>NIVC01000114.1:0-15000 GCA_002269645.1 Macrostomum lignano
TAGCCTCCTTAATCCTTAAACTTTATTTTATTTGGTTACATTTGTTTGTTTGCAAACGGCATTGTGTAATGTTTGTGTTGATGTGTTTGTCAATGATTTTCAAGCACTCTTAGCATAAACTGAACCAATTTCACCTGTTTAGCAGTAAGCTCTAATCTGATTTTAGGCAGCCAGAAATTGCATTTCTTCGTCAACTTTGTGGAAACTTCACTCTCGGAAGGGCGTCGTTATTGTCTCTTTAACTGAAAATGTACTTCAGCTAAACCTCACCTGCCGCTCAAAAATACATTTGTCTAGTGTCTTTGCCCATTGTGTTGTCTAATAATTAATGGTCATTAATCCTATATTCATAATCCAACTGATTAATGCATTAAGTTGACTCACTTTGCCCAGTTCCGGTTGTCATAATCATACACATTATAATGCATACAAATGTTTCAATAACACGAATGAAGAAGCTTCAAGTAGGCAATGTGTTGACTTTGTGCGCTTTTCAATTCGCGGCTTTTTGAGTCCATTCCAATCGTTACCAACTTTATCTGCTGTTATTTATCTACATGTATAACTACTAATACCGATATCCATATGCCAAACCAAATTATTGATAAAGTTTAATAATTATATTTGTATAATGAAGTATCATTGCCGGTCAAGAGTCAGGTTAAATTTGTGAATAATTGCGCACTACACATACTATTTATTAGTAAGTAGTTGTTGCGCTAAATTTCTCTAATTTTTCTGTTTGCGTTTTTTATTAATAATTTCTTTTGTTTTCTTGCGGCTTCGCACCAAAACTCTGACTATGCTACTATAGTGGCACTCGTACTAGTAGTATGATTAGCGAGGCGAATCGTTCGCATTTATAAACATTAATTTTGTCATTTCGAATCGGGGAATTGTTTGGCTTAGGATTCATTGTTTGCTTTGGTGCTTTTAATCACCTTTGTACGTGTTAGTTGTCCAACTCCTTACTGTCGTGGGGGTACACAACTAATATCAGTTGATTATAATTATAAATATAGATTTAGAATAGAAAAAAAATATTATACAGCATGAGCTTAACCAGTTTTGCTAATAACTTTGGTTTCAATTTCTTTCCTCTCTATATATCTGTCAAAATTGATAACCAACAATTTGCTGTTTCAAGTTGGACTCACTCCGGTGCCTGTACTGTACATGCTGTACTAATGTAGGAATACACGAGCCATTCTGCATATTTGTCATTTATTCTAACCTGTAGTGGTCGCTCGGATACTGATTGCTGTGCACAAGTTTAACATCTTTTTTCATCGTGTTTAAAAACAAAACAATGCCGACAAAGTGTGCACTGTTGTGTGTTATTATATTTTATTTATTAGTAATGAGAAAATAGTGCGATACATCATTTAGAACTGGATACCAGTAGCCAACAAGTTATAATTTGGCACGCTGCAACTTTATAAACTACATTTTTATAAATATATGCATCGCACACCCACTGTAGGGACTCCACTATCTCTGTGTTATTGTCTTTCTTATGTTTGAATAGAAAATATTCGTTATTTGCTTTGTCTTTTGATTTATTTGGATTCGTCAAATTGCTGCTTCAACTTTGACAATATCAATAACACTTCTCTCCAAGATCTGATTCTTTTCTGTCCCAGATCTGACTCTTCTCTCCAAGATCTGACTCTTTTCTGTCCAAGATCTGACTCTTCTCTCCAAGATCTGACTCTTCTGTCCAAGATCTGACTCTTCTCTCCAAGATCTGACTCTTCTGTCCAAGATCTGACTCTTCTCTCCAAGATCTGACTCTTTTCTGTCCAAGATCTGACTCTTCTGTCCAAGATATGACTCTTTTCTGTCCAAGATCTGACTCTTCTCTCCAAGATCTGACTCTTCTGTCCAAGATCTGACTCTTCTCTCCAAGATCTGACTCCTCTGTTTTCCAGATTGACTCTTCTCTCTTCCATATCTGACTCTTCTCTCTCCCATATCTGACTCTTCTCACTTCCATATCTGACTCTTCTCTCTCCCATATCTGACTCTTCTCTCTCCCATATCTGACTCTTCTCTCTCCCATATCTGACTCTTCTCACTTCCATATCTGACTCTTCTCACTTCTATATCTGACTCTTCTCACTTCCATATCTGACTCTTTTAGCCAAAGTCTACCTGGCGAGGTGTGAATTTCACACTCGGTTCAAAATTTCGCATTTCGAATCGAAGTACAGAATCAGAACACGATGAAAATTTTCGAGCATGGACTTTAGGTTTCGAGCTTATTTAAAGGAAGTAAATGAATAAGTGTACACAGTATGTTATCAGTATGAGGTCTCATCCCGAAATGCATGTGCTCCCTGAATTCTCCTCGTTTGGGGATCTTTATTGTGAGTTTTGTGATCTATTGTGATCTTTATTTTTTTTGTATTTCTATCTATGTGACTCATGATTTCAGAAAAATTACAGCTGAACAGGTCGATTTTCATCAATCAGATCAGAAATTTTTCAATTGGTATATATTGTGACTATACATCTATAAGAAATTGCTTGATGCTATGTTAGAGGATTAAATTAATGCGAGCACTCCAAAAACATGCCTTTTGCAAAGGTCAAACTGGATTTTCGACTTGAAATGCATTTTGTATTGGTAGATTATGCATTGTAGCCGTTGAATTCCAGTGCGCTGCCGCCTAGCTGCCACCGCAGCTCCGACTGTCTGGGTTGCGTCTTCCGCGTCTTTGAGCCGGATGGGCTGAAGTTCTGTGCCCGCTGAAGTGGCGAGCATGTAGTGAGGTTGAGTGGGTCTCGATGAAACTGTGAGGCTCAGCAGTGGGTCTGGATGAAGCTGTGAGGCTGAGCAGGGGTCTGGATGAAGCTGTGAGGCTCAGCAGAGGGTCTGGATGAAGCTGTGAGGCTCAGCAGTGGGTCTGGATGAAGCTGTGAGGCTGAGCAGGGGGTCTGGATGAAGCTGTGAGGCTCAGCAGTGGGTCTGGGTGAAGCTGTGAGGCTCGGCAGTGGGTCTGGATGAAGCTGTGAGGCTCAGCAGAGCCGCTGTACACACTGCATGAGTGTTCATGTTTATGAGTGCGGTGACAGCACGGAGTCAGCGGAGCGGGCAGAATTGCCTCAACAGCGCTGGTTGTGGGGCGGTTGGCGGCTGGCTTTACGGAGGGTAAATTTGCGTTAATTTTACGAGTTTGTTAATCGAAATCAACCTACCTGCAAGTGGCCTAAAAATTTAACTTCAAGATTAACACTGATCGTTTTCAATTGGGGAGTAACAAATCTAATAATATTTCCAATGACAAGCATCCAGTGTGCGTAGGATCTGTATCCAATGGCAGGAAAGCAACTGGTATAGAGACAACAATTAAGGATCAATGAAATCACAGTATAACTTCCACAGTGAAAGTTAGCGATAAAGATATGTCGTTAGAAACTCTTTGTTGCTTATTTTCTGTTGCACTCTTGTCTGTGGAGCTCCTGCATGGCCTCAACTCCGAGCCCGCTGGGTTTTTTTAAGTTCGGCCCGCACGCCACGAAACCGGCTGTGCCCGCGTTTGTGCAGAAGCCGGGTGAGTTGCCGCTGCAACTGTGCACCGACACCTGCAAGTGCGGCCGTTTCTGCTGCTTCGGCGCTCAGTTCGGCGAGTACTGCTTCTGCGGCTCGGCCTACGGCTCTGTCGGAGTCGCTCCTGCCTCCCAATGCAATTTCCAATGCGTCAGGAATGCATCGCAGGTGTGCGGTGGTCGCGATAGAAATTCAATCTATGGAATCATCTGCCCGAAATGTAAGCGAATGCCATGTTTATCAGATAGGAAAAGAAGCGCTTGCCTAAGTGGTGCATTGTCAGGCTCAGCAGTATGACACAGGAAAATCTCGCATCTTTCTGAGTGAAGAGTCTCTTCAGAGTGAAAAGTCAGATATGGAGAGAGAGGGAGTGAAAATCTCTCCCGTATCTAAATCTTCACTCTCTCTCCCATATCTGACTCTTCACTCTCCCATATCTGACTCTTCACTCTCTCTCCCATATCTGACTCTTCACTCTCCCATATCTGACTCTTCACTCTCCCATATCTGACTCTTCACTCTCCCATATCTGACTCTTCACTCTCCCATATCTGACTCTTCACTCTCCCATATCTGACTCTTCACTCTCCCATATCTGACTCTTCACTCTCCCATATCTGACTCTTCACTCTCCCATATCTGACTCTTCACTCTCCCATATCTGACTCTTCACTCTCCCATATCTGACTCTTCACTCTCTCTCCCATATCTGACTCTTCACTCTCCCATATCTGACTCTTCACTCTCCCATATCTGACTCTTCTCTCTCCCATATCTGACTCTTCACTCTCCCATATCTGACTCTTCACTCTCCCATATCTGACTCTTCACTCTCCCATATCTGACTCTTCACTCTCCCATATCTGACTCTTCACTCTCCCATATCTGACTCTTCACTCTCCCATATCTGACTCTTCACTCTCCCATATCTGACTCTTCACTCTCCCATATCTGACTCTTCACTCTCCCATATCTGACTCTTCACTCTCCCATATCTGACTCTTCACTCTCTCTCCCATATCTGACTCTTCACTCTCCCATATTTGACTCTTCACTCTCCCATATCTGACTCTTCTCTCTCCCATATCTGACTCTTCAGTCTCCCATATCTGACTCTTCACTCTCCCATATCTGACTCTTCACTCTCCCATATCTGACTCTTCACTCTCCCATATCTGACTCTTCACTCTCCCATATCTGACTCTTCACTCTCCCATATCTGACTCTTCACTCTCCCATATCTGACTCTTCTCTCTCCCATATCTGACTCTTCAGTCTCCCATATCTGACTCTTCACTCTCCCATATCTGACTCTTCACTCTCCCATATCTGACTCTTCACTCTCCCATATCTGACTCTTCACTCTCCCATATCTGACTCTTCACTCTCCCATATCTGACTCTTCACTCTCCCATATTTGACTCTTCACTCTCCCATATCTGACTCTTCACTCTCCCATATTTGACTCTTCACTCTCCCATATCTGACTCTTCACTCTCCCATATTTGACTCTTAACTCTCTCATATTTGACTCTTCACTCTCCCATATTTGACTCTTCACTCTCCCATATCTGACTCTTCACTCTCCCATATTTGACTCTTCACTCTCCCATATCTGACTCTTCACTCTCCCATATTTGACTCTTCACTCTCCCATATTTGACTCTTCACTCTCCCATATTTGACTCTTCACTCTCCCATATTTGACTCTTCACTCTCTCTCTCCCATATCTGACTCTTCACTCTCTCTCTCCCATATCTGACTCTTCACTCTCCCATATCTGACTCTTCACTCTCCCATATTTGACTCTTCACTCTCCCATATTTGACTCTTCACTCTCCCATATTTGACTCTTCACTCTCTCTCTCTCCCATATCTGAGTCTTCACTCTCTCTCTCCTATATCTGACTCTTCACACTCTCTCTCTCTCCCATATCTGACTCTTCACTCTCACTCCAATATCTGAATTAATTAGTGACTTAATCTGCGAATATGGACAGACCAGACGGTAAACCTTAATTTTGTCCTTAATCTGATTTGTGCAAAGACGCATAAACATAATTGTCTATGTTTTAAGATAGCTAGATAATAATAATAAGCTCTTAGATCTTGTTAATATGCAGCTATAAAAATTGACGGGTGCAGGATATTCGAAAAAGTTGAAGTGGAAAATCTGTTGGCACGCCATGGTACAGTCCACAAGAATGAGCGTTGCGTGGCTAAGGAGCCATAACTACATTGCCGTTTAGTGCATTGGTTGCCGCATTCAAATCCCGCTATATAGAGAGCCCATTTTTAGTTTTGTTGGATCTGGCAGACAAAACAACAGACCATGCATGTGCAATCTTTTTAATGGAAATGATTAGTGACCCCTACTATCTGCATCAATTAAAATCACCCTTCCCATTCGAAAAATATATTTTTCTCTTAAGTAAATCCGTTGCGCTTGTAGAAGCTTTTTCAGCAGTTTTTTTTAATGATGGATTATAATCGAAGGTGCGAAAAATGTGAGATTTTCCTGTGTCATATACTGCTGAGCCTGACAATGCACCACTTAGGCAAGCGCTTCTTTTCCTGTTACGCATCGCTGTGTTAATTAAAAGTCAACAAAACCAACTGAATATTTCATAGATCAATCAGTATTTCTAACCAAACCCATCTAGGAGGCTTACCTATCGGCTTAATTTGTTATTAATGAATTTAAGAAGAGGTTTGATGGCTTGACAAGACGCATTTTATTTCAATTTGCCTACAGTCTCATTGTATTTTTATCATTATATTTCGGAAATATATCGAAATATATTAAATTTCGATCGTAAAATGTTAATATTTCTACTCACAGTAGGCTATCCAGATCAGTCAGAAACTAAATAATTGCATATCAATTGGGCAGCCCTAAGTACAATGTTACTGTGTGGCCTTAAAGCCCCTCCAATTTTTTTGCTCTCCTATATATTTTACGCCTGCTTTTGCACTGTGTCTGAGGGCCTCCGCCTCTATATCTTTGCAGTCTGCAGATGCTGCCAGGCCCACAGGGGGAGGGGGTAGAAGCTAGGGGGCATTTGACGTCATCAAACCGCGCCTTAATTCGCGCGGTACGTACTTTTTTGTGCAGAGTAACTGCCTATACGACTAGTACTGCGTGTCTAATCGGCTGTAGGAGGCCGTTTGCAGACTTTTGAAGATTGCGATAGCGATTAATACAGTGTACTTTAACCAGCAGTTCTAATTCTTTTAAATTAACCTTAGAAAAACTAACGGATCAGATTACGTAGTGTAGGATTTTACCAGTTGTTCCAGAGGTACACAGGGTGTACATACATGTACTGTACATGTAGTTCTAGCTCGCATCTTATTAGTTAGATTTTTTTGCTAACATGCAAGTACATAAGCGCACATGTGCTGTAACTTACCACGTGTCTCTTCTTTTCGGGGACAGAGGCGCCAACCATCAGGGACAGAGGGGCCAACCTTCAGGGACAGAGGCGCCATCAACCATCAGGGACAGAGGCGCCAACCTTCAGGGACAGAGGCGCCATCAACCATCAGGGACAGAGGCGCCAACCTTCAGGGACAGAGGCGCCATCAACCATCAGGGACAGAGGCGCCATCAACCATCAGGAACAGAGGCGCCATTAACCATCAGGAACAGAGGCGCCATCAACCATCAGGGACAGAGGCGCGCCATCAACCTTCAGGGACAGAGGCGCCATTAACCATCAGGAACAGAGGCGCCATCAACCATCAGGGACAGAGGCGCGCCATCAACCTTCAGGGACAGAGGCGCGCCATCAACCATCAGGGACAGAGGCGCCATCAACCATCAGGGACAGAGGCGCCATCAACCATCAGGGACAGAGGCGCCATCAACCTTCAGGGACAGAGGCGCCAACCTTCAGGGACAGAGGCGCCATCAACCATCAGGGACAGAGGCGCCATCAACCATCAGGGACAGAGGCGCGCCATCAACCATCAGGGACAGAGGCGCCAACATTCGGGGACAGAGGCGCCAACCTTCAGGGACAGAGGCGCCATCAACCATCAGGGACAGAGGCGCCAACCTTCAGAGACAGAGGCGCCATCAACCATCAGGGACAGAGGCGCGCCATCAACCATCAGGGACAGAGGCGCCAACATTCGGGGACAGAGGCGCCAACCTTCAGGGACAGAGGCGCCAACCTTCAGGGACAGGGGCGCCATAAACCATCAGAGACAGAGGCGCGCCATCAACCTTCAGGGACGGAGGCGCCATCAACCATCAGGGACAGAGGCGCCATCAACCTTCAGGAACAGAGGCGCCATCAACCTTCAGGGACAAACGCGCCATCAATCTTCAGGGAAAGAGGCGCCATCAACCATCAGGGACAGAGGCGCCAACCTTCAGGGACAGAGGCGCCAACCTAACTGTATAATTTTTCCAGTTCTCAACCTTTGATTAAAACGATAATTCAAAATGAAGACATTTAGCGGACATTTCTTGAAAATTGCTCATAAATGAAAGAGCATTTGCATGAAAATAAAAAACCCTGATAAAAATCTTTAATAAACTTTTGTGTGCCAGTCCTGGACTTTGACAACTCGCCTGGAGGCCATGCTCTCCTCTCACCGAATCACCCCACCAAACAGATATTTCTGGCCGTATTGTTTTTGTCATTTTCTTTATCAAAAGAACCGTGGGAAACGGGGCCTCTGAATACAGCTTGCCTTAATGTCTCGCCTATTACTAATAAACAATTTTAAAGCTCCTGCTACTGCCTACTACAAATAACTGCCAACTGGTGCTACGGTCGAATAGTAGGCTAATAACCCATCCGGCCATCCGTGCCAGGCGATCAAACCAAAATCAGAGCAGACAAGATCAAAGACAGACAGCCAAGCAATTGCGCTTTCTTCCTCCGATAAGTCCCGACCTCCTCAACTCCCATTATGCCATGACAGCCCCCCTCCCTCCCTCTACCCCAGACAGACGCTCGCTTATCTTGGCGGCCA
The DNA here is from genome assembly GCA_002269645.1 of Macrostomum lignano. Classification (NCBI taxonomy): domain Eukaryota; kingdom Metazoa; phylum Platyhelminthes; family Macrostomidae; genus Macrostomum; species Macrostomum lignano. The sequence continues at coordinate 8,544 of NIVC01000114.1, forward strand.
ACACACTCAATTTTTAAAAAATCCTTTTGCCAAAGCTTATAACAGATAGAGTTTTTATACAGAGTGCAGCCGAGCCCTCCCCGGGCTTTAGGGAAGCGCAAGTTTGGTTTAAGCAAACGGAGAAGGAGAACTGTCACGGGTGGGGTCGGGTCGGGTTTTTGGAGAAGATTGCCAGTTAATAATGAACAGCGGCCCAGATCTAACCCCCCTACGGAAAACTAACGTGCGGTCCCGAAATCAACCTCTACTCCTGACCCGCCCACAACCCCCGCCAAGAAGGGTGAGCGGGCGGCTATTTTTAGTTCATCCAGCCAGTTGCGTACATTGGCAACGACCTACTCCTCCCGCTTTGCCCTCTCACCCCACCACCCCACTGGGGGCCAACACGTCGCCGCCGAGTTCACTCCTTCGCGTCCAAACCCCCGACACTCTCCCCACCCCAATATCTCTCTCTCGCGTGCCAAAAAGCCCGTTTGGAAGTCAGCGGGGGCCACCACCCCATTTAGTTTAATGCACGCGACATTGCTGTTGGCCCTGTGGTGAACGGTGTGTGGGCTGGGCGCTGTTCATCTGTTCCCATACCGTTCCTACCAGCTTATTGCTGCTAGCACGCACGTTGAACTAAATTGTACTACCTTCAACAACAAAGTAAGTTAGTCTAGGAGTTATTAGGCGAGAAGAGAAAAAATCAAGTACGTTTTCGGACCAGATACTAAACGAGTATAACACAACTAACTTGACAACTTGAGCCTTGAGCTAGTTTGCAAAATAGCTAGTTTTTTTAACTGTCTGTATTGTCTTATTTTCGCTTATGACAATATACTAAAATATTTACTTGTTGTCGAGTCCCGCCCCGTAGTAAGGGCAAGGCCCAACAACTGGTTTTGATCGAGAACGAGCACCCGAGCACACGCAATGGCCTTGGAATCTGATTAAATAATTTTAAATTAGGGAAGCCGCTATTAGGAAGGCTTTTTATAGCTTGCTATTTTATTGCTTACCTTGATCAAGTCCTCCAAACTCCCTCGATTTTATTGCCCGCCACACCCCTTTAACCCCAGTCATTCAATATTTACCGGATTAGTGCTGCCATTGTGTGCAATCTAATCTAATCTACATAATCTTTGTTTTATTTGAGCCCAGCCCTAATAAAACTGAAACGAGTGCTACTGCTACGATAGTGGATATATATTTATTACCATATCAGCTTGGCTCAGCTAATTAAAAGCCACATGGGCTGCACATCCAGCACCGAGAGGCGCGGTTCCACTGCACTTGGGGTGCCGATTTCACTGGCATTGATCGACTTCAGCAGCAGCAGCATAACTTCACCGACCTTGCTGCCGACGCACAGGTGAGCTGCATGAGCCAGTATCCTTGAAGATTTACGTGTGTGGCTACCTACATGTAGGTAGATCACTCTGACACTGGCCTGACTGATCTAGTCACCCTGACACTGGCCTGACTGATCTAGTCACCCTGACACTGGCCTGACTGATCTAGTCACCCTGACACTGGCCTGACTGATCTAGTCACCCTGACACTGGCCTGACTGATCTAGTCACCCTGACACTGGCCTGACTGATCTAGTCACCCTGACACTGGCCTGACTGATCTAGTCACCCTGACACTGGCCTGACTGATCTTCTAGTCACTCCGACACTGGCCTGGCCCCCATCTAGTCACTCTGACACTAACCCGGCCTCCATCTAGTCACTCTGACACTGGCCTGACTGATCTAGTCACTCTGAAACTGGCCTGGCCTCCATCTAGTCACCCTGACACTGGCTTGACTGATCTAGTCACTCTGACACTGTCCTGACTGATCTAGTCACTCTGACACTGGCCTGACTGATCTAGTCACTCTGAAACTGGCCTGGCCTCCATCTAGTCACTCTGACACTGGCCTGACTGATCTAGTCACTCTGAAACTGGCCTGGCCTCCATCTAGTCACCCTGACACTGGCTTGACTGATCTAGTCACTCTGACACTGGCCTGACTGATCTAGTCACTCAGACACTGGCCTGACTGATCTAGTCACTCTGACACTGGCCTGGCCCCCATCTAGTCACTCTGACACTGGCTTGGCCCCCATCTAGTCACTCTGACACTGGCCTGACTGATCTAGTCATCTGACACTGGCTTGGCCCCCATCTAGTCACTCCGACACTGGCTTGGCCCCGATCTAGTCACTCTGACACTGGCCTGGCCCCCATCTAGTCACTCTGAGTCTGACACTGGCCTGACTGATCTATCATAAGTCAGGCCTATGCATGGTATGCTCTTTCATGGTTTAATGACTTAGACTAGTCTTTCTTACATTAAAACCATGAACGTGCAAAGCAACTAGAGTTCGTAATTCCACAATTTCTACTCCCTTATCCTGGGTGTTAAGGGCTATGATAGAAATAAGAAGGAACTGATCTGGGAACATATAAAAAATTCTCATTAACATCTAGCCCTGAACCCTTCCTTCCCAACTGGCCAAATTCTCCCAGCTATGATATTATTGCCCAAGGGTGTGCCTGTGCATGGTACGAGCGTATTTATTAACAGCCTAGTTGCACTCAGTGCTCTGTCTCTACTCACACGTGGCTTTTCTCAGCAGCTCACTTGCCTCAGCACTCTGCAGCAATCACCAGTCCTCATCACTCGTGAAGGAGGCTGGTTGAGATGAGGAGTAACTTGAAATTCTTGTAGATGATGTTGGCAGTGTTGGCCCCACTGGAAAGTGGCAAGTAAGTAGGATTTGCTTCAACCTTGTGCTCGGCTTGCTGCACTGCATTCGGTGCAGTGCGGGGATGCAGATTAGAGATGCTGGAGTTTCCAGCTGCCAGCTGAACTAAAGTACATATACATATTTGCACCGCCGAGATCAATATCTATCTATCTATCTATCTATCTATCTATCTATCTATCTATCTATCTATCTATCTATCTATCTATCTATCTATCTATCTATCTATCTATCTATCTATCTATCTATCTATCTATCTATCTATCTATCTATCTATCTATCTATCTATCTATCTATCTATCTATCTATCTATCTATCTATCTATCTATCTATCTATCTATCTATCTATCTATCTATCTATCTATCTATCTATCTATCTATCTATCTATCTATCTATCTATCTAATTAATCCTATTAGAGTTAAAAACTCAAGAGTTTAGTGAACAAAATAAAAATGAGTATACGAGCTAGTCATCTAGTCACTCTGACACTGGCCTGACTGATCTAGTCACTCTGAAACTGGCCTGGCCTCCATCTAGTCACCCTGACACTGGCTTGACTGATCTAGTCACTCTGACACTGTCCTGACTGATCTAGTCACTCTGACACTGGCCTGACTGATCTAGTCACTCTGAAACTGGCCTGGCCTCCATCTAGTCACTCTGACACTGGCCTGACTGATCTAGTCACTCTGAAACTGGCCTGGCCTCCATCTAGTCACCCTGACACTGGCTTGACTGATCTAGTCACTCTGACACTGGCCTGACTGATCTAGTCACTCAGACACTGGCCTGACTGATCTAGTCACTCTGACACTGGCCTGGCCCCATCTAGTCACTCTGACACTGGCTTGGCCCCATCTAGTCACTCTGACACTGGCCTGACTGATCTAGTCATCTGACACTGGCTTGGCCCCCATCTAGTCACTCCGACACTGGCTTGGCCCCGATCTAGTCACTCTGACACTGGCCTGGCCCCCATCTAGTCCCCCATATGGCCCCCATAGAAGAAATATTAGTAAAATAATGGCGCAAGCTATGCTCATAATATTTCCAATACATATATAATCATATGCTTTTTAGCTTTATATTATGTATAAATAAATATAGAATTTTGCGAGTCCAACTAGATTGGCTGACTGAGTAAAACTGCATTTCGCTTCTCTCTCTCTCTCTCTCCCTTCCCTTAGCAACGCATCTCGAATCCTCCCAAACCCTTCAATTAATGTTTCTCTCGTGCATCTTATTTTATACGCGAATATGCATGACGCTTACGTAGCTGCGGGTCGGTCGGCGCATAGCACTTGGGTGGCCTTGTCTGCTGTTTCACTCACGATATGCCGCGCTGCTGCGCCTTCTCTCTCCCCTCATCCATTTCCTCTTCTCCGATTAATCCTCCCATATCCTATAGCTTTCTGTCTCCCATCTCCTATTTCTCATTTCTCATCTCTAATCTCTTTTCTCGTATCTCTTATCTCTTAGCTCTCATCTCTTATCTCCTAACTTTCATCTCTCGCACCCCCGTCTCTCGTCTCTAATCTCATTTTCTCTCTCATCTCTTATCTCTCAACTCTCATCTCCCATCTGTCATCTGTCATCTTTTTTCTCTTTATCTTCATCTCTCATCTCTCACATATCCCCCACATCCCATCTCTCATTTTCTATCTCCAGTCTCTCGAACTAGGAAGGATAAATAAAATTACGAGTCTGCAGCATAAAATAATTGGAATTTAGCTTTCGTATATCCCTGCTTCTGATTAAGAATCTGATCAGGAGTCCCAGCATCAGCAGCGAATCAATAGGAGGGAGGGGGATTGCTCTCAGACCCGGCTCTGAGATCTATAGATAAGTTCGGATAAGATCTTCAGCTGTCGGGCCAGCCTCTCAGAGTGTCAGTTGCTGGGCCAGCCTCCCAGAGTGTCGGTTGCTGGGCCACCCTCCCAGATCCTCAGTTAGTGGGCCAGCTTCCCAGATCCTCAGTTGGTGGGCCAGCCTCTCAGATCCTCAGTTGCTGGGCCAGTCTCCCAGATCCTCAGTCGCTGGGCCAGCCTCTCAGATCCTCAGTTGCTGGGCCAGTCTCCCAGATCCTCAGTTGCTGGGCCAGCCTCCCAGATCCTCAGTTGCTGGGCCACCCTCCCAGATCCTCAGTTAGTGGGCCAGCCTCTCAGATCCTCAGTTGACAGGCCAGCCTCCCAGATCCTCAGTTGCTGGGCCAGCCTCCCAGATCCTCAGTTGCTAGGCCAGCCTCCCAGATCCTCAGTTGCTGGGCCACCCTCCCAGATCCTCAGTTAGTGGGCCAGCCTCTCAGATCCTCAGTTGACAGGCCAGCCTCCCAGATCCTCAGTTGCTGGGCCAGTCTCCCAGATCCTCAGTTGCTGGGCCAGTATCCCAGATCCTCAGTTGCTGGGCCAGCCTCTCAGATCCTCAGTTGACAGGCCAGCCTCCCAGATCCTCAGTTGCTGGGCCACCCTCCCAGATCCTCAGTTAGTGGGCCAGCCTCTCAGATCCTCAGTTGACAGGCCAGCCTCCCAGATCCTCAGTTGCTGGGCCAGCCTCCTAGATCCTCAGTTGCTGGGCCAGCCTCCCAGATCCTCAGTTGCTGGGCCAGCCTCCCAGATCCTCAGTTACTGGGCCAGCCTCCCAGATCCTCAGTTGCTGGGCCAGCCTCCCAGATCCTCAGTTACTGGGCCAGCCTCCCAGATCCTCAGTTGCTGGGCCAGCCTCCCAGATCCTCAGTTACTGGGCCAGCCTCCCAGATCCTCAGTTGCTGGGCCAGTCTCCCAGATCCTCAGTTGCTGGGCCAGCCTCCCAGATCCTCAGTTGCTGGGCCAGCCTCCCAGATCCTCAGTTGGTGGGCCAGCCTACCAGATCCTCAGTTGGTGGGCCAGCCTACCAGATCCTCAGTTGAGCAAGCCTTGTTCCCTCAAGGGCTAGATAAAAATATAATTTAATTTACTGCGGGTCAGATGAGAGAGGAGTGGAGAGGGAATAATGTGAGAGAAGAGGAAAGAGACAAAAGAGAGAGAAGATAAAGGATGAGAGAGGAGATGAGAGAAGAGAGAGAAGAGAGATGAGAGTAGAGAGAGGAGATTGGGGTAGAGAGAAAAGATGAGAGTAGAGAAAGGAGATGAAAGTAGAGAGAAGATGAGAGTAGAGAGAGGAGATGAGAGTAGAGAGGAGATGAGGGTAGAGAGAGGATATGAGAGTAGAGAGAGAATATAAGAGAAGATAGAAGAGAGAAGATAGAAGATTAAAAGAGGCAAAAGAGTAGAGAAGAGAGAGGACGTGAGAGAAAAGCGATGAGAGAAGAGATATGAGATGAGAGAAGAGAAGAGATAAAAGATTACAGAATCAAAAGAGTAGAAGAGAGAAGAGAGAGAGAGGAGAGCTAAGAATAGACACAATCAGCTTTAGATTGCCATTGTTAAGTTTCAAAAGACCCCCCCCTTTTGAGGGCCGTCTGCAACCCCCTGATGTACGCGGAGGCGGAAGGGTTCATCTCCGAGCATGCATACAGCCTCAGGATATACTCTATATTAATCACGCATGCTGCTGCGTATAAGCTCAAGCCTAAGCCTGGTGTCAGCGAACTTCCCTTCTTTACTCGTACCGGTATTAGCTATAATTATATTAGTTATGCATGGTTATAGTTACTATATGCATATAGCTCGTATATTCAAGTAGAGGTTTTGCCTTTTCTCTTGGCTGTCTCTCTCTCCC
>NIVC01000114.1:20000-165000 GCA_002269645.1 Macrostomum lignano
TCTCCATCTCCCTCTCCATCTCCATCTCCATCTCCCTCTCCATCTCCATCTCCCTCTCCATCTCCCTCTCCATCTCCCTCTCCATCTCCCTTTCCATCTCCGTCTCCATTTCCCTTTCCATCTCCCTCTCCATCTCCATCTCTATCTCCATCTCCATCTCCATCTCCCTCTCCATCTCCATCTCCATCTCCCTCTCCATCTCCATCTCCATCTCCCTCTCCATCTCCCTCTCAATCTCCCTCTCCATCTCCCTCTCCATTTCCCTTTCCATCTCCCTCTCCATTTCCCTTTCCATCTCCCTCTCAATCTCCATCTCCATCTCCCTCTCCATCTCCATCTCCATCTCCATCTCCCTCTCCATCTCCATCTCCATCTCCATCTCCCTCTCCATCTCCATCTCCCTCTCCATCTCCATCTCCCTCTCCATCTCCATCTCCATCTCCCTCTCCATCTCCATCTCCATCTCCCTCTTCATCTCCCTCTCCATCTCCATCTCCACCTCCATCTCCATCTCCATCTCCATCTCCCTTTCCATCTCCCTCTCCATCTCCATCTCCATCTCCCTCTCCATCTCCATCTCCATCTCCCTCTTCATCTCCCTCTCCATCTCCATCTCCATCTCCATCTCCCTCTCCATCTCCATCTCCCTCTCCATCTCCCTCTCCATCTCTATCTGCCTCTCCCTCTCCATCTCCATCTCCATCTCCATCTCCATCTCCCTTTCCATCTCCATCTCCATCTCCATCTCCCTCTTCATCTCCCTCTCCCTCTTCATCTCCATCTCCATCTCCATCTCCCTTTCCATCTCCATCTCCATCTCCATCTCCCTCTTCATCTCCCTCTCCCTCTTCATCTCCATCTCCATCTCCATCTCCCTTTCCATCTCCCTCTCCATCTCCATCTCCCTCTCCATCTCCCTCTCCATCTCTATCTCCCTCTCCATCTCCCTCTCCATCTCCATCTCCCTCTCCATCTCCATCTCCCTCTCCATCTCCATCTCCCTCTCCATCTCCATCTCCATCTCCATCTCCATCTCCCTCTCCATCTCCCTCTCCATCTCCATCTCCCTCTCCATCTCCCTCTCCCTCTCCATCTCCATCTCCCTCTCCATCTCCATCTCCATCTCCATCTCCATCTCCATCTCCATCTCCCTCTTCATCTCCCTCTTCATCTCCCTCTCCATCTCCATCTCCCTCTCCATCTCCCTCTCCATCTCTATCTGCCTCTCCCTCTCCATCTCCATCTCCATCTCCATCTCCCTCTTCATCTCCCTCTTCATCTCCCTCTCCATCTCCATCTCCCTCTCCATCTCCCTCTCCATCTCTATCTGCCTCTCCCTCTCCATCTCCATCTCCATCTCCCTCTCCATCTCCATCTCTATCTGCCTCTCCCTCTCCATCTCCATCTCCATCTCCCTCTCCATCTCCCTCTCCATCTCCCTCTCCATCTCCCTCTTCATCTCCCTCTCCATCTCCATCTCCCTCTCCATCTCCATCTCTATCTGCCTCTCCCTCTCCATCTCCATCTCTATCTCCATCTCCATCTCCATCTCCCTCTCCCTCTTTTCCTCTCCTTCCCCATCTCCATCTCCATCTCTTTCGATATCTTCCTCTCCATCTCTCCCACTGTCCATCACTCATGCCTCTATCTATCTTTTATAATTTTTTAATCTTACCTTTGTTATAGTTGCGGTTCTTATAGCAAGTGGATATTAAATCTAGTAACAAACTGATTGAGACAGCTTGATTTTCATCCTAGGCTGTGCAATTTAATTTCAGCTACAATTAGTGTATCTCTCAACGCCAGCTTCTTTGAGCACAGCGCAGCAGCCCGAATTAGTAAGAGGATACGGTCGGGTTCGAAAGCAAAATTTAATAACATCTGTGACCTCGTTTCCTTGGCCAGTGGAGGCGGGGTAGCTACTCAATCTAGGAGGAGTCTGTTTATTATAAAGCGCTAATGCAAAGGTCAACAAATTTTTTATCTCAAGTCACAGAGTCCAGCTCAGGGCTGCGGGTCTGATGAGAGTGGAACGGCGAGGAAACGGAGAGAGAGATATGAGAAGAGAAGAGGGGTGAGAGATAAGATGAGTGACGAGAAGATAAGAGGAGGGAAGAACGGATAAAGAAGGAGAGGGGATAGAGGAAAGGGTAGCGAGAAGTGAGAAGGGGGAGAGAAGACAGGAGAGAGGAGAGAGAAGAGAAAAGAGAGGAGAGAGGAGAGAGGAGAGAGAAGAGAAAAGAGAGGAGAGAGGAGAGAGGAGAGAGAAGAGAAAAGAGAGGAGAGAGGAGAGAGGAGAAAGAAGAGAGGAAATAGAAAACAGGAGAGAGAAGAGAGGAGAGAGAAGAGAGGAGAGAGGAGAGAGGAGAGAGAAGACAGGAGAGAGAAGAGAGGAGAGAGGAGAGAGAAGAGAGGAGAGAGGAGAGAGAAGAGAGGAGAGAGAAGAGAGAAGACAGGAGAGAGAAGAGAGAAGACAGGAGAGAGAAGAGAGGAGAGAGAAGAGAGGAGAGAGGAGAGAGGAGAGAGAAGAGAGGAGAGAGAAGAGAGGAGAGAGGAGAGAGAAGAGAGGAGAGAGAAGAGAGGAGAGAGAAGAGAGAAGACAGGAGAGAGGAGAGAGCTGAAAAAAGCGGGCCGGATTGCTATTGTGAAGTTTCAAAAGGACCTGAGGGCTGCATAGAAAGGCTTCGCGGGCCCTACGATTCTTAGAAACAGAATTCCAAAGTGTGGGCGAACTGACAACCACTTGTCTCTGTCCTACATATTGTGCATTTTTACTCAAATTAGACAATTGATAAAAGTATTAGAAACATCCTAAATAAAGAATGAATTACAGAATATATATAGCACTTAGAAACGAACTGGGTATCTAGGTTAAAAAATTGCAGACCAAGCACGCTACGACACCAAACCTAGTTTTTGAACACAGCTAATTTCTCTTAGCATAATCTGATTCAGTTCTATGCAAATAGGATTATACCAAATTTGCCTTACTAATAGTGTTACTATACGAACTTGATACGAATAAGCAGGAGTCCTTGAAACGATGTTTCTACTCTCTGATGCTAACAGTGTTATCCCTAGAGTTAATAATCTAATTTCTGTCAGTGTTTTTTATCCCTCATTTAGCGAGAACGTCACGAGTCGGTCTTCAGGCCTTGCACGATTTGCTATAGTTCTTGACCAGGGGAGAGGAACTGTGAGACAGTGGGTGAGCGGGAGAGGTGGACAAGAAGTGAGATGTAGATGTAGACAAGAGGTGAAGAGAGGTAGACGATAGACAGAGTGAAAGGGGGAGAGAGAGTGGAGAGGTTAAGGTAAGTAGAGGTGAGCGGGAGAGTTAAACAGGGGTGAGATGTTGGGGTAGATAGGGGTCAGATGTTGGGGTAGACAGGGGTGAAATGTTGGGGTAGACAGGGGTGAGATGTTAGGGTAGACAGGGGTGAAATGTTGGGTAGACAGGGGTGAGATGTTAGGGTAGACAGGGGTGAAATGTTGGGGTAGACAGGGGTGAAATGTTGGGGTAGACAAGGGTGAAATGTTGGGGTAGATAGGATGAAACGGAAAGGTAGATAGGGGTGAGGGAAAAGTAGACAGGGGTGAGAGGGAAAAGTAGACAGGGATGAAAGGGAAAAGTAGACAGGGGTGAGAGGGAAAGGTAGACAGGGGTGAGAGGGAAAGGTAGACAGGGGTGAGAGGGAAAAGTAGACAGGGTGAGAGGGAAAAGTAGACAGGGTGAGAGGGAAAAGTAGACAGGGGTGAGAGGGAAAAGTAGACAGGGGTGAGAGGGAAAAGTAGACAGGGGTGAGAGGGAAAAGTAGACAGGGGTGAGAGGGAAGAGTAGACAGGGGTGAGAGGGAAAAGTAGACAGGGTGAGAGGGAAAAGTAGGCAGGGGTGAGAGGGAAAAGTAGGCAGGGGTGAGAGGGAAAAGTAGACAGGGGTGAGAGGGAAAAGTAGACAGGGTGAGAGGGAAAAGTAGGCAGGGGTGAGAGGGAAAAGTAGGCAGGGGTGAGAGGGAAAAGTAGACAGGGGTGAGAGGGAAAAGTAGGCAGGGGTGAGAGGGAAAGGTAGGCAGGGGTGAGAGGAAAAGGTAGACACAGGTAAGAAGGAAAGGTAGACAAGGGTGTGAGAGAAAGGTAGGCAGGGGTGAGAAGGCAGGGGTGAGAGTGAAAGGTAGGCAGGGGTGAGAGTGAAAGGTAGATAGGGGTGAGAGGGAAAGGTAGGCAGGGGTGAGAGGGAAAGGTAGGCAGGGGTGAGAGTGAAAGGTAGATAGGGTCATAGGGGTGAGAGGGAAAGGTAGACAGGGGTGAGAGGGAAAGGTAGGCAGGGGTGAGAGGGAGAAGAGATTGACAAGAGCGAGATGGTGAGGTAGATAAGGGAGGGTGGAGAGGCAGTCAAATGGATGCGCTGCCATGACGCTAATCAGCTTAGCCATGCACTAATGCAAGCTCATTCTATCAGTTAATGGCCCCACATAAGCCAGCAATTGAAAGCCTACTTACCTGCTTTCCATCCCAATCCGCTGCAGAAATTTCCGGAGAGCATCAGCATCGAAGCCTGCTGCGAGGAGCTGCTAGACACGCAGCACAATAATTTCCGTTGCCAACAGAAACTCACCGCCTTTGCCGCCTTGGCCACGGCGCTCACACACTGCTCAGACGCTGTGGAAATCACCAATGATAAGTTTCAGATTCAGGTGAGGGCTGGCACAGAACTGACTTAATCGTATTCGTTAGGGCTTTCATTTGGTTTCTGCTTTTAGGGTTTGTGATGAAGTCTAGGGTTTGTGATGTCTAGGGTTTGTGATGTCTAGGGTTTGTGATGTCTAGGGTTTGTGAGGTCTAGACTCTAGGGTTTGTGATGTCTAGGGTTTGTGATGTCTAGGGTTTGTGATGTCTAAGGTTTGTGAGGTCTAGACTCTAGGGTTTGTGATGTCTAGGGTTTGTGAGGCCTAGACTCTAGGGTTTGTGATGTCTAGGGTTTGTGATGTCTAGGGTTTGTGAGGTCTAGAGTTTGTGCCGTCTAGGGTTTGTGATGTCCAGACTTTGTGCCGTCTAGGGTTTGTGATGTCTAGGGTTTGTGATGTCTAGAGTTTGTGCCGTCTAGGGTTTGTGCCGTCTAGGGTTTGTGAGGTCTAGGGTTTGTGAGGTCTAGGATTTGTGAGGTCTAGGGTTTGTGATGTCTAGGGTTTGTGCCGTCTAGACTCTAGGGTTTGTGATGTCTAGGGTTTGTGAGGCCTAGACTCTAGGGTTTGTGATGTCTAGGGTTTGTGATGTCTAGGGTTTGTGAGGTCTAGAGTTTGTGCCGTCTAGGGTTTGTGCCGTCTAGGGTTTGTGAGGTCTAGGGTTTGTGAGGTCTAGGATTTGTGAGGTCTAGGGTTTGTGATGTCTAGGGTTTGTGCCGTCTAGACTCTAGGGTTTGTGATGTCTAGGGTTTGTGAGGCCTAGACTCTAGGGTTTGTGATGTCTAGGGTTTGTGATGTCTAGGGTTTGTGAGGTCTAGAGTTTGTGCCGTCTAGGGTTTGTGATGTCCAGACTTTGTGCCGTCTAGGGTTTGTGATGTCTAGGGTTTGTGATGTCTAGAGTTTGTGCCGTCTAGGGTTTGTGCCGTCTAGGGTTTGTGAGGTCTAGGGTTTGTGAGGTCTAGGATTTGTGAGGTCTAGGGTTTGTGATGTCTAGGGTTTGTGCCGTCTAGACTCTAGGGTTTGTGATGTCTAGGGTTTGTGAGGCCTAGACTCTAGGGTTTGTGATGTCTAGGGTTTGTGATGTCTAGGGTTTGTGAGGTCTAGAGTTTGTGCCGTCTAGGGTTTGTGATGTCCAGACTTTGTGCCGTCTAGGGTTTGTGATGTCTAGGGTTTGTGATGTCTAGAGTTTGTGCCGTCTAGGGTTTGTGCCGTCTAGGGTTTGTGAGGTCTAGGGTTTGTGAGGTCTAGGATTTGTGAGGTCTAGGGTTTGTGATGTCTAGGGTTTGTGCCGTCTATACTCTAGGGTTTGTGATGTCTAGGGTTTGTGATTTAGTTTAATTTCGTTCAAGTACTCCATGTCCTTATTAACAAACTGGCTGTGCAACAGAGATCTAATGCAATTTGTGAGGAAAGCAGACTGTTTTTCATCCGGTATGTTCCTTCGAATTAGTGTGCGTGCGCCGGGTGCTCTGGGACTGGAACTGGGGGGGGGGTCACGCTTGCCTGAATTCGCCAGATTGAGCTTGAGATTGAGTAGAAAGTCGAAAACAGTGGAACCCTCCCTCCGTATCCTCCTCATTCTCATCTGTTTCTTTGCATCCCCAATCTGCCTCCCTTATGGAGCTTGATTAGCGGCCTTCTGTGCGTAAAAATTTTACTTAACACTGCTATGGTAGGATCTGTGTAATGGAGTTTCACGTTTAGGTAGGGATTAGTAATCAGGGCTTAGTATGCATAATATGTTTGCTGTATTAGACTTCGCTAGCAGTGTAGCCAGCTTTTCTCAGGGAGTGCCATTTCAGTTAAGGGAGTGACATTTTCAGTTGAGAGAGTGCCATTTCAGTTGAGAGTGCCATTTCAGTTGAGAGAGTGCCATTCCAGTTGAGGGAGTGCCATTTCAGTTGAGAGAGTGCCATTTCAGTTGAGAGAGTGCCATTTCATTTGAGAGAGTGCCATTTCAGTTGAGAGAGTGCCATTTCATTTGAGAGAGTGCCATTTCAGTTGAGAGAGTGCCATTTCAGTTGAGAGAGTGCCATTTCACTTGAGAGAGTGCCATTTCAGTTGAGAGAGTGCCATTTCAGTTGAGAGAGTGCCATTTCAGTTGAGAGAGTGCCATTTCAGTTGAGAGAGTGCCATTTCAGTTGAGAGAGTGCCGTTTCAGTTGAGAGAGTGCCATTTCAGTTGAGAGAGTGCCATTTCAGTTGAGAGAGTGCCATTTCAGTTGAGAGAGTGCCATTTCATTTGAGAGAGTGCCATTTCAGTTGAGAGAGTGCCATTTCAGTTGAGAGAGTGCCATTTCAGTTGAGAGATTGCCATTTCATTTGAGAGAGTGCCATTTCATTTGAGAGAGTGCCATTTCAGTTGAGAGAGTGCCATTTCATTTGAGAGAGTGCCATTTCAGTTGAGAGAGTGCCATTTCATTTGAGAGAGTGCCATTTCAGTTGAGAGAGTGCCATTTCAGTTGAGAGAGTGCTATTTCATTTGAGCTTTCATGAGTCAAAGATGCCAGAAACAAATTTACAACAGGAAAATATTTCTTCTGGCTCATTTAAAAAAACTAATGTGTACTCAGTAATTAAGAGAATTATTCAGCAAAATTTCATTTTAAAAAATGGTGACGAGAGTAACGTTGTTTTTATATTTGTAATTATCTTCTGATTCACAGTGGCTGTGCCTTGTCCGTGACGTGAATGTCATCTGGCTGGCGAAAAATGTTCTCAATTTTCTGAGCAGAATTTCCTGGGCTACGAGTATTACTTGGGCTTTTATTATTGGCAAACTTTTATGGATTATTGAAGAAAAGGCTAATGGGTTTGAAATACATTTGAGAGTGACAGACTCAGAGTCTACTAGAAAGAGTGACAGGCTTAGAGTCTAATAGAGAGTGACAGGCTCAGAGTATACTAGAGAGAGTGACAGGCTCAAAGTCTACTAGAGAGGGTGACAGGCTTAGAATCTACTAGAGAGTGAGAGACTCAGACTCTACCAGAGAGGCAGAGTGACAGACTCAGAGTATACTAGAGAGAGTGACAGGCTCAAAGTCTACTAGAGAGAGTGACAGACTCAAAGTCTACTAGAGAAAGAGAGAGTGAGTGACAAACTCATATTTTACTAGAGAGTGACTGATTCAGGGAGTCTACTAGAGAGAGAGTGACAGGCTCAAAGTCTACTAGAGAGAGTGACAGGCTCAGAGTCTACTAGAGAGAGAGAGTGACAAACTCAGATTTTACTAGAGTGACATACTTAGAGTCTACTAGAGAGTGACAGACTTAGAGTCTACTAGAGATTGACAGACTTAGTCTACTAGAGAGTGACTGGCTTAGTGTCTACTAGACAGAGTGACAGACTCAGAGTCTACTAGAGAGAATGACAGAGTGACAGACTTAGCGTCTACTAAAGAGAGTGACAGACTTAGCGTCTACTAAAGAGAGTGACAGACTTAGAGTCTACTAAAGAGAGTGACAGACTTAGAGTCTACTAAAGAGAGTGACAGACTTAGAGTCTACTAAAGCGAGTGACAGACTTAGAGTCTACTAAAGAGAGTGACAGACTTAGAGTCTACTAAAGAGAGTGACAGACTTAGAGTCTACTAAAGATAGTGACAGACTTATAGAGTCTACTAAAGAGAGTGACAGACTTAGAGTCTACTAAAGAGAGTGACAGACTTAGAGTCTACTAAAGAGAGTGACAGACTTAGAGTCTACTAAAGAGAGTGACAGACTTAGAGTCTACTAAAGAGAGTGACAGACTTAGAGTCTACTAAAGAGAGTGACAGACTTAGAGTCTACTAAAGAGAGTAACAGACTCTATACAGATAGATTCACCAGAAAAAAATTAATACATGACTGACTATAAACGCAAGATAAGGGTGCCGCAGGCCAGGCATCGATAAGATTTAGTGCTAGACCATCATGTAGCGATTGATGACTATCCAGCGCCGCATTGAGCAGAGCAACCTCCTCACCTCACCTGCCTTCCACCTACTCTAGTACGCGAATCCCGCTCACGAACGAATGTTCGGTTTCGCACTCGGCGAGATGATTGGCAAGAGTTCATTCGAGATGATTCATTCGGACAAAACAGACGAAGAGGTCAGCAACCTGCAGCAGCATTTGAGACGCGGAAAGGTTCGTGACTGATTAGAGTGCGGCAAGAAAATGTTTTACAAAGTTAGGCTAAAATTGACTTGCTTATTTTTTTCTGCAGGAATGGGACGGCGCTGTCACAGGCAGGAGAAAGTCAGGGGCGAGTGCCGATCATCACAATTCCATCTATCCAGTGAAAGGTCGCAAGGGGTGAGTTCTGTCAGATTTTCACTTTGCTTTTCTTTGCTTTGCAGTGTACACTGGCCCGGCCCCCTAGCTTTACTTCTCTGCCCCAATGTACACTGAACCGATCCATAGCTTTACTTCTCTGCCCCAGTGTACACTGACCCAGCCCATAGCTTTACTTCTCTGCCCCAGTGTACACTGAGCCGATCCATAGCTTTACTTCTCTGCCCCAGTGTACACTGACCCAGCCCATAGCTTTACTTCTCTGCCCCAATGTACACTGAACCGATCCATAGCTTTACTTCTCTGCCCCAGTGTACACTGAACCGATCCATAGCTTTACTTCTCTGCCCCAGTGTACACTGACCCAGCCCATAGCTTTACTTCTCTGCCCCAGTGTACACTGAGCCGATCCATAGCTTTACTTCTCTGCCCCAGTGTACACTGACCCAGCCCATAGCTTTACTTCTCTGCCCCAGTGTACACTGAGCCGATCCATAGCTTTACTTCTCTGCCCCAGTGTACACTGAACCGATCCATAGGTTTACTTCTCTGCCCCAGTGTACACTGACCCGACCCCTATAGCTTCTGCAGCCTATCTCCATTCCCTCCTCTCTTGCAGTAAAGTGCAACACTTTGTCTGCTTGAAGCAGTCGGGCTCTCATCATGCCGGCGGCTACGAGAAACATCTGGCCAATTCTCATCACGACTACAGCCTGCCCAAGGATTCCTGTGAGTTCCTGTCTGTGTCACACTAGTGCACCCCTGCGACTCTGTGTGCACAACTAACTGCTTTGCTAATATATTAACAAATTTATTCTAGCTTCTTCCCCAGTGGAGACTGTAGCGTAGCGGTACCGCGCCCGACTATCAAATCAAATTCCCCGGGTTCGATTCCGCCTACGAGGCCACATTTATTTGGGGGAGGGGCGGTTATTTATACGATCGTTTTACGGACTCGTATATTCACACAGTAAATTATACTATACTTTAAGTACTATATATATGCCTAATAACCTTAATAAGCCTTACTAATCCTCCTGTTAATACGCTCGCATTTAACTGCGCCAGATCTACCAGGACTCAGTCAGTCGCGCAAGCCGTCAGTCATGTCTATCTGCAGTGCACCGCTAATGCACTTTGACGGTAGAATAATGCTGCACCCTGTTGCTTGTCCCCCTGCTCTCTCTCAAACTCTGTCCTGTCTGCAGCGCGATCTGCTCCTGGATTCGCGGCTGATGGCCCTCCAGAAAAAAAGTTATTGATTGACAACAACTTTTTAAGTTAAAGCCGATTTTTCCCCAGCCGTTTAGGCAACGACCGCAAGGGGGTTGTTCTTTTAAATTCCTTCACACTTTTTTCTTGCCATTGCTGGTGGGAATCTTGGCGCTAAAATGGGAGGTAAGACGCCAGAATCAGAGATCGGGTGGCGCTATAATATTGGATCGGGTGGCACTAGAATCAGAGATAGGGTGGCGCTAGAATCAGAGATAGGGTGGCGCTAGAATCAGAGATAGGGTGGCGCCAGAATCAGTAATCGGGTGGCGCCAGAATCAGAGATAGGGTGGCGCTAGAATCAGAGATCGGGTGGCGCTAGAATCAGAGATAGGGTGGTGCTAGAATCAGAGATCGGGTGGCGCTAGAATCAGAGATAGGGTGGCGCTAGAATCAGAGATAGGGTGGCGCCAGAATCAGAGATAGGGTGGCGCTAGAATCAGAGATAGGGTGGCGCCAGAATCAGTAATCGGGTGGCGCCAGAATCAGAGATAGGGTGGCGCTAGAATCAGAGATAGGGTGGCGCCAGAATCAGAGATAGGGTGGCGCTAGAATCAGAGATAGGGTGGCGCCAGAATCAGAGATAGGGTGGCGCCAGAATCAGAGATAGGGTGGCGCCAGAATCAGAGATAGGGTGGTGCTAGAATCAGAGATCGGGTGGCGCTAGAATCAGAGATAAGGTGGCGCCAGAATCAGCTATTTTTAAAAGGCCAGCCTCATATTCTTTGTTATTCTTATGCCACCAGCCAGGGCTGTTATCCTTCAAAATTCGTTTATTTTTTGTATTTAAAAATTTTTAATTTCCCATTTCCATGAGACAATATTTTGAAGGACAAATTTCTAAATTAATTATCGAATAGCACAGAAATTCTCAAATTTTTATGATCTGCCTGTCTATCCTCTTATCCAGTGCAAATGGCAAGGCCCTGATTGATTGCCAATGGCTAAATAATTAGCAACAAGTTGTCGTTTTCCTAGAAAAATAATTCAAATGAGCTGCACATCCCTAATCTCGGCTAGTGGCGTTGTAGCGGCGGCACTTCGGAAGAACAAAATAGTTTTCCTTGCTCAATGTCTTAATTTGCATCATTTTTCTTTCAGCTCTGATGGCAGGAATCAAAACTGGTAGCAGGAAGGACTCAGGGACTGGCAGGTTGAACTCAGTTACCATTGAGGCACCGATTCACAAGGTGAGAATGCCGGCTGGAGTGAGATCCCAGATCGTAGATCCCAGATCGTAGATCCCAGATCGTAGATCCCAGATCGTAGATCCCAGATCGTAGATCCCAGATCGTAGATCCCAGATCGTAGATCCCAGATCGTAGATCCCAGATCGTAGATCCCAGATCGTAGATCCCAGATCGTAGATCCCAGATCGTAGATCCCAGATCGTAGATCCCAGATCGTAGATCCCAGATCGTAGATCCCAGATCGTAGATCCCAGATCGTAGATCCCAGATCGTAGATCCCAGATCGTAGATCCCAGATCGTAGATCCCAGATCGTAGATCCCAGATCGTAGATCCCAGATCGTAGATCCCAGATCGTAGATCCCAGATCGTAGATCCCAGATCGTAGATCCCAGATCGTAGATCCCAGATCGTAGATCCCAGATCGTAGATCCCAGATCGTAGATCCCAGATCGTAGATCCCAGATCGTAGATCCCAGATCGTAGATCCCAGATCGTAGATCCCAGATCGTAGATCCCAGATCGTAGATCCCAGATCGTAGATCCCAGATCGTAGATCCCAGATCGTAGATCCCAGATCGTAGATCCCAGATCGAAGATCCCAGATCGTAGATCCCAGATCGTAGATCCCAGATCCCCGATCTCATATTGTAGATCCCTGATCCAAGATCCTTGATTCCAGAACAGATCTCATATCGTAGATCTGAGAGACCATATATCAGTTAGTTAGGATCTGTACATCCGGTGCCACGTAATCTACTTATTTTTATTTAAATTCACTGCGCTCTGTATACATTCGAATTTCATAGTGCCTATGTATGCTGTATCTCTAATTACCCTAGGTAATCAACCTGATCAACGTGGCCCAGGAGAACAGCAACCCGACGGTGGCCGCGGCCCTTGACAGGGTGCTGGAGATCCTGCATCAGTCTACTGATCTGTACACTGGCGAGCTGCCCAGCACCCAGGAGGACAAGATGACCTCAGATTACGTTGGGGGCCTCATGACGGTGAGGTTTTCCTAGCTAAAAATACAAAAAAGTTCAAACTACTATACTGTGAGTAGAAATATGGACATTTTTGCTAACTTACGAGTATTTGTAAAAAATATTTTATTTCCTAGGGCGGATCGAAGCCTCCGGAGAAAAAGCGACAAGTGATGTTGCAGCCGAGGCGTAAGTATTTTGTTAAAATCGATATTTCTTTATTTTTTAGTGCATTCAGTTTAAAAAATCGTGTTTTCCTAGAAAGCGCACACCTCTTTATATAAGCATGCCTTAGTGTTTATAGTTTTACTTTATTTTCATATTCTATACTATCTATTATTTATCATAAGCTTTATTAGAATCTTGTTTGCCTGTCTCTGGCATTATTTATTTCTATTTGTTTTAATTATGCCCACCAGGCTTTAAAACAGTAGGAGCTTTGACGTGATTTCCTTTTCTTGATTTTATGTTTCATTTTTAACACAAAATATTCCAGGAATGCACCAAAGGCCGTCAGAAATCATGTCTGAGCATATTAACCAACTGCTAGGTCTGCCGCCATATTTTAATTTTTTTTACGTCTTGATTGATAGGTTGAGCTTGACAGCTTGCCGTGCTGATTATGCAGAGTTTTGCGCTTGTTTGTCTTGTTTATAAATAACTAATAATGCACCTACCAGCCTTGAAAATCAGTTTGCTGTGTTGCATCTCTTATATCTACCCGCTAACACAGTTCTGGCGTGTCAGTAGTCACTTGTGTTCATTGATGCTTATTTTATTTATTGCAATAATTCCCGATGTTACTGTGACTGGCGTGCCCAGCTTGTTGTTGGGTAAATCTCTAAGAATATTTTATCCTGGATCCCAGATTCCTAATGCCAAATACTAAATCCTAGATTCTGGATCCGAAATCCCAGATCCCAGATCCTACATCCCAGATCCCAGATCCCAGATCACAGATCCTACATTCCAGACCCCAGATCCTAGATTACAGGTCCTAAATCCCAGATCCCATATCCTAGATCCAAGATCCCATATCCTAGGTCCCAGATCCAAGATCCAAGATCCCAGATCCCAGATTCTAGATCCCATATCCTATATCCCAGATCTCAAGTCCTAGATCCTAGATCATAGATCCCAAATCATAGATCTCAGATCATAGATCCCTATTCCCAAATCCTAGATCTCAGATCATAGATCCCTGTTCCCAAATCCTAGATCTCAGATCATAGATCCCTGTTCCCAAATCCTAGATCTCAGATCATAGATCCCAAATCCTAGATCTCAGATCATAGATCCCAAATCCTAGATCTCAGATCATAGATCCCTGTTCCCAAATCCTAGATCTCAGATCATAGATCCCTGTTCCCAAATCCTAGATCTCAGATCATAGATCCCTGTTCCCAAATCCTAGATCTCAGATCATAGATCCCTGTTCCCAAATCCTAGATCTCAAATCATAGATCTCTGTTTCCAAATCCTAGATTTCAGATCATATATCCCTGTTCCCAAATCCTTAATGCTAGATCCCAGATCCCAAATCCCAAATTCTAGATCCCAGATCCCAAATCCCAAATTCTAGATCCCAGATCCCAGATCCTACATGATTTTGGTGTGTCCCTAGTTTAAAAAATGGGTCATCACATAGTTTAGATCAATAAATTACCTGCTCCCCTAATTGTTGGAAGGAATCCCATGTGATGGGATTGCAATAAAGATAATACCTTGAATCGGCGCTAGCAACTTAATTCAAAATTAAAAGCAAAACTTTCCCTTTTAATTACACAAGCTCACTGTTTGTGGTTCGTTAAGTTTTAATTTTCTCATATTTAATGGCGCATTGTACTGCAGCTGCAGTCCTGTTTTTAGACAGATTTTTCTCTGATTAATTTTTTATTTTACTTAATCTTTCAAGAAAGGGAGCTACTGTCTAAATCAGTTCCTTTCAAGTAGCATGGAGAGGTGTTTATCATAAATTTAATAATCAAGGATTAAATTCGTGCCCTAATAGCGCGAACAACCAGAGGTTAAGCAAAACCGATTTTGGTTAGTATAAAAATGTATCCAGTAAAAAAAATTAGTTAGCTTTTTGTCAGCTTTTGTCCTGTACTCTACTATTATTTTGCGGTCCATGTGCAGTGTCTTGAAATGTCGCCTTTGTAGATTGTTTATAGCTGGGACTTATTGTGGGCATTTGAAGTGTGACAATATGAGATTCTTAGTGACAACCTAATAGTGATAATCTGAGAGTGACATTTTAAGAAACGAATGGAGCACTCTGGAGTATCACTCTTAGATTTTCACTCTTAGAATGTCACTCTCAGATTGTCACTCTTAGGATGTCACTCCTGTTGCCACTTCAAAGAGTGAAAATCTGAGAGCGACATTCCATTATAGTGACAATCTGAGAGCGACATTTCATTAGGGTGGCATTCTAAGAGTGAGAATCTGAGAGCGACATTTCATTAGGGTGACATTCTAAGAGTGAGAATCTGAGAGCGACATTTCATTAGGGTGACATTCTAAGAGTGACAATCTGAGAGCGACATTTCATTAGAATGACATTCTAAGAGTGACAATCTGAGAACAACATTCCATTAGAGTAACATTCTGAGAGTGACATTCTAAGAGTGACAATCTGAGAGTGACATTCTAAGAGTGACAATCTGAGAGTGACATTCTAAGAGTGACAATCTGAGAGTGACATTCTAAGAGTGACAATCTGAGAGTGACATTCTAAGAGTGAGAATCTGAGAGCGACATTTCATTAGGGTGACATTCTAAGAGTGACAATCTGAGAGCGACATTTCATTAGGGTGACATTCTAAGAGTGAGAATCTGAGAGCGACATTTCATTAGGGTGACATTCTAAGAGTGAGAATCTGAGAGCGACATTTCATTAGGGTGACATTCTAAGAGTGACAATCTGAGAGCGACATTTCATTAGAATGACATTCTAAGAGTGACAATCTGAGAATAACATTCCATTAGAGTAACATTCTGAGAGTGACATTCTAAGAGTGACAATCTGAGAGTGACATTCTAAGAGTGACAATCTGAGAGCGACATTTCATTAGAATGACATTCTAAGAGTGACAATCTGAGAATAACATTCCATTAGAGTGACATTCTGAGAGTGACATTCTAAGAGTGACAATCTGAGAGTGACATTCTAAGAGTGACAATCTGAGAGCGATATTTCATTAGAATGACATTCTAAGAGTGACAATCTGAGAATAACATTCCATTAGAGTGACATTCTGAGAGTGAAATTCTTAGAGTGACAATCTGAGAGTGACATTCTAAGAGTGACAATCTGAGAGTGAAACTCTTAGAGTGACAATCTGAGAGTGAAATTCCATTAGAGTGACGTTCAAAGGGTAAAAATCTAGGAGTGACAATCTGAGAGTGACATTCCATTAGAGTGACGTTCAAAGGGTAAAAATCTAAGAGTGACAATCTGAGAGTGATACTCCAGCAGTGACAATCTTGGGAAAATTTGTCATTTCATAGAGTTGTAAAAGAGCAAATTATTCCAAGCTGATTTCAAGTAAAACGCTGACTTTAAAACTGCAAAATGTCTAACAAGCCGGCCTCACTGACCCATCCAATTCTCTCAGAGAACTCCTCAAGCAACATACAGTCGCTCAGCGAGATTCCCGAGGAGCTGCTGGCCTATTTAGACAACGATGACGATTGGAGCTTCGACATCATCGAGCTGGAACGAGTGACGGAGAAGAAGCCCATGGTGTACTTGGCGATGAAGACACTGCAGCGGTTCAACGTGTGCCACTTCCTTCAGTGCAGCGAGGACACCATGCTGAAGTGGCTGCAGGTCATCCAGGACCATTACCACGCCGACAACTGCTATCACAATGCCACCCACGGTGCCGATGTAATGCAGAGTTCGGCCTATTTCCTAGAACGAGATCGGATTAAATCGATCTTCGACGAAATGGACGAAGTCGCCTCGCTGCTGGGCGCCCTGGTGCACGATCTGGATCATCCGGGCAGGACGAATCCGTTTCTGATCAACAGCCAGCATAAGCTGGCCATTCTGTACAATGATATGTGAGTTTTGAATGCCAGAGACGATATGTATCGAAATTAATATTAATATGAACAGCCGATATGTATCGAAAGTTAATTAAGTATAGTACAAGTTAAGTAAATTAATATTGAATGCAAGTAGCCGATAGGTATCGAAAGAAATAATAATATGGCCGATATGCATCGAAAGTCAATATTAATTTGAATAGCCGATATGCATCGAAAATCAATATTATTTAAATAGCCGATATGTATCGAAAGTAGTATTAGTAAAAAAGCTAATATGTATGGAAACCAATATTATTATGAATAACCGATATGTATCGAAAGTAATATTAACAAAATAGCCGATATGTTTAAAAATTTATATTTACACAAGACTCATTTAACCCCAACCGTTTTTCGCCAGAACGGTGCTGGAGAGCCACCACGTGTCGCTGGCCTTCCAGCTGACCACTCGCGACGATCGCATAAACATATTCAAGAACATGAGCCGCGAGGACTACAAAACCCTGCGCCAGAGCATGATTGACATTGTCCTGGCAACTGAGATGGCCAAACATTTTGAGCACGTGGGTAAATTCGCTAATCAGATTGTCGCCCCGCTGGTTGCTAAGGAGGGCGAGGAGGGTGCTGAAAGAATCACGGAAGAGGAGGCGCTCGAGATGTTGACTAAATCGGAGAATCGAACGCTCATAAAGCGAGTTTTAATCAAATGCTCAGACGTGAGCAATCCCTGCCGATCGCTGAAACTTTGCAAAGAATGGGCAAAACGCATATCAGAAGAATACTTTCAGCAGGCAAGTTTTTGCGAACATTTGCAGTTTGTCTACTGTTAGTAGCAAATCTAGCTATTAATGTAACCGAATTAACGGATTAGCCGATATGTATCGAAAATGCGTATAGTAAATAGGAAAATAAACAAAGGAACTATTTTTTCCTACAGACGGACGAGGAAAAGTCCAAGGGTCTGCCAATTGTGATGCCTGTGTTTGACCGCACCACCTGCAACATGCCGCACTCGCAGACCAGCTTTATTGACTTCTTTTTGCGCGAGATGTTCAGCGCTTGGCACGGTAAGCGCAATCACTTATCTGAGTTCGTTAGCAATTGTTCTCAAACTAGTAGTAGTAGGCAATTTTCCCCTAATCCACAGAAATCATCAACCATCCCATGATCCCAAAAATCCCTAAATCAGTCCTAAAATCAACCCATGATCCCAAAAAACTCCCCAAATTAATCCTCAATTTGGAATCCCATGATCCCAAAATCCCAAAATGACGAAAATAATTCCCGGATCCAAAAATCCCCCAATTAGTCCGAAAATTATCCCCAGGTCTCAAAATACTCAAATTAATTTTTAAAAACATCCTAAGATCCAGAAAATCCACAAATTGGTCCTCAATCACCCCATGATCCCGAGAAACCCAAAATTAGTCCCAAAAGATAATCCCAAGATCCCAAAAATTCCTAAATCGGTCCCCAGTTATCCCACGATCCCTAAAATCCTTAAATGCATCCTAAAATAATCCTATGAACTTGAAAATCCCTAAATTAGTCCCAAATAATAACATGATCCCAGAAATCCCTAAATGAATTTTAAAATGATCCAATGATCCTGAAATTCCCAAAATTAGTTCCAAAATTATCCCTTTGTATCCCGAAAATCCCTCTTTCCTTGAACTGGATTTCTAACCCAATCTCCGGAATTATCCCCTAACAACAATTCTCCTCCCTACTTATCGCTGCAGCATTCTGCGACGTGCCCCAGCTAGTTGAGAACCTGAACAACAACTACGCCTATTGGAAGCAGCTGGCCGATGAGAACAAACGAGCGGAAGAGGCGATGCGGGAAGCGGCTGAAAGCGAGGAAGAGGCAGCGGCAGCAGAATCAGCGGACGAAGAACGGACCGCGTGACCTTCCTGCGCCGCTCGCTCTCTTTAGAACTCATAATTTATTCGAGAATAGGTCATTTCTATCTATTTTTGTTAAACAATAGTAAAAGATGCTCTATATAGTATTTTTCGATACATATCGGCTGGATCAGATCTGGGTAATTAAACTTGTGTAAATGTCTGCCTAAAATTCGAGTCTGTTTCTGTAGGAAAAATCCACCCAATATTTAATTAATGAATTATGAAATTGGTCTCCCAGCTTTGATTTTGTTTTTTCTAAGTTTTCTGTTCTAGTTGATGCACATCTTATACCAAACCTGTCAATACTTTGTCCATCTTCGTTTCGTTTTGTCACCTGTAATAAATTGGCATGCGGCAAAATGCTTTTTTTAATCGGGCCAATAAATTTAAGCTTTCTAGTTTAATTATCAAGCTGACATTGAGGATTTTCTTAGGAAAATCTGTTATTTCCAGGAATCGAACTCGCGACCTGTCCAAGTGTAAATAAATCTCCCAGTAACATATAAAGAATTTTGTTTTTGTCTGTAGTTGAGTCCAATTTTTGTTTGTATTGAAAGATAATTATCGAGAGTTCTTGGAACACGACTCATTACATCGTGCGTTCTTTTGAATAAAAATTTGTATTTTCTCTTCTATTTTTGATGGCTTCGCTACTATCAGTAGCTGAATTTGACAATTTAACTACATTTAGACTAAATCTTGAATAGTTTATTCCCTACTTCTTGGCTTATTATTCGTTTGGCGAGCGAAAAACCAATGACTTTATTGTTCATTTTTGCTGGCGCGACCACATACCACTTGTAACAACTGCTGAATTATAATGAATTGTTCTTATCTGCTGGCTGTTTGCCCATATCTTTGTTCTTTCTTTGTAATGTTCTCCTCCCTGACATTTCCCAGGTTTATATTGTATTCAGACTGAGATTCGAAGAGCTAGCTATTACTGAATTATGATTTTGAGCTGAAGCCTCAAGTTCTATTTGTTTTGTATTTTTTCGTATTAATTCTACAATTGTATATTCTACTTTTGGTTGCCCATTCGATGTTATTCAAAATTCGTCTTGCTGAAATTGATCAGGGTGAACCTTGCCGCAAAATTAACTCCCCCGTTTACATGACAGCCACAATCACAATTATAAACTGTCGATTATGATTTCTTTGTTTCATAAAAATTATATCGATTTATTACTATATTGATAATTATTTACGTTGGCGCGTTTAGCGTTCATGAAATATAAGCGCATTGGATAGATCGAGCAGGTGCAACCGTGCGCTTGCACTAATAGTACCTACCATACACACAAATAGACATTTTGTAGCTGCGTAGCTCAATTTTTTGCAACAAAGTCAGAAAATAGCCTGAATTTTCCAGTTCTTGGTTTTTTAAAACAACATAAATTTAGAACAGATAACTCAGTAGTAAGCAGTAGTATGAATAGCTATGATTTCTGCTAAAGTTTAAGATACTTGTATTCTTCGTACGTACGTATTACTCACAGTCACGCTGGCTTTTTCTATCCTCATAAGGTGTGAAGATTTCTAAAATCAAATCAATATTGCAACTATAGAACGTTCTGATTATGAGATAAGCGATATCTGGGAGTTCGACTTACTGCGTGGTAGAAGCTGCTTTGCAAAGTTATTTTTCGATACATATCGGGAAATATAATTTGTTGATTAGTTTCTAGCAATATTTTTGTTGAAAAAAGTGAAGTCATTCTTTTAAAATTGTATAAATTTATGCTTGTGTATTATTCATGCAACCATGGTATCATTTAGTCAGGACTAAATATTACTGAAATATTTATGTTAAAATTTAAAGGTTCACCAGAGAGGCTTGATAATTAATTTAAACTTTAAATAAATAGTAATAGACTTTATATTTGCTTGTATTTCTAATATCGTTTAGTAGTGTTTTTATTTGCGTTTTGCATTAATTAGTGTCGGTCTAATGATTTAATTGTTTATTCTCATAAATATAACTATAAGTCATTTATAATATAAATAATAAAATCATTTTATGGCTAAGTTTATTTTTTAGTTTTAATGACATGCTAACAATTGACAAGTGACTTTATAGAGATTTGTAAAATCTATGGCCACCCTCCAGCTAACGTTTGGTCGATTCGTTTGAAGTAATTTTTTGTTTTCATCTGGAATGTTGCACTTCAGGCTTTATTAAAAAAGTATTTGGAACTTTTGTATTTTTAATATGGCCCAGTGGCAAATGGGGACAAAACTGCAAAAAGGTTACAGTCCGTCTGTATTAGCTAGGCTACCTGCCGACGCCTATTCACGGGTGCGATCCCTCTACTGCTCGACGCGGAGACTTTTGCCTGCTGGGTGTACCCCCTGGGCCGGTACGTCTCTCCTTGGCTAACCTGGCCGCCCCGGCCTCCGCCAGGGTGACCATGTTGACGCCAGGCTTAGAGTGGACACCTGATCAACATAGAGCGTCGACAGACAGGACTCCCAGCTTCAAGCCGTTCCGTTTCCCGGCCTCCAGGTAGCTGGATTACAGACGCACGCCACTACGCCCGGCCATTCGTTGGGGTGTCAGAAGTGATATTTAAGGCAATATAGTAGTATAAATAGCGCTTTTCGATATATTTTATTTCGTACATGTGTCATATTTTAAACAATGCGCACATATATTTGCAAAAATATATATTTGCCACAAAACAGTAATACGAGTCGATATATTCTGATTGGAAGACATAATTTTATCCACTGCTTCAAAACGATTATATGATTCAAAAGTATTATCCCTGGGTTGGTTACTGATTGATTAGCTATTAATTACAAATAACAAGTATCAACAGTAATACGAGTCGATATATTCTGATTGGAAGACATAATTTTATCCACTGCTTCAAAACGATTATATGATTCAAAAGTATTATCCCTGGGTTGGTTACTGATTGATTAGCTATTAATTACAAATAACAAGTATCAATAGTAAATTAAAAAAAATATTTGCGTTGGATGTTTGAGTTCACTCCTTAGACTGCATGTTTGTTGCACTTCGGATATAATTTAGCATTAACTGATCAAAAACGAAGTGTGAAGTGGCTATTTTTATTTTATTTTATTTTTTTAAACACGAATGAATATAAAAATAAATTGTGGCAGCAGCTAAACATCTAAAAATACTGCACTGATTTTTAGTAATTTTAACTTTTTTTTAATGTAAGTGCTTAATTTTAAGAGAAGTTCGACAAATACAGAGAGGTTAAAATCGAATATTTATTTTTGCCGATATGTATCGAAGTATACAAAAGTAGTTGTAAAAATACCCTGAATTTGTGAAAAACTTTCTGGTCAATAAAAGACATTGTTGAATTATTCAAGGACTGATTTATGGCTACTTGACAGTTGACTCTAAGGTGCAATGGGGCTCTACCATGCACTTAGCAGGGGCGTTGCAGGGGGACAGGGGGCATCTCAATGCTTTATCCCCACCTAACCTAAACTTATTATGAACCGTTATGGAAATCAACAATTTTGGATTCGGGGCGCCAGAATCTATGGCGCCTTCTGCGCTAAAATGAGTGCCAGTGGCGCCAAAAATGACGGCTAAAAAACCGAAACTCACATAATGTAGGACTTCAGTCTAGTAGCATGAGGACATTAAGACATGCATGTAACCAAGCAGAAACAAATAAAAATGCGAACACACTGTTTGAGTCTGCTACAGTATGTTAATACCCGAGCGTTATATAATTAACGCTCCCAATAAATACATGTACATCTTACGAGCGTAAGCCATAATTATTAACGTACGTAGCGTACATATGAAGGTTGCAAGACAGAGAGACAAGACATGCAGACACACAGACAGACAGACAGACAAACAGACAGACAGACAGACAAACACACGGACAGACACTAAGACAGACACTAAGACAGACACTAAGACAGACAGACACTAAGACAGACAGACAGACAAGACAGACAGACAGACAGACACTAAGACAGACAGACAGACAGACAGACAAACAGACAGACAGACAGACAGACAGACAGACAGACACTAAGACAGACAGACAGACAAGACAGACAGACAGACAGACAGACAGACAGACAGACAGACAGACAGACACTAAGACAGACAGACAGACAAGACAGACAGACAGACAGACAGACAGACAGACAGACAGACACTAAGACAGACAGACACTAAGACAGACAGACACTAAGACAGACAGACAGACAAGACAGACAGACAGACAGACAGACAGACAGACAGACAGACAACTAAATTAGAAACAGAGGGGCATTTTCCAACGGTTTCTCACTGCCACTCCATTCAATCAATCCAGCGCAAAAAACAGCCACTCATCAAGCCCGCTATTATCAACTGCAAATTAATGGAAAAATGAAACTGCCCATAAAAATGAAGTGATAATTGTTTATGACGTGCGCATGCAGCTACGCACTGACAGGTGTAGCGTGTCCAGCGCGCTAGGTGCATTGGCAAGATTAAGGGATTAAAGCAACAGTTAGCTCTGTTCTGATTGGCTGCCACTCAAGCAGCCTGTTAGATGGTTATATGCAATGGGATTAAAGGAAAGGGATTAATGGGAACCATAGCTACAGCTACATGATTAAGGATTTGCAGCCGAAATCTACTGGTAGAAATTCTAAACTGAACATTTCTTCTGTAGAACAATTTTCACCAAGAAAGTAAAATAAAAAAATTATAGAACATTTTGACACAACATCACTATGACTGTTCAGCGTCTGCAATGCGTCGCGAAAGCTGATGGTCAGAAGCTGCTGTTTCTGCTGCTTTTGCTGACTGTTGCTGCCAGACTGCCGGGGCGGACCGCCGCCTATGCTGGAATTGCCGGTTCAGGAAAATTGTCGGTGAGTGAGGACTGGGTGAGGCTGAGTGAGGGCTGGGTGAGGCTGAGTGAGGACTGGGTGAGGCTGAGTGAGGACTGGGTGAGGCTGAGTGAGGGCTGGGTGAGGCTGAGTGAGGACTGGGTGAGGCTGAGTGAGGGCTGGGTGAGGCTGAGTGAGGACTGGGTGAGGCTGAGTGAGGACTGGGTGAGGCTGAGTGAGACTGGGTGAGGCTGAGTGAGGCTGAGTGAGGACTGGGTGAGGCTGAGTGAGGACTGGGTGAGGCTGAGTGAGGCTGAGTGAGGCTGAGTGAGGCTGAGTGAGGCTGAGTGAGGCTGAGTGAGGCTGAGTGAGGCTGAGTGAGGCTGAGTGAGGCTGAGGGAGGCTGAGTGAGGCTGAGTGAGGACTGGGACTTTAATATCAGTGCAATTGCAGAAGTCATTTCAGACATATTCTTCCAATTCTTAGTCAGCATGAAAGCAATGGCAAGCAAAATTTGATAATTGCTTCTGACACGAACAAGAGCAGCAGACTGCAGCCCAGTTGCTGCTCACAGCTTATAGCTACTAATATAATTATAGGGCCTATTTCGTGGACTCTCAGCAATTGTCAAGGGCCTGTAAGCTGAAGTGTGAAGCAGGAGCTGCAATTAAGCTTCCTACGTTTAAGTGAAACTTGACCTGAAGAAGGCGCTCTCGCTAGTTAATCATTTTAACAGCCCCTATTAGTTTGTCACCCTCACGCTTTCAATTCCGTCAGCCATTCTTGCTTGTAATTTTCTTGCCTGAGAGTTTTTTTTCCAAATTTTGTTGCATCCATGAGATACCATGAGCTTCGTTGCCTTGAAAAATGCTGAATTCGTGTCTGTTGGTGCTGAATTCGTGTCTGTTGGTGTTGAATTCGTGTCTGTTGGTGCTGAATTCGTGTCTGTTGGTGCTGAATTCGTGTCTGTTGGTGCTGAATTCGTGTCTGTTGGTGTTGAATTCGTGTCTGTTGGTGCTGAATTCTTGTCTGTTGGTGCTGAATTCGTGTCTGTTGGTGTTGAATTCGTGTCTGTTGGTGCTGAATTCTTGTCTGTTGGTGCTGAATTCGTGTCTGTTGGTGCTGAATTCTTGTCTGTTGGTGCTGAATTCGTGTCTGTTGGTGCTGAATTCTTGTCTGTTGGTGCTGAATTCGTGTCTGTTGGTGTTGAATTCGTGTCTGTTGGTGCTGAATTCTTGTCTGTTGGTGCTGAATTCTTGTCTGTTGGTGCTGAATTCTTGTCTGTTGGTGCTGAATTCTTGTCTGTTGGTGCTGAATTCTTGTCTGTTGGTGCTGAATTCTTGTCTGTTGGTGCTGAATTCGTGTCTGTTGGTGTTGAATTCGTGTCTGTTGGTGCTGAATTCTTGTCTGTTGGTGCTGAATTCTTGTCTGTTGGTGCTGAATTCGTGTCTGTTGGTGCTGAATTCGTGTCTGTTGGTGCTGAATTCTTGTCTGTTGGTGCTGAATTCGTGTCTGTTGGTGCTGAATTCGTGTCTGTTGGTGCTGAATTCGTGTCTGTTGGTGCTGAATTCGTGTCTGTTGGTGCTGAATTCTTGTCTGTTGGTGCTGAATTCTTGTCTGTTGGTGCTGAATTCGTGTCTGTTGGTGCTGAATTCTTGTCTGTTGGTGCTGAATTCTTGTCTGTTGGTGCTGAATTCTTGTCTGTTGGTGCTGAATTCGTGTCTGCTGGTGCTGAATTCTTGTCTGTTGGTGCTGAATTCGTGTCTGTTGGTGCTGAATTCGTGTCTGTTGGTGCTGAATTCGTGTCTGTTGGTGCTGAATTCTTGTCTGTTGGTGCTGAATTCTTGTCTGTTGGTGCTGAATTCTTGTCTGTTGGTGCTGAATTCGTGTCTGTTGGTGCTGAATTCTTGTCTGTTGGTGCTGAATTCGTGTCTGTTGGTGCTGAATTCGTGTCTGTTGGTGCTGAATTCGTGTCTGTTGGTGCTGAATTCGTGTCTGTTGGTGCTGAATTCTTGTCTGTTGGTGCTGAATTCTTGTCTGTTGGTGCTGAATTCGTGTCTGTTGGTGCTGAATTCGTGTCTGTTGGTGCTGAATTCGTGTCTGTTGGTGCTGAATTCGTGTCTGTTGGTGCTGAATTCTTGTCTGTTGGTGCTGAATTCTTGTCTGTTGGTGCTGAATTCTTGTCTGTTGGTGCTGAATTCTTGTCTGTTGGTGCTGAATTCGTGTCTGTTGGTGCTGAATTCGTGTCTGCTGGTGCTGAATTCGTGTCTGCTGGTGCTGAATTCGTGTCTGTTGGTGCTGAATTCGTGTCTGTTGGTGCTGAATTCGTGTCTGCTGGTGCTGAATTCGTGTCTGTTGGTGCTGAATTCGTGTCTGTTGGTGCTGAATTCGTGTCTGTTGGTGCTGAATTCGTGTCTGCTGGTGCTGAATTCGTGTCTGTTGGTGCTGAATTCGTGTCTGTTGGTGCTGAATTCGTGTCTAAGCTGCTTGCTGGATGTCGGACGCTGCATGGACGCTCGCGACCCATCCACCCCAGATGGAAAAATTCTGTCTACGGCCACCGACATGCAAGACTTCCAACAACAAATCCAACACCTGCACCTCAGCTCTCAATTTGACTCAACCCCCCACCCCGCAGTGTGAAGGCGAGGGAGCGGTCTGCTTCACCCAGGCCGCCTGCTGTGAGAACTACAGCTGTTTGCGAGCTAGCCAGGGTGAGTCTGACAAATATTTATACACTGACGTAACCCGCACAGGCAACGAACCTGTTCGGTTCTCAGGATCCCGTGCGGTCTCGGGATCTGATGCTTGCGCACTGGATCGATAAATACAATTATAACTGGCGAGATGTTGTTTCAAATTTTCCTTTTGAGGCTAAAATAAAGTGGCGCCAAATCTCATAGAAATGGCGTCAAATATCAGGTAAAATGGCGCCAAATCTTACGTAAAGTGGCGCCAAATCTCAGGTAAAGTGGAGCCAAATCTCAGATAAACTGGCGCCAAATTTCGAATAAAGTGACGCTAAATCTCAGGTAAAGTGGCGCCAAATCTCAAGTAAAGTGGCGCCAAATCTCAAGTAAAGTGGCGCCAAATCTCAGATAAACTGGCGCCAAATTTCGAATAAAGTGGCGCCAAATTTCGAATAAAGTGGCGCCAAATCTCAAGTAAAGTGGCGCCAAATCTCAAGTAAAGTGGCGCCAAATCTCAAGTAAAGTGGCGCCAAATCTCGAATAAAGTGGCGCTAAATCTCAGTTAAAGTGGCGCCAAATTTCGAATAAAGTGGCGCCAAATCTCAAGTAAAGTGGCGCCAAATCTCAAGTAAAGTGGCGCCAAATCTCGAATAAAGTGGCGCTAAATCTCAGTTAAAGTGGCGCCAAATCTCAGGTAAAATGGCGCCAAATCTCAGGTAAAGTGGAGCCAAATTTAAGATTAAAGTGGCCAAATGTTTTAGTTACAGATTCTCGGTCACAGCCCCATAACCAGCACTCCTAGAGATCCAGTTAGAACTTGTTCTTCAATTATCAATTTTTCGACTTGTCAGTCCAAGTAACAATGGGCGTGGCTGTTACGGTAAGCCAAATATTTGCTGAAGGAACAGTTTGCAATGCGAATTTCCATATCTCAATATCTTATTCTCTGGACAAGGTAAAGAGAGTCATTGTGTCTTCAGTACCTGTAGAAAATTATTTGCACACAATCAAGTACACCGGAGGTTGGACCTGAGTCTGATCTTCTTCTGTTAGCTATTAGGCTACATATATTGCTTCAGATGAGACTAAAAGTTCTCAAACGCAATCGGCATGTTGTTTATTGTCTTTCATTCCAGTAAAAATATGTGGGCTAAGTTAGGGATGCACTATTGGGAGAGAGAATAGAGTAGACACAGAGAGTAGACAGAGAGTAGACACAGAGAGTAGACACAGAGAGTAGACACAGGGAGTAGACACAGAGAGTAGACACAGAGAGTAAACACAAAGAGTAAACACAGAGGGTACACACAGAGAGTAGACACAGAGAGTAGACACAAAGGGTACACACAGAGAGTAGACACAGAGAGTAGACACAGAGAGTACACACAGAGAGTAGACACAGAGTAGACACAGAGAGTAGACACAAAGAGTAAACACAGAGGGTACACACAGAGAGTAGACACAGAGAGTAGACACAAAGGGTACACACAGAGAGTAGACACAGAGAGTAGACACAGAGAGTAGACACTGAAAGTAGAAACTGAGAGTAGACACAGAGAGTAGACACTGAGAATAGACACAGAGAGTAGACACAGAGAGTAGACACGGAGATTAGACACAGAGAGTAGACACAGAGAGTAAACACAGAGGGTACACACAGAGAGTAGACACAAAGAGTAAACACAGAGGGTACACACAGAGAGTAGACACAGAGTAGACACAGAGAGTAGACACAAAGAGTAAACACAGAGGGTACACACAGAGAGTAGACACAGAGAGTAGACACAGAGAGTAGACACAGGGAGTAGACACAGAGAATAGGCACAGGGAGTAGACACAGAGAGTAGACACAGAGAGTAGACACAGGGAGTAGACACAGAGAGTAGACACAGGGAGTAGACACAGGGAGTAGACACAGAGAGTAGACACAGGGAGTAGACACAGAGAATAGGCACAGGGAGTAGACACAGGGAGTAGACACAAAGAGTAAACACAGAGGGTACACACAGAGAGTAGACACAGGGAGTAGACACAGAGAATAGGCACAGGGAGTAGACACAGGGAGTAGACACAGAGAGTAGACACAGGGAGTAGACACAGAGAATAGGCACAGGGAGTAGACACAGGGAGTAGACACAAAGAGTAAACACAGAGGGTACACACAGAGAGTAGACACAGAGAGTAGACACAGGGAGTAGACACAGAGAATAGGCACAGGGAGTAGACACAGAGAGTAGACACAGAGAGTAGACACAGGGAGTAGACACAGAGAGTAGACACAGGGAGTAGACACAGAGAATAGGCACAGGGAGTAGACACAGGGAGTAGACACAGAGAGTAGACACAGGGAGTAGACACAGAGAGTAGACACAAAGAGTAAACACAGAGGGTACACACAGAGAGTAGACACAGGGAGTAGACACAGAGAATAGGCACAGGGAGTAGACACAGGGAGTAGACACAGAGAGTAGACACAGAGAGTAGACACAAAGAGTAAACACAGAGGGTACACACAGAGAGTAGACACAGAGAGTAGACACAGGGAGTAGACACAGAGAATAGGCACAGGGAGTAGACACAGGGAGTAGACACAGAGAATAGGCACAGGGAGTAGACACAGGGAGTAGACACAGAGAATAGGCACAGGGAGTAGACACAGAGAGTAGACACAGAGAGTAGACACAGGGAGTAGACACAGAGAGTAGACACAGGGAGTAGACACAGGGAGTAGACACAGAGAGTAGACACAGGGAGTAGACACAGAGAATAGGCACAGGGAGTAGACACAGAGAGTAGACACAGGGAGTAGACACAGAGAATAGGCACAGAGAGTAGACACAGAGAGTAGACACAGAGAGTAGACACAGGGAGTAGACACTGAGAGTGGACACTGAGAATAGACACTGAGAGTGGACACTAAGAGTAGACACTGAGAGTAGACACTGAGAGTAGACACTGAGAGTAGACACTGAGAGTGGACACTAAGAGTAGACACTGAGGACACTGAGAATAGACACTGAGAGTGGACACTAAGAGTAGACACTGAGAGTAGACACAGAGAGTAGACACAGGGAGTAGACACAGAGAGTAGACACAGGGAGTAGACACAGAGTAGACACAGGGAGTAGACACTAAGAGTAGACACAGAGAGTAGACACAGAGAGTAGACACAGGGAGTAGACACAGAGAATAGACACAGAGAGTAGACACTGAGAATAGACACTGAGAGTAGACACTGAGAGTGGACACTAAGAGTAGACACTGAGGACACTGAGAGTATCTGCATCCCATCTCCCTCAGCCTCCTACGGCCGCTGCGCCCCCAACCAGGCAGACATGCGGCTGGCCGAGGACGCGGCCCTGACTGACTCGGCAGACGACAGCAGCGGCGCTTTCAGCTGCTCGAGCGACTCTGACTGCCCATCCGGTCAGTGCTGCAAAGCTTCGACATCGTCGCCTGTGCCAATCGGCGGGCGGATGTCGTGCGGAAACTGCGAACGTCAGAGCCGACTTTTGGAGAGCCTGTTTGAGCAATACTACAGCGAGTTCAAGCGGAGCGGCAAAGACGGAGACAATTAAAAGACATTTTGGAGTTCACTAATCCCGCTGCTATGCAAAACTAAATTGCAATAACTTGCAGTTATTTTGAGAATTCAATAAAACAGTATACTTACTAAAGAAATAAACTCGACATCTTTGGAGAAATTTACAACTGGCAATAAAAACATCGTTTTTTAAAAATGTCTTGTTTACGGAATTCTAGAAAATTTTATTGGCAATAGAAATTTGAATAGTTATCGGGCAGGTTTTCGGGTTAGTTTGAAGGCTGACTCTATGAGGGTTTTGAAAGCTGATTCTGGGAGGGTTTTGAAGGCCGATTCTATAAGGGATTGAAGGCCGATTCTATTTGAGGGTTTTGAAGACAGATTCTATAAGGGATTGAAGGCCGATTCTATTTAAGGGTATTGAAGGCCGATTCTATAAGGGTTTTGAAGACAGATTCTATGAGACATTTAAAGGCTGATTTTGGGAGGGTTTTGAAGGCCGATTTTGGGAGGGTTTTGAAGGCCGATTCTGTGAGGGTATTGAAGGGCAATTCTGTGAAGCTTTGAAAGGCCGATTTTATGAGGATATTGAAGGCAGATTCCATCATGCAAGGTTTTGAAGGCCAATTCTGTCAGGGTATTGAAGGCCGATTCTATGAGGGTCTTGAAAGTCAAAACTTTAGGTATTGGACAGCTCATAGTTGTTTGCTAAGTATTATTCAATATAGACCGGTACTTTTTTTAGTTTGCTTATGTGTTGGTTCGTGGCTGTGTTTTTTTGTGACACACGACATTCAAACACTCTGTCACATTAATAATAAATTAATTGGGCACTGCTGAATAATGCAGGGAACTGGGGCCTAAAGGACTTGAGATTTTTTCCGCTTTTCTAGGACTTTATTAATACAAGTGCGGTGCCTTCTGAACGTGGGATGATCGGGTTGCAGGACCAGTTTGGTTTTGGTTTTTGGGCTGGTTTTGGTTTAGATTACTTTAGGTTTAGGTTCACAGCGAACCACACGGAATTGCCTTAAACCAAGGAGAAAATCGCTATAAACTACAGGAAGAATCCCCATAAAACTACAGGAAGAATCCCCATAAAACTACAGGAAATCCTCATAAACTACAGGAAATCCTCATAAACTACAAAGAGAATCGCCACAAACTACAAGGAGAATCGCCACAAACTACAAGGAGAATCGCCACAAACTACAAGGAGAATCGCCACAAACTACAAGGAGAATCGCCACAAACTACAAGGAGAATCGCCACAAACTACAAGGAGAATCGCCATAAACTACAGAGAATCGCCATAAACTACAGAGAATCGCCAAAAACTACAGAGAATCGCCATAAACTACAGAGAATCACCATAAACTACAGAGAGAATCACCATCAACTACAGAGAGAATCACAATAAACTACAGAGAGAATCGCCATAAACTACAGGGAGAATCACCATAAACTACAGGGAGAATCGCCATAACTACAGGGAGAATCACCATAAACTACAGAGAGAATCACCATAAACTACAGGGAGAATCGCCATAAACTACAGAGAGAATCACCATAAACTACAGGGAGAATCGCCATAAACTACAGGGAGAATCGCCATAAACTACAGGGAGAATCGCCATAAACTACAGGGAGAATCGCCATAAACTACAGGGAGAATCACCATAAACTACAGAGAGAATAACCATAAACTACAGAGAGAATCACCATAAACTACAGAGAGAATCACCATAAACTACAGAGAGAATAACCATAAACTACAGAGAGAATCACCATAAACTACAGAGAGAATAACCATAAACTACAGAGAGAATCACCATAAACTACAGGGAGAATCGCCATAAACTACAGAGAGAATCACCATAAACTACAGAGAGAATCGCCATAAACTACAGAGAAAATCGGCATAATCTACAGAGAAAATCGCCACAAACTACAGGGAGAATCGCCATAAACTACAGGGAGAATCGCCATAAACTACAGGGAGAATCACCATAAACTACAGGGAGAATCACCATAAACTACAGAGAGAATCACCATAAACTACAGGGAGAATCGCCATAAACTACAGGGAGAATCGCCATAAACTACAGGGAGAACCGCCATAAACTACAGGGAGAATCACCATAAGCTACGGAGAGAATCGCCACAAACTACAGAGAGAATCACCATAAACTACAGGGAGAATCACCATAAACTACAGGGAGAATCGCCACAAACTACATATCAACTTAAAAGCCAAAAATATCACCAATTTAAATCCGCCAAGCCTTCAAACTAAAGCAAATGCATACATATTATGAGTGCAAGTCAATAAAAAGAAAGCGAGCTCTCAATTATATTGTTTAGCAAAATTGCCAGCCAGCCTTGAAAAAAGACAACCTTCAAAAAAGGACATTCTCAAAATGCAACCAAATGTGTATATTATATATAGCCAAATATTGCTAAACTGTTGTAAATGAGATGAGAGGGATGAGAGGAGACGTGAGGAGCAAAGTGAGAACGGAGACTAAGAGAATCGGGTACAGTGCATTGAAGAATAAAAAGAGCACGAAAGTCAACAAAAACGAAGAAAAATGCGCACAAAAAGGCAGAAAAAACGAAGAAAAATGCGCACAAAAAGGCAGAAAAAACGAAGAAAAATGCGCACAAAAAGGCAGAAAAACGTAGAAAATGCGCAAAAATGGGCAACAAGAAACAGAGAAAACACTAGGTAACATATTTTTACCGCAAAGAACCAAAAAGTGAGACTTTAATGACCAAAAGCGTCACTAAAACAAAAACGAAGCATCAGACGTGGCGGCCGGTTCCGCAGTCGTTTCAGATTCGCGCAGAGCCGCCAGAATCTCCTGCTGGCGTACGCGGAGCGGAGCCAGGATATTGGCCAGTTCCAGCTCCTCAGCCTCGAGCAGATCATCGAGCTCAGTTGTGTTCAGCTCCGTGTAATCGAATTCTAAATCCGATTCTTCTCCTGCGGTGCCGCCCTCTGCTGCGGCTGAAATTGTCGGTTTTGATTGGGGTAGATCACCCGTACTGTCACTCTCTGCTATTTGTCACTCACTCTCCCTCATCTGTACCATTCCCTTACGTCTGTTACTCTCTCACACATCTATGTATGTATGTATGTATGCATGTATGTATGTATGTATGTATGTATGTATGTATGTATGTATCTATCTGTCGATCTATCTCTATCTATCTATCTATCTATCTATCTATCTATCTATCTATCTATCTATCTATCTATCTATCTATCTATCTATCTATCTATCTATCTATCTATCTATCTATCTATCTATCTATCTATCTATCTATCTATCTATCTATCTATCTATCTATCTATCTATCTATCTATCTATCTATCTATCTATCTATCTATCTATCTATCTATCTAGATACATATATGTATCATCTATCTATTTCAGACCCTGTCCCTCACTATATCTGCCTTTCACTCTCTACTTGTCCCTCACTATTCCCCATTTGTCACTGTCTCCGCAGTTGGAGCCAATCTACAGGTAAGTACAGCCTATTTAAGGTTAACTACCTGATTCACCGTTTCCACCCGTGTCCATCTGAGCGCCTCCAGCCTCAGCAGCAGCCTCAGCAGCAGCCTCGTCACCGCAGGCTGTCAGCAGCTGCTCTTCATCAAGTGTTTGTTCAGCAATCTCCAATCGAGTCAGCAGGGCGGCAAGCTCGGCCTTGGTTGAGTCTTCGTCCTCGTCTTGTTCGAGCTGCGCAAGCTCTCTGGGTGACAGGTGGTTTAAATTGCTTACTGGTTAAGTTTGAGTGTGTTAGACACTGGATGTTAGGGTGTTAGAGAGGCTGGGTGCTAGATGTTACACACTGTGTTAGACACTGGATGTTAGGGTGTTAGAGAGGCTGGGTGCTAGATGTTACACACTGTGTTAGACACTGGATGTTAGGGTGTTAGAGAGGCTGGGTGCTAGATGTTACACACTGTGTTAGACACTGGATGTTAGGGTGTTAGAGGGGCTGGGTGATAGATGTTACACACTGTGTTAGACACTAGATGTTAGGGTGTTAGAGGGGCTGGGTGCTAGATTTTATACACTGTGTTAGACACCGGATATTAGGGTGTTAGATTGGGTTTTAAGGTATTAGAGACTGGGTATAACATGAATAAGGCAGTCAATCTGAGGGCCAACCAAAAGTACTATAAAAGAGAATGCGGTCAACACACCCAACATCCTTCAGAGCAGACTCGGCCTCCTGAATCATCTGATCTAGCTCAGCCTCACTGAGCTCGGCGAACTGCTCACAGAGCTCGCCATCGTCATCGCTCTGATTATCCACCTCATCGGCAGAAGTCGCAGCCTCGGCAGCAGCAGCCTCTTCTGGCAAATATGAGTCGTCAGGATTGAAATCCTCACGGTCCTGCAATATTCAAAATAAATTAAATTAAAAATTAAAAAGCACCCAATGAGTTCATTTTAAGAAGTTAAATCAAACACTAAGACTATGGATTGGGCTGTAGCCCAGCAACTGAGGATCTGGGAGGCTGGCCCAGCAACTGAGGATCTGGGAGGCTGGCCCAGCAACTGAGTATCTGGGAGGCTGGCCCAGCAACTGAGGATCTGGGAGGCTGGCCCAGCAACTGAGGATCTGGGAGGCTGGCCCAGCAACTGAGGATCTGGGAGGCTGGCCCAGCAACTGAGGATCTGGGAGGCTGGCCCAGCAACTGAGGATCTGGGAGGCTGGCCCAGCAACTGAGGATCTGGGAGGCTGGCCCAGCAACTGAGTATCTGGGAGGCTGGCCCAGCAACTGAGGATCTGGGAGGCTGGCCAAGCCACTCATGAGGATCTGGGAGGCTGGCCCAGCAACTGAGGATCTGGGAGGCTGGCCCAGCCACACATGAGGATCTGGGAGGCTGGCCCACCAACTGGGGATCTGGGAGGCTGGCCCATCAACTGGGGATCTGGGAGGCTGGCCCATCTACTGAGGATTTGGGAGGCTGGCACAGCAACTGAGGATCTGGGAGGCTGGTGGCCCAGCAACTGAGGATCTGGGAGGCTGGTGGCCCAGCAACTGAGGATCTGGGAGGCTGGTGGCCCAGCAACTGAGGATCTGGGAGGCTGGCCCAGCAACTGACACTCTGGGAGGCTGGTGGTCCAGCAACTGAGGATCTGGGAGGCTAGCTCAGCAACTGGGGAGGCGCTGAGATGAGATCTATTGGAAACATACTTCATACTTACAACATATAACATACTTCATCAGCTACAAACTCAGCACAGTGCCCATCTCACCGCAGCCTCTCGCAGATCTCTAATTTCCTGCTCAAGCTCCGCAATCTCAGCCTCCTTAGCCGATATTCGAGTTAAAAACTCGGCTTCATCTTCCCCGACAGAGCCGGAGTCATCGCTCAGCAGAGCAGCTTCTCCATCTGACTCATCAACAGCATCGCTGGCCTCCTCCTCCTGATCAACCTCGGATTCTTCTCCTGTTGCCGCCTGCTGCTGCTGCTCTTGCTGAACCTGAAGCTGTCGCTGCAGCTCGGCCATCTGAGATCGCAAATCTTTGGAATGCAGTGGTCGGTGAATATTAGTTTTAGGTTTTTAAAGTCCAATTTTCTCTTTGCAAAATGATTCGAAACTTCCCAGCCGCCTACCCGCAAGCTCTTCGGACTGCTGCTGCTGCTCAGCCACAGCTGAGTTCTTCTCCGCCGTCAGCTGGCAGGCCAGCTGGGTGAGCCGCAACTCCTCGGCTGAGCTGGCGAGCTGGTAATAATTAGGATTGGGTTGGGGTGGCGCTTTTGGCAGCATGGTGTCTGCCCGTCTACCCGTCTGTCTATCTGTCTGTCTGTCTGTCTGTCTGTCTGTCTATATGTCTGTCTGTCACTCTGTCTGTCTGTCTGTCACTCTGTCTGTCTGCCTGCCTGTGTCTAGATATGTCTGTCACTCTGTCTGTCTGTCTGTCTGTCTGTCTATATGTCTGTCTGTCTGTCACTCTGTCTGTCTGTCTGTCTGTCTGTCTATATGTCTGTCTGTCTGTCTGTCTGTCACTCTGTCTATATGTCTGTCTGTCTGTCACTCTGTCTGTCTGTCTGTCTGTCTGTCTATATGTCTGTCTGTCTGTCACTCTGTCTATATGTCTGTCTGTCTGTCTGTCACTCTGTCTGTCTGTCTGTCTGTCTGTCTGTCACTCTGTCTGTCTGTCTGTCTGTCTGTCACTCTGTCTGCCTGTCTATATGTCTGTCTGTCTGTCACTCTGTCTGTCTGTGTCTTTATGTCTGTCTGTCTGTCACTCTGTCTGTCTGTCTATATGTCTGTCTGTCTGTCTGTCTGTGTCTATATGTCTGTCTGTCTGTCTGTCTGTCTGTCTGTCACTCTGTCTGTCTGTGTCTATATGTCTGTCTGTCTGTCTGTCTGTCTGTCTCATCGTTTGTTTCTACCCTCTCCTGACACACAAAACAAAATCGCGAATGATTACCTCCTGCTCACAGCAATGAATTTGATCAAGGATGCTCTTCTGTCGCAGGTAACGACGTTTGACTGCAACGCATTGACAATAAATTTATTTGTTAGAATGACGTGATTGCAAAAGTACATAGTATACTATTTTATAATTTGTCATGACAACGCACGCTTTTCGCCAACAGCCTCAGTTAGATCGCCAGCTTCGCCGAGATCTGCGGCGCACATGCTTCTTAACATGGCTTGCATGTCGATACGCTCCACTAATTGAGCTTTGAGCTTCTTTACTGTGGGATTTTACAATTTAAGTAAAACAAAACATGTTGCTTTTAGCGTTTCCTACAGCAAAATATGGACTAATTAGTGTAGGGAATGCATTGAAAAACAGAATAGTATGGGCTGCTTGCTGCAACTCTGAGCTCAACAGTTCAGAGGTAATCATACAGTCTTTATTTACAGAACGGACTATTTTAACGACTTTCTGCCTAAATAACACTTTTCTATTCATTTACAAAACATATCTACCGATTTACAAAACATATCTGCCTACTTACAAACATATCTGCCTATTTACAAACATATCTACCTATTTACAAACATATCTACCTATTTACAAACAAATCTAACTATTTACAAACATATCTACCTATTTACAAAACATATCTACCTATTTACAAACAAATCTGACTATTTACAAACATATCTACCTATTTACAAACAAATCTGACTATTTACAAACAAATCTGACTATTTACAAACATATATAACTTTTTACAAACATATCTACCTATTTACAAACACATCTACCTTTTTACAAACATATCTACCTATTTACAAACACATCTACCTATTTACAAACATATCTACCTATTTACAAACATATCTACCTATTTACAAAACATATCTACCTATTTACAAACACATCTACCTTTTTACAAACATATCTACCTATTTACAAACACATCTACCTATTTACAAACATATCTACCTATTTACAAACACATCTGACTATTTACAAACATATCTACCTATTTACAAACATATCTGCCCATTTACAAACACATCTGCCTATTTACAAACACATCTGCCTATTTACAAACATCTATCCATTTTCAAACCCGCTTACCCATTTACAAACATCTCTACCCATTTACAAACATCTCTACCCATTTACAAACATCTCTACCCATTTACAAACATCTCTACCCATTTACAAACATCTCTACCCATTTACAAACATATCTACCTATTTACAGCAGAGCTATAACAACTCACTAGCTTTGCAGACTTTCACCAGAGTAATCGCAGACTCCGCAATCGAAGCCAGACGCTGACGAATATCAGAGAGCCTAAAATACAGTATTAGAGCCAAATTAGTTAACTTTACAAACTAATTTACTCGGCCACTTTAATTCAATATTCAGTCAGCAGCCAGACAACAGACAACTTAAACCTGTTGTGCGCTACGTCTTCTAAAACGGTCTCTTGCTTGCCGAACATGCTTAGTATAGCACACTGCTTCTGCAATAGTAAGTGAACCTGCTTATTTGCTTATTGCTTGTTATTAATTTAAATAATATAAGATTATAA
This sequence comes from Macrostomum lignano, assembly GCA_002269645.1. Taxonomy (NCBI): domain Eukaryota; kingdom Metazoa; phylum Platyhelminthes; family Macrostomidae; genus Macrostomum; species Macrostomum lignano. The sequence continues at coordinate 57,472 of NIVC01000114.1, forward strand.
AATAGAAAACCACAACTGACGTTCATTGCAGCGTTCTGTTTTCTAGTTTCCACAGCCAACTTGCATAGAGTCACTACTCGAGTAGCCTGAAAGTTTTGAGATAAGATATTAATTGTACAAATCTCAGGATCTGAAACGTCACACAGACAGAACCTGAAGAGTTAGAGACAGGACACTGGAGGACCCGAGAGGTTAGAGACAGGATACTGAACTGAATGACCTGAGGGGTTAGAGACAGGACACTGAACTGAATGACCTGAGGGGTTAGAGACAGGACACTACAGAAGGACCTGAAGGTTAGAGACAGGACACTGAACTGAAAGAACTGAGGGGTTAGAGACAGGACACTGAACTGAATGACCTGAGGGGTTAGAGACAGGACACTGAACTGAATGACCTGAGGGGTTAGAGACAGGACACTGAACTGAATGACCTGAGGGGTTAGAGACAGGACACTGAACTGAATGACCTGAGGGGTTAGAGACAGGACACTGAACTGAATGACCTGAGGGGTTAGAGACAGGACACTGAACTGAATGACCTGAGGGGTTAGAGACAGGACACTGAACTGAATGACCTGAGGGGTTAGAGACAGGACACTGAACTGAATGACCTGAGGGGTTAGAGACAGGACACTGAACTGAATGACCTGAGGGTTAGAGACAGGACACTGAACTGAATGACCTGAGGGGTTAGAGACAGGACACTGAACTGAATGACCTGAGGGGTTAGAGACAGGACACTGAACTGAATGACCTGAGGGGTTAGAGACAGGACACTGAACTGAATGACCTGAGGGTTAGAGACAGGACACTGAACTGAATGACCTGAGGGGTTAGAGACAGGACACTGAACTGAATGACCTGAGGGGTTAGAGACAGGACACTGAACTGAATGACCTGAGGGGTTAGAGACAGGACACTGAACTGAATGACCTGAGGGTTAGAGACAGGACACTGAACTGAATGACCTGAGGGGTTAGAGACAGGACACTGAACTGAATGACCTGAGGGGTTAGAGACAGGACACTGAACTGAATGACCTGAGGGGTTAGAGACAGGACACTGAACTGAATGACCTGAGGGGTTAGAGACAGGACACTACATTACGTGAGAAGAGCGACAGCACATTATGAATGAAGAAGGATTTGGATGCATTTAACCAGATAATAAATACATATACATGTACATACCTTCTTGGAGAAAGTATCCACAATGGTGTCGCGCAAATTATAAATGCGCTGCTCAATGCTACGAAAACGTTTAGTGAGAGCTTCCGACCGCCCGGACCTTCAATAATTAATTTTTGTTACAAAAGCGAATAAAAATACTACTGATATAAAAACGTTACTTTAGTAAAGCTACTAATGCTAATACTATTACTGGTGCAGACATTAAAAAAAACATTTATAAGACATACTTATACTTATAATAATTTGAATATGCATATTAATACACACGATTTATCATACTACTACAAAAATTACTCCTACTACTACTACTACTGCTACTACTACTACTACTGCTACTACTACTACTACTGCTACTACTACTACTACTGCTACTACTACTACTACTACTACTACTACTAATACTACTACTACTACTACTTCTACTACTACTACTTCTACTACTACTGCTACTACTAATACTGATAGTACTACTACTGCCAGTACTACTACTACTACGTCTACTACTGCTACTACTACTACTACTACTACTACTACTACTACTACTGCTACTACTACTCCTACTACTACTACTACTCCTACTACTACTACTACCCCTGCTAGTACTACTGCTACTACTACTACTACTCCTACTACTACTACTACCCCTGCTAGTACTACTGCTACTACTACTACTGCTCCTACTACTACTACTACCCCTGCTAGTACTACTGCTACTACTACTACTGCTACTACTACTACTACTACTACTACTACTACTACTCCTACTACTACTACTACCCCTGCTAGTACTACTGCTACTACTACTACTACAAGAACCTACGCAAGAGCAGGAGGCATAGGCTCGCACAGCAGTTCAGGCAAATATTTTTTCGCCGTCTCAATAGCAATTCTGGCGTTCTCGTCTCTATTATCAATACTATTATGGCTACTAGCGCCAGTAGTAGAGATGAAATATCTTGAAGCAGCGGCGGCAGAGCCAGCGGGCGCATAGGTGGCGGCTGAACTAGCTCTACTAATACTACTATAAGCAGTAGCAGTAGATGCAGCCCTGCTGTTGCTAGCACCACCACGTCGAGCGTGACATCGTTTCGGCGGAGGCACTGGCGGCGGCGGCATCAACAGTCGATAGTACTCTTCTTCCATCTGCTGCAGCTGCTCAACACTGGAGCAATTCGCAGTTTCATTTGACTGCTTTTTTGCAGACTTCGGCGCTGATGAGTCAGCCGCTGAGTTGGATCGCCTCTTTTTGCTTTTCTTATGCTTTTTCGTCTTCTGCCGTTTCTCTGCAGGCTCAGCGCATGCGCCTTCGGAAGTACTTTGATATTTAGCCGGCTTTGCTAGACTAGCAATTGGCTCGGTTATGCACAGATCCTCATTCATCTCTGGCCAATCAGATACAGATAGGACAGCTTGAGCCACCAGAGCTTTCCAATCGGGTTCTTCTGGTTCCTCTTGAGTGGCGGTTGACACTTTTGGCACTGTTGAGGCTTCAATTGCATCTGCTGATGGGGTGCCAGTCAATCAGAAAATAAAAGTTGATAGCTAATTGTTAGAAAAATATCTGGCAAAAGTAAACCCACAGCTAGGTTTACAAATTTAGCTAACTCTGTTCTTAAGCAGATCTACTGAAAATATATTTACATTCTCTAATTTTTGGATAGTAAAAATATGGTGTGACTCTAATGTCAATGAGCCTCAGATATTAGCAATTGTTTAAAAATGATTTTGTCTATAATCAAGGTACCATAATTAAAGTTGAATTCCAAGGGACATAAATTTACAAAAATGCCTTACTAGTTTCACCTTTAAGTTTTTATGTAATTATGTACGAGCATAGATACTTACCAGAGCTTGAAGAATTCCTTGAATGATGGCTCATTTTTTATAATTTTGGTTGATATTTTCAATTGGTGCTTGTAGCAACTGATTAACAAAGAGTTGTCTGCTAAAATAAAAAATAATTGACTTTAGTGTAAAAGAAAAAAATATTTTGACTTTATTGATTTATATAAAATTTATATATTAATATAAGTAACAACAATAGTATTGAGTGTTGACACAAAATTAATGACAATGATTAGGTCTTTTAGGATTTTATATATTTTTAGAAACTGATTAAAATTTGTTGACTATACCTAGAATTAAAGAAAAGAACAGGTTATTCTATATAAAAGTACTGCCTATTTAAGTAAAACAAACATTTCCTACTTAATTCTATTTGAAAAGTGCTTTGGTATGCACAGCTTTAATTTAGGCCTATGAATATTTTCTTAATTCTAAGTGTATTTTCAAAGTTGCATAAAAAAGCACACTCCAAGACCTTATGATATTTAGTACTATAACTGATATAGAATAAAATGATTAGGCTCTTGTCAATTTATTGCATCAGCCCAAGAGCTACAAATAATACTAGGCCTATAAAAATACACAACCCTTTTAATATGATAATTTTGTAGTTATTTAACTTTTTAATTTTAGTAGTATAAAAAATGCAATTTCCTAAAGCATAGGCCTACTAGATCCCAAGCTAAAATCTTGTATTTGTGTAGAACTAGGCCTATAATAATTCCTAAAGATACATTTTACAGTTAAGAATATCTATCAGTTATAGTAGTTTTTATTACAAACATTAACACCATATTGATATAGATTATATTTAAATTATAATATCATTAAAAGAACAAGGATTCAATTTTGCAAGAGATTCATCACGCCAACTCGCAAGCAGAAGTAAAAATCCTACTTTTGGTCGCACGTGTGGGCCCAGAATCCGAGTGCACATGGTGCGAATAAAGCGCATTATTAAAAAGTGAACGTTTTAGAATGATCAAAACCTTTTGTTTTTGCTTATCTACTATTTTCTTGTTAAATTTCCTTTGGTACAGTAACTAACTTTTTGATATTTGATTTTATCTTTTAATTTTTTTTCTTAGTTTTACCTGCAGTGCATTACTTTTGCATTTGTTTTTTTTACAAAAGAATCATTAATTTTAAATAAATAATATTTCGATGAAAATATCTTCAAGAAAAATTAAAAATTACTTTGAAAAGAGATCATACATAGCACTACTGGGGCCTACTATCACTGACAGTGACAGTCAGCTCGATAATATTACATGTCTAAGGATATTTAAGCTATTTATATTCTTTTTAGCTTAGTACTTGATAACTTGTGACCAGGAAAGCATGGGGGCCATGATTTTTTGGCCTGTAACTACTATAAACTATGCTCTACTCTACAGCTCTAGGCCTACAAGCAGGGGCGTAGGGAGGGAGGGTAGGGGGATGTATCCCCCCGAAAAGCCTGACCAAAACTTTTTTGTTGCCATTTGTTGCTATATGCTTCCATGTGACTCTGTCATAGCACTTTTATATTGGTGTATCCCCCCATAGAAAATTCACCTAAAATCTAATTTCTTATGATTTTAGAAATTTATTTAGATATATTGAAGGAGCATAATGCCAAATTTCTTTTAAGCTCTTAATCTAATTTCTAAAAATTGGCATACTTTGAACAATGACATAGTAAAAGGCTATGTTAGAAGGTTTCTAGTTTACAAGTATTTGTCTATTGTCCTATTGACAATTTATTTTTTCAAAAGATATGATGTATGATAATGATAATGATATCTAGATATATATGTCTTACTAAACTAAACTAAGCATATGCTTTAATAGAATTAGGTCTATTGACACCATATATACAATAGCAATATAGATTAGGGCCTAGTTTATAGAATCCAAAATCTAAAAAAAAATTGCATTTTTGCAACTAGATTTTTGGCTTAAATTAAAAAATAAAGCTTTAAGATTATTTTCTTTATAAATATTAAGTTATAAGGATTGTTTGGAAAGTCTGCAATCAAACATGCATATCTTTTTTGAGTCACTACTTTTGTACTTTATGCTGAAACTTTATACTATAGACAAATATTATATCCTAAATGTTTTAAAATAGGACACCTATACTTGTTTGAGCTAGGCATTTCTTTCTTGCAGTGTTTTTAGTCACATAGCCTACTAATTAATATTTTCACTTTGTTGAATAACAAAAGCAAAAATGAAATTTATCATTTGGTTTTTGTAGAAGCAAATGAAGCAAAAAGCAGAAATTCTTTATAAGGTGCAAGCAATATACAGTGAATATACACCATCAAAAACAATGGTTAATAAACAAGTGGGTCTAGCAGTTTGAAGATGTCTAGGAAACAGTTGATGACTTTCCATCAAGTGGCTAGGTTGCCACCATGGTCAATAGGTCAACATTGAGCTTGTGCTTTTTGCTCTAGATGTTGACCAATGAGCCACAGTGTGAGAGTTGCCTATCAATATTGTTATCTCATTAATGGCCATTCACTCAATCTTGATGTATGTTGCATATTGTTGCTCAATCCTATATACTAAAAATGAAAATCTTGCTTGCTTGCTTGTAATCGATTAGAGAAAAAATGGCTGGACCGATTTTGTTCGAACTTGCACTGTTCGATCAGAAATTTTCCCGTGACTGTACATGCATCGTGGCTAAGAAATTGCTCGATGCTAAAGGCATTAAATATTCAAAAAACATGCTTTTTTGCAAAGGTCAAGCAAACTTTTCGACTTGAAATGCATTGTAAGAATGCTAGAGAAAAAAATGACTGGTTGAATTCTGATTCTGAAATAGATTGCATCATAACTGAATTGTAGCTCCGACTTGAATTGAAAATGCAGTGTGGAAGCGTAGCACCAGACTTGATTTAAATTGCGTAACCATATTGTTAACTGATACTGACTGACTGAGAAACTGATTATGTCATAACTGCTTCGTGTGATTTGCTCGATGCTTGGATTTTAAAGTGTTGAATTATATAAGTGCAAAATTTCATGTTATCAAAACGATGAGAGCTAGCCTAGAGGTGAACAGACTGAACTGCTAAATGCAGCGACGATGGTTCGAATTTTCATAGAGTATAATTTTTTTAATTAAAGCTTTTCAACGTCAGGAAAACTAAAAGACTTTTTAAAAAGAAGCGTCATTTAAAAGATCATAGAAGCGTCATGTAAACAATCATAGAAGCGTCATGTAAAAAATCGTAGAAGCGTCATATAAAAATCATAGAAGCGTAATTTAAAAAATCATAGAAGCGTCATGTAAAAAATCGTAGAAGCGTCATATAAAAATCATAGAAGTGTCATTTAAAAAATCATAGAAGTGTCATGTAAAAAATCATAGAAGCGTCATGTGAACAATCATAAAAGCGTCATGTAAACAATCATAGAAGCGTCATGTAAACAATCATAGAAGCGTCATTTAAAAATCATAGAAGCGTCATGTAAACAATCATAGAAGCGTCATTTAAAAATCATAGAAGCGTCATTTAAAAATCATAGAAGCGTAATTTAAAAAATCATAGAAGCGTCATGTAAAAAATCATAGAAGCGTCATGTAAAAAATCATAGAAGCGTCATGTGAACAATCATAAAAGCGTCATGTAAACAATCATAGAAGCGTCATGTAAACAATCATAGAAGCGTCATGTAAACAATCATAGAAGCGTCATTTAAAAGATCATAGAAGCGTCATGTAAACAATCATAGAAGCGTCATTTAAAAAATCATAGAAGCGTCATGTAAACAATCATAGAAACGTAATTAAAAAAAATCATAGAAGCGTCATGTAAACAATCATAGAAGCGTCATTTAAAAATCATAGAAGCGTAATTTAAAAAATCATAGAAGCGTCATGTAAACAATCATAGAAGCGTCATATAAAAATCATAGAAGCGTCATGTAAACAATCATAGAAGCGTCATGTAAACAATCATAGAAGCGTCATGTAAAAAATCATAGAAGCGTCATATAAAAATCATAGAAGCGTCATGTAAAAAATCATAGAAGCGTCATGTAAACAATCATAGAAGCGTCATGTAAACAATCATAGAAGCGTCATGTAAACAATCATAGAAGCGTCATGTAAAAAATCATAGAAGTGTCATGTAAACAATCATAGAAGCGTCATTTAAAAAATCATAGAAGCATCATGTAAACAATCATAGAAGCGTCATGTAAAAAATCATAGAAGCGTCATTTAAAAATCATAGAAGCGTAATTTAAAAAATCATAGAAGCGTCATGTAAACAATCATAGAAGTGTCATATAAAAATCATAGAAGCGTCATGTAAACAATCATAGAAGCGTCATGTAAAAAATCATAGAAGCGTCATGTAAACAATCATAGAAGCGTCATGTAAACAATCATAGAAGCGTCATGTAAAAAATCATAGAAGCGTCATATAAAAATCATAGAAGCGTCATTTAAAAAATCATAGAAGCGTCATGTAAAAAATCGTAGAAGCGTCATATAAAAATCATAGAAGTGTCATTTAAAAAATCATAGAAGCGTCATGTAAAAAATCATAGAAGCGTCATGTAAAAAATTATAGAAGCGTCATGTGAACAATCATAGAAGCGTCATGTAAACAATCATAGAAGCGTCATGTAAACAATCATAGAAGCGTCATTTAAAAGATCATAGAAGCGTCATGTAAACAATCATAGAAGCATCATTTAAAAAATCATAGAAGCGTCATGTAAACAATCATAGAAGCGTAATTTAAAAAATCATAGAAGCGTCATGTAAACAATCATAGAAGCATCATGTAAACAATCATAGAAGCGTCATTTAAAAAATCATAGAAGCGTCATTTAAAAATCATAGAACCCTCATTTATAAACTAATGAAAGTGTCATTTAAAAAATTAAGAAGCATCATGGTAGAATAAAAGAAGCATCATGTCAGACATGAAGGGTGTCATGTAAAAGTTAAATGCAGCTATAATGCTGTGCTGGGGAGAAAAACTGAGACGTAAAGGCTCTCAGAGAATATGAGACGTAAAGGCTCTCAGAGAATAACTGAGATTACGGGGGGGGGGTTTCTGAGATGTCAAAGCAAAAGTCAGAAGCTACTTCAAAGTTCATGTACTTTACTCAATTTTTTTATTGCATTCTTTGTTGGCTCGCCACGGGGGGGGGGGGGGCGCTGATAGAAGAAGAGTCATGTAAAAAATAAAAGTAGCACTATGTATACATAAAAGAAAAGTCATGTCGAAGTTAAAAGATTCATTTGGGAATTGCTACGATGTCAAAGCTTGGTGGAAATCGTTATAGTGCTGTGATTCTTAAAGAAGGAATCACTAAAATGTCAAGGCTTAGGGGAGAAGAATTGCTGAGATTTCAAGGCTTTAGGTGGGGTTAAAGTTAGGTTAGGTCAGGTTTGGGTTGAGGGTTATATTTTATCGGGTTTCAAGGTTAACAGGGGATTTTTTAGTTTTCAAGGTTTATGGGGGCCATCGCTGACATGTCAAGGCTTACGGGGGAATAGCTGAGATGTCAAGGCTCACGGGGGTATAAATGAGATTTCAAGGCTAAAGTCAGAAGCTACATGTAGTTTATTGAAAACTTATTGTAACTTTTTATTACATTATTTGATGCCTCCTCAGGGGAGGGATCGCTGATAATAAAAAAGCGTAATGTAAAAAATAAAAGCTTCATGTCGAAGTTAAGAGATTCATTTGGGAATCCCTACGATGTCGAGGCTTGTAGGGAATCGCTATAATCCTGTAGTAGTGCTATTATGACTCTTAGAGAGAATTACTGAAATTTCAATGCTTTAGGGTTAGGTTAGGGTTATGGTTAGGGTTAGGGTTAGGGTTAGGGTTAGGCTAGGGTTAGGGTTAGAAGGTTGACAGATATTTTTAGATTTCCAAGGCTTATTGGGGGCATTGCTGAGATGTCAAGGGGGGAAGTTGATATGTTAAAGCTTGTGGGGGGGAATTACTGACATGTCAAGGCTTACAAGGTTTGACAGGAGATTTTTTAAGATTTCAAGGATACATGTAGCTTATTAAAAAAACGTGTATTGCATTTCTTTGGCTCCCCAACGGGGGGCGTAGATTGCTAGTAGGTTCTAAAACTTGATGGACCAGTAGCAGCCAGCAGTGAAAGTGCCTAGGTGTGTCAGCAACTCCTCCAGTCATATTATAGTGATCCCAACTTTTTGGATTGAATTGTGACTAGGGATGAATCCTAGTTTTATTATAGTGAACCTAAGTTTAAAATGCAAAACAATGTGTAAAAGGCTAGCCATGAGCCTATACCTATCAAGGCCCTGACTGCACCTTCAGCTAGCAAGCAAATGACTACTATCTTCTAAGAGAAGGAGTGCATTCTGCTTATCAAATGACTTCCCCATGGTGTTACAATTAAAAGTGAGTACTGCATCCAAGTCCTGCAAAAGTTGCATGAAGCTATCAAGGCCCAGCAATATAGCAAGCTAAGCTGTGGCATCCTGTTTCAGGAATCAATACAACAATGCTAGGCCATATATTAGCCAAGTAACAATGGCTGCCATTTCAAACCTAGCCTTTGAGATGCTGCCATACTTACCCTACTTGCTAGACCTCACACCTAGTGACTTCTGGCTATTTGGGGAGATTAAAAACATATCTGAGGTTGCCAATATAGCTCTCTACAGACCCTGGCATCAGCCATCAGCCAGTGGGTCAAGGGGTCACCTACTGATTTCTATGCTGCTAGCACCGAGAAATTGCCTAAGAGGTGGCACAAGTGCATAAGTCTCAAGGGTGCCTACATTAAGAAGCAGGAAAAGTAGTGTTTACATTTGTTCAATCCATTAATCTGTTAGAAAAGTTTGATTGTGGACTTTCTAAATAACTCTCAAGCCTCATATTTATCATTTTAAGTCAAAGTATGTACTAAGCAAGTATAATTAGGCCCTATAGGCCTATTATACTCTATTATATCTAGTAAGTAAGTATAACATATATTAGCTTTTTTAGAGAAATATAATAAAAACTTGAATTTTTAATATAAGTTTTATATTATCAATACCAAAGAGCATCATTTTTTGAGTGATTATATACCTTTTTCTATCTATATAATCCTATAGAAATAAAACTCTATGCATTCAATAGAAATAATATTTATTGTTCTTTTTTAAAGTTTTAAAGCAAAAGTTAATAATAATTAATGAGTAATAATATTTAGTCAATAATTAATTAGCATGTAACAAAAAGATTCAAATGGCACAGGAAACAAACTCATAATTGCCCCACCTTCAGCAGTTCTCACTCCAATGCTTTCATTTGGCATTGTGCTTGAACAGCCAGCTGTCACAGCAAACAATCATCAGTCGCCAATAATTCTTTCGCCACTATCTGACTCGATCCAGACTCAGTCTCAGCAGCATCAACAGCAGCAGGCTACTGCTGGCACAGATAACCGATTAGAAAGATTACAATCCAGATTAGCTCGCCTAGATAAAGGCACCTTGCCTGAGTATCAAAGATGCAAAGCTGAATTGGAGGCCGAGTGCCAGGACAGGCAGCAGGCGGCACGGGATTGGTACAACCTGCGCTGCGAGCTTATTAACAAGGAACATGCCGCTGAAAAGCACAGCGCTCAGAGGGAGCTGGAGTCTAGGAAAAAGGTGAGCTGGCTGTATGCCAACTCTTGAGAATTGGAGTTGCTTAGAAGTGCAGTCGAATTTGAACATTATTTCCTAGACTAGGCAGTGTGTGTAACCTCCAGAGCTCGCTTTTCTCTTTAATACACATTCTTACCTGTAGGACACATTCTCACCTTAATGCACATTCTCACCTGTAGGACACATTCTCATCTGTAGGACACATTCTCACCTGTAATGCACATTCTCACCTGTAATGCACATTCTCACCTGTAGGACACATTCTCACCTGTAGGACACATTCTCATCTGTAGGACACATTCTCATCTGTAGGACACATTCTCATCTGTAGTGCACATTCTCACCTGTAATGCACATTCTCACCTGTAGGACACATTCTCACCTGTAGGACACATTCTCACCTGTAATGCACATTCTCACCTGTAGGACACATTCTCACCTGTAGGACACATTCTCACCTGTAGTGCACATTCTCACCTGTAATGCACATTCTCACCTGTAGGACACATTCTCACCTGTAGGACACATTCTCACCTGTAATGCACATTCTCACCTGTAGGACACATTCTCACCTGTAGGACACATTCTCACCTGTAGTGCACATTCTCACCTGTAGGACACATTCTCACCTGTAGTGCACATTCTCACCTGTAGGACACATTCTCACCTGTAGGACACATTCTCACCTGTAGTGCACATTCTCACCTGTAGTGCACATTCTCACCTGTAGGACACATTCTCACCTGTAATGCACATTCTCACCTGTAGGACACATTCTCATCTGTAGGACACATTCTCACCTGTAATGCACATTCTCACCTGTAATGCACATTCTCACCTGTAGGACACATTCTCATCTGTAGGACACATTCTCATCTGTAGGACACATTCTCATCTGTAGGACACATTCTCATCTGTAGGACACATTCTCACCTGTAATGCACATTCTCACCTGTAGGACACATTCTCATCTGTAGGACACATTCTCACCTGTAATGCACATTCTCACCTGTAGGACACATTCTCACCTGTAATGCACATTCTCACCTGTAGGACACATTCTCATCTGTAGGACACATTCTCACCTGTAATGCACATTCTCACCTGTAATGCACATTCTCACCTGTAGGACACATTCTCACCTGTAGGACACATTCTCACCTGTAATGCACATTCTCACCTGTAGGACACATTCTCACCTGTAATGCACATTCTCACCTGTAGGACACATTCTCACCTGTAATGCACATTCTCACCTGTAGGACACATTCTCACCGGTTGGACACATTCTCATCTGTAGGACACATTCTCACCGGTTGGACACATTCTCATCTGTAGGACATATTCTTATCTGTAGGACACATTCTCATCTGTAGGACACATTCTCACCGGTTGGACACATTCTCATCTGTAGGACACATTCTCACCGGTTGGACACATTCTCATCTGTAGGACAAATTCTCACCTGTAGGACACATTCTCACCTGTAGGACACAATCCCACCTCTGAGACACAATTCCACTTTGAGGCACAATCCCACCTCTAAGACAATCCCATCCCTGAGACAAAATCCCACCTCCAATACACAATCCCACCTCAAGACACAATTCCACCCCGGAGACAAAATCCCACCCCTGAGACACAATCCCACCCCTGAGACACAATCCCACCCCTAAGACACAATCCCACCTCAAGACACAATTCCACCCCGGAGACAAAATCCCACCCCTGAGACACAATTCCACCCCTGAGACACAATCCCACCTCTAAGACACAATCCCACCCTTGAGACATAATCCCACCTCAAGACACAATTCCACCCCGGAGACAAAATCCCACCCCTGAGACACAATTCCACCCCTGAGACACAATCCCACCTCAATACACAATCCCACCTCCAATACACAATCCCACCTCCAAGACACAATCCCACTCCTGATACACAATCCCACCTCAAGACACAATCCCACCTCTAAGACACAATCCCACCTCAAGACACAATCCCACCTCAAGACACAATCTCCACGAAAATCCCACTCGCCATCGCCCCCCCCCCCAGGAGCTGACAGACCTCCTGCTAGCCGAGCTGAAGGAGAAGCGCCGAGCTGTGGAGGTCGAACGGGCCAGTTTCGATTTGAATTTCGACGGCGACGTGCACGACGTAAAACAGCCGGCCACTTGGCGACTGCGAAATCGACAGCCGGCAAAAGTCTCCGCAGCCGCGGCCGCCGCCAAAGAGGCCGTCGGGCAAGTCGACACTGGCTCGTCAGCTTCCGGCGCTGGTGGCAGCGGTGTGTCAGCGGCCAGCGCCGCCGCTGCCGCCCTACTGGCTGTGGCGGCGTCCGGAGATCCCTGCTCCGGTGGCATCTCAGCGGCCACCGCAGCGGCTGCCGGTGTTGCTTCTTCGACATCGACTGGCGCTTCAACAGCCGCTGTTGGCGGCCTCGGCTCTATCGGTGCACCGCTGTGGGGCGTCGGTGGCGCTTTCGACCCGCTGCTGCCCGACTCGGACATTCAAGAGGATCTGCGAATCATCGCCAAAGCCAGGCAGAGGGTGGCGTCCACTTCTACGACGGGTTCTTCGGGATTGACAGCGGCCGGAGGCGCTGCTGGCGGAGCGGCGGCTTCTGGCGCTACGGCAGGGGCGTCGGGCGTTAGCGGAACGACTTCGGCATCGCAGCTGCAAGTTGTGGACGGCGTGCTGTACTATCGGGATCGAAGTTTCGGACGGGGTGTGCAGGTTTCGCTTGAAACCCGGCGAGCGCCCCGGTGCTGCGGAATGATTGTTAATGTTAGCCAGCAGGAGGTGAGCCAGTGTAGCTAATGCTGAGGTGGACAGGTAGCTAATTCTGAGGTGGACAGGTAGCTAATGCTGAGGTGGACAGGTAGCTAATTCTGAGGTGGACAGGTAGCTAATGCTGAGTTGGACAGGTAGCTAATGCTGAGGTGGACAGGTAGCTAATTCTGAGGTGGACAGGTAGCTAATGCTGAGGTGGACAGGTAGCTAATGCTGAGGTGGACAGGTAGCTAATTCTGAGGTGGACAGGTAGCTAATGCTGAGGTGGACAGGTAGCTAATTCTGAGGTGGACAGGTAGCTAATGCTGAGGTGGACAGGTAGCTAATTCTGAGGTGGACAGGGAGGTGAACAGGTAGCTAATTCTAAGGTGGACAGGTAGCTAATTCTAAGGTGGACAGGGAGGTGGACAGGTAGCTAATGCTGAGGTGGACAGGGAGGTGGACAGGTAGCTAATTCTAAGGTGGACAGGGAGGTGAACAGGTAGCTTATTCTAAGGTGGACAGGTAGCTTATTCTAAGGTGGACAGGTAGCTTATTCTAAGGTGGACAGGTAGCTTATTCTAAGGTGGACAGGTAGCTTATTCTAAGGTGGACAGGTAGCTTATTCTAAAGTGGACAGGTAGCTAATTCTAAGGTGGACAGGTAGCTAATTCTAAGGTGGACAGGTAGCTTATTCTAAGGTGGACAGGTAGCTTATTCTAAGGTGGACAGGTAGCTTATTCTAAGGTGGACAGGTAGCTTATTCTAAAGTGGACAGGTAGCTAATTCTAAGGTGGACAGGTAGCTAATTCTAAGGTGGACAGGTAGCTTATTCTAAGGTGGACAGGTAGCTTATTCTAAGGTGGACAGGTATTTACTCCTTAAAAATAGGTACCTTCTCCTGAATAAACAGTGCCTACTCCTAAATAAACAGGTGCCTACTCTAAATAAACAGGTGCCTACTCTAAATAAACAGGTGCCTACTGCTGAATAAACAGTGCCTACTCCTAAACAGACAGGTAGGCGCTCCTAAACAATAATAATTTATTACGAAGTTCTCCTCCACCCGCCCTAAATCGCAGGTAATTATCAAGCGATCCTCAGACGGCGCCAAGATAAAAGTGTCGTTGAAGCACCTGCGGTCTGGCAAATTTGTATTAAAACGAATTCCGAACAAATAGTGTTAATATTATTTACCATCTGGCAGCTTGTTATTAATATTTTGTTTAATAGTAGATTTTACCTATTTATTGTTACAACTGAGAATTGCGTCACGTTAATTCTGTTTAAATGTTAAATTGTTAATCAATAATGAAATCCATTTTGCTTTTTTCTGCTTTGTATATCTGTTATCGCTCTGCTCTCATGTCTGTCTGTACGCAACTGTTTTTTCTCTTGCTGTGTACATGTGCCTCTATTAACAGCAATTCATTTTGTTTGTTAATGCACTTTAGCGTCTGTTTATAGGTTTGCCTGAGACACATGTTTATAGGTTTACCTGGCGTGTGTACTTTCATCAAATTTAATGTTTGCTGCTAAATGTACTTTTGTGCCTGAGTGTACTTTTGTGTTTTACCTGTAATTCAATGTACTTTAATAAACGTACCTCTGTACCTTGAAGTTAAATGCACTTTAGTGTGTGCTATAGTTTAATGCACTTTCGTGTGTGCTATAGTTAAATGCACTTTAGTGTGTGCTATAGTTTAATGCACTTTCGTGTGTGCTATAGTTAAATGCACTTTAGTGTGTGCTATAGTTTAATGCACTTTAGTGTGTGCTATAGTTAAATGCACTTTAGTGTGTGCTATAGTTAAATGCACTTTAGTGTGTGCTATAGTTAAATGCACTTTAGTGTGTGCTATAGTTAAATGCACTTTAGTGTGTGCTATAGTTAAATGCACTTTAGTGTGTGCTATAGTTAAATGCACTTTAGTGTGTGCTATAGTTAAATGCACTTTAGTGTGTGCTATAGTTAAATGCACTTTAGTGTGTGCTATAGTTAAATGCACTTTAGTGTGTGCTATAGTTAAATGCACTTTAGTGTGTGCTATAGTTAAATGCACTTTCGTGTGTGCTATAGTTAAATGCACTTTAGTGTGTGCTATAGTTAAATGCACTTTAGTGTGTGCTATAGTTAAATGCACTTTAGTGTGTGCTTTAGTTAAATGTACTTTAATGTGTGCTATAGTTAAATGTACAATACTTTAATGTGTGCTATAGTTAAATGCACTTTAGTGTGTGCTATAATCAAATGCACTTTCGTGTGTACTTAAATTAAGTGCGCTTTTGTGTGTGCTATCGTGTGCAAAAGTTTCGTGTACAAGTACATGTATGTCATATCACTTGCAGTCATGTTTATAATGGTTAATTAGCCGCACGCATGTATTGATAATGAACCTAGCAAGCTGGTTGGCCTGTCTAATTCTTATTATTAGTTGCTGCTTGATTTAAATTGAGTTTCTGTAAAACATTTTTACACACGTTTTCTTACACGAATTGAGAAAATAATATACAAGCCGATTGTTGCAATCTAATCACTCATTGTCTGCCAGCTACATGTAGTTTAACAATTTTAAGCTTGTTAGAATGGTGCAACTCTTCTGCTTAAGGCTGATGCAGAAGTCTGGACACACTACTGAGTCTGGATGAAGCTGTGACACTGTGACACTGGGTCTAGATAAAGCAGTGATGCTGAGCAGGGGTCTGGATGAAGCTGTGAGGATGAGCAGTGGGTCTGGATGAAGCTGTGAGGATGAACAGGGGGGTCTGGATGAAGCTGTGAGGATGAACAGGGGGGTCTGGATGAAGCTGTGAGGCTGAGCAGTGGGTCTGGATGAAACTGTGAGGATGAGCAGTGGGTCTGGATGAAGCTGTGAGGATGAGCAGTGGTTCTGGATGAAGCTGTGAGGCTGAGCAGGGGGTCTGGATGAAGCTGTGAGGCTGAGCAGTGGGTCTGGATGAAGCTGTGAGGCTGAGCAGTGGTTCTGGATGAAACTGTGAGGATGAGCAGTGGTTCTGGATGAAGCTGTGAGGATGAGCAGGGGGTCTGGATAAAGCTGTGAGGATCAAGAGGGGGTCTTTATGAAGCTGAGACTGAGCAGGGGGTCTATTCTATAGGCAGCGGCTCTGCAGCCATTGTCCCCTTCGGAATTAAAAAGAAAATTCCAAAGCTGCTTCCATCAAAGCCATCCAAAATCGATACTGAAAATTATCCTTCGAACTTTGCAATCAGATTTTTAAGTGAAAAAGTGGCAAAATGCCGAAACTGCAACTCCTTGCTACAATATATCTTCTTTTGTTGCTAACCGAGGTCCAATTGACTTTGCTGTTGCCTGCCTCATCGGCAGCTTCTGGGATTCCGTTACATCGGTAGCTATGTAGACACTTCTAACCGGGATCTGTCCGGACTGCGCGGTCTGAAGTCAATCGGTCCCTACTCCGTTAGTGCCGAAGTGCTAGTAAGACACGATTCGATGACGCTGCAGCTCAGCGGCCGAGTCTAGCTGCAGTTCTTGTCCCGGCAACTCCACTCAAAAATGTGGAGCTAATTCCAGGAATTCCGTTTACGAAAGTTTCTTTTCTACCAACCGAGTATGTCCCACGTGTTGCTTGTCCACTGACATTGCATTTCTAGGCCTAAATTTATTATGTCTATAAAGTTCGTCCTACTGCCAGTGCACTTTAGTATACTACGAAGCTGTTTATCGCATATGCAACAACACGCGACCCGCAGTTGGACCGATGCTCAAAAAGCTACCAATTTCGTCCGTGCCGACTCTCTCCACTCGAATCAGCTCTGCTGCTCATCTCAGCGCAAGGGTCGGCGACGCCATCCAGTGCTTTGTTCTCTGCCACCTCAGCCAGGACTGCCTGGGCTGCGTCTTTGAGCCTTCAAAACTTCTGTGCCGGCTACTGAAGTTCGTCGCTGTGCCCTTTGAGGTGGCCAGCGAGGCTGAGTGGATCTGGATGAAGCTGTGAGGCTGAGTGGGTCTGGATGAAGCTGTGAGGCTGAGCGGGTCTGGATGAAGCTGAGGCTGAGTGGGTCTGGATGAAGCTGAGATGCTGAGTGGGTCTGGATAAAGCTGAGAGGCTGAGCATTGGGTCTGGATGAAGCTGAGCAGTGTGTCTGGATGAAGCTGAGAGGCTGAGCAGTGGGTCTGGATGATATGCTGTGAGGCTGAGTGGGTCTGGATGAAGCTGAGGCTGAGTGGGTCTGGATGAAGCTGAGAGGCTGAGTGGGTCTGGATAAAGCTGAGAGGCTGAGCAGTGGGTCTGGATGAAGCTGTGAAGCTGAGCAGTGTGTCTGGATGAAGCTGAGAGGCTGAGCAGTGGGTCTGGATGATATGCTGTGAGGCTGAGTGGGTCTGGATGAAGCTGAGAGGCTGAGTGGGTCTGGATAAAGCTGAGAGGCTGAGCAGTGGGTCTGGATAAAGCTGAGAGGCTGAGCAGTGGGTCTGGATGAAGCTGTGAGGCTGAGCAGTGGGTCTGGATGAAGCTGTGAGGATGAGCAGTGGGTCTGGGTGAAGGTGAGGTACATGTAGAAGTTTTGAAAAAGAGGCTTTTTTCTATAGTTGCAATGAGTCTATCTAGTGAAATGTATTTTGGTTTCTCTTTCCCCGGAAACGCTACAGTATAACGAAGGCCAACACCTACGTAGCTTGCAGCTGTGTTTTAACGCTGGCAATTAATATTTGACTATTGACAGAGAACTACATGTAAATGGAACTTTTATTTGCTTTTTAACAGAAAAGCAAACAAATATATGGAAATTTTTCTTCGCAGTTACACAGTTTCCTGCCACAAAAAACATCACTAAAAGCTTCAGGAAATTGACGTCTTTTGCGTTGTTTGAATCGTTGAGCTTGCCTCCACCCCCTGAATCGGCCTTTCCGCTCCCTTAATTTCTGAATCAGCCTCTCCTCCCTCAGTCACTTAATCAGCCTCTCCTCCCTCAGTCACTGAATCTGCCTCTCCTCCCTCAGTCACTTAATCAGCCTCTCCTCCCTCGGTCACTTAATCAGCCTCTCCTCCCTCAGTCACTTAATCAGCCTCTCCTCCCTCAGTCACTTAATCAGCCTCTCCTCCCTCAGTCACTTAATCAGCCTCTCCTCCCTCAGTCACTGAATCAGCCTCTCCTCCCTCAGTCACTTAATCAGCCTCTCCTCCCTCAGTCACTTAGTCTGCCTCTCCTCCCTCAGTCACTTAATCAGCCTCTCCTCCCTCGGTCACTTAATCAGCCTCTCCTCCCTCAGTCACTGAATCAGCCTCTCCTCCCTCAGTCACTGAATCAGCCTCTCCTCCCTCAGTCACTTAATCAGCCTCTCCTCCCTCAGTCACTTAATCAGCCTCTCCTCCCTCAGTCACTGAATCAGCCTCTCCTCCCTCAGTCACTTAATCAGCCTCTCCTCCCTCAGTCCCTGAATCAGCCTCTCCTCCCTCAGTCACTTAATCAGCCTCTCCTCCCTCAGTCACTTAATCAGCCTCTCCTCCCTCAGTCACTTAGTCTGCCTCTCCTCCCTCAGTCCCTGAATCAGCCTCCGCTCCTCTCTCAGTCCCTAAATTCTGCTTCTTCAAGTATAGAAGCACTTGCAAAGTTGAGCAAAAGCAGAGAAAAGCCAACTAAAAAGCGAATAGTTTAGTTGTGCATTAACTTTGTGCTAGTTTTTATAACGCATATAGATTGATGCATGAATAGAAAACAACTGTGTACAGAAGTAAGTAGTAAATGATGCTTTTAACGGTATTATATTTAAAATCAATAAAACACTATATAGTATATTCCAATGTGTGGAGTACAGGACATAAACTCTAAGCACTTTATACACAGATATTATATAGCATAAGCACTTTGATTCAATTAGACAAACGGCTCCACAGAAAACAAAACTAAACTGCTCACTTAAAAAAATCAATTTTAGACAAGAAAATCGATATATTGACAGAATTAATCAGTTGACAACAGCATGCTTACTTTTATAAACCATAACTATAAATGATGATATTAAACATTTAGTTGAAAGACACTGTTAAACACTGTGTACAAATATTATTGAATTAATTTTTTGTGTGCATTTAGTTGAAGCGCGCACAAAAAAGATGAAATAGTATACTACTTATCGATGAAGTGTAAGTAGTGCACAAGAGATTATTTGCTATTTTTTGTTTATAAAGTTTATATACTTCGAAATAAGAGTATGTTATTATCCAGATATAACATTCTTCTGTATCGTCACAAAGAAACAATACTAGCGTATACGTTATTTCGCAAAAGCACAAGAGACTACTGACAGAAAGTAGACACGGGATTTAAAATGTCGTTAGAAGCAATCCGGCAAATTTATAAGTATTCTTATGTATATATTATTGCTATGCACATTTAATATATGATGTACATTGGCAATGAACACTAATGATTGTTACAGTGATGTACCTTTGCAAATTGCATGTACACCAATGATTGATCCAGTGATGTACATTGACAATGTACATGTACACCAATGATTGATCCAGTGATGTACATTTACAATGTACATGTACACCAATGATTGATCCAGTGATGTACATTGACAATGTACATGTACACCAATGATTGATCCAGTGATGTACATTGACAATGTACATGTACACCAATGATTGATCCAGTGATGTACATTTACAATGTACATGTACACCAATGATTGATCCAGTGATGTACATTGACAATGTACATGTACACCAATGATTGATCCAGTGATGTACATTGACAATGTACATGTACACCAATGATTGATCCAGTGATGTACATTGACAATGTACATGGACACCAATGATTGATCCAGTGATGTACATTGACAATGTACATGTACACCAATGATTGATCCAGTGATGTACATTGACAATGTACATGTACACCAATGATTGATCCAGTGATGTACATTGACAATGTACATGTACACCAATGATTGGTACAGTGATGTACATTGACAATGTACACTAGTGATGTGCATTAATTATATAATGTACAGTATGTGTAAGAGTTCTAGTTTATCCGCAATTGCTTCGTAAGACTTCCCTCGCTCAAAAGAGAGTAATTCAAGCGATGGTAAAACAAAATAAAAATATTTAATGAGAACACACAGGGCAACATAGACTAATATATTGACAAATATACAATATTGCATTATTGTTGAATAATTGATCAAGCAGTCACAATGCAGAACAAAAAACTTCAAAACTGACTCTCGTTTCCCCTCAAAAGAACACACAATGATATAAAAGGCAGATTTTCTTAGGAAACGACACAAAAAACGCAATACATCCTACTAGGAATCCAGATGGAAACAGTAGTAGATAGAATAAA
The DNA here is from genome assembly GCA_002269645.1 of Macrostomum lignano. Classification (NCBI taxonomy): domain Eukaryota; kingdom Metazoa; phylum Platyhelminthes; family Macrostomidae; genus Macrostomum; species Macrostomum lignano. Next base: position 78,263 of record NIVC01000114.1, read on the forward strand.
CGACAAATTGAATAAGATTTGTGTACCTAAAATTGATTAATAATTCTGCAACATTAGAAACAGACACAAGTTGAAGCTTCCTGTGACAAGAAACAATTTACAATTCGAATTTTTTCATAATCTCTTTTTAGCAGCTGTAGAAATGTTTTAAATCATTGTTATAGATTGTAAACAATATTTGTTCAACTGCAAGACCACAAACAACTAAAGCAGGAAAAAGCTACACTATACTAGGTTGAAAAGGTTATAGTAAATTCTCTTTTCATTAAATTCCAACTGGAGGGAGACCAGCGCAGTGTTGAATAAATAAGGTTTGGCCATAGACAAATTACGAGGCTCTCGGGGCTCTTTACTGTATTTTTCACAACCAAATATGTCTATGGCCAAACCCCATTAAGTACTGCGCAGTTGAAGAAGAAACCATAACAAAAATTTGCTAGTGCAGCCTCCTATTACTGCAGTTGTCAATTAGGTAAAGTCTTTGAAAAGCTTATCAATATACCTGCTTTAATAGGCAAAATGATGTACTGACTTTACAGTATGGTGCAGCAGCAGGTGCAGCCGCAGCAACAGCCCGAGTCGCCATTCTTGCCGCGACGGTTTTCACCTGTAGATTTAGAGTACATCGGAGGGCATTGTTTCACAGTGAAATTTTACTGGGTCTATTCTCTTTAATCTAGATAGAGAGAAAGAAAGAAAGAAAGAAAGATAGATAGATAGATGGATAGATAGATAGATAGATAGACGGATAGATAGATAGATAGATAGATGGATAGATAGATAGATAGATAGATAGATAGATAAGATAGACAGACAGATAGATAGAAAGATAGACAGATAGATAAGATAGATAGATAGATAGATAGACAGACAGACAGATAGATAGAAAGATAGACAGATAGATAAGATAGATAGATAGATAAATAGATAGATAGATGGATAGAAAGATAGATAGATAGATAGATAGATAGATAGATTAATTGATTGATAGATGATAGATAGATAGATAGATAAGATAGACAGACAGACAGATAGATAGAAAGATAGACAGATAGATAAGATAGATAGATAGATAAATAGATAGATGGATAGAAAGATAGATAGATAAGATACTGTAGATAGATAGATAGATAGATAGATAGATAGATAGAAGATAGATAGATAGATAGATAGATAGATAGAAGATAGATAGATAGATAGATAGAGAGATAGACAGATAGATAGCTTAAGATTCTCTTAAGATAAGTACGTGTAGTTCTATTGAACTACTGCTTGGCAAACATTGCATTCTAGCTTCTAGGAAAACACAGCAATGGGCCTTTGAGGGCTGTGCCTGGATGCTGATTAATTATTTATGTGCAGACAGATGAGCAAGAGACTGTAGAAGCTGTTGAGCTGAGCAGGGAAAACTGCGCTTTGCTGATCAAGGGATGCGTGAGATGAAACACTGGGATCTTTGCCGGCGCACAGCATAATGACTAGCTAGAATATTATGAATATTTAAATGACTCAGTTACAATGACTGAAAATATGAATAAATGACCAAACTGACTGAGCGAGTGTTTGACTGAACGAGCACGAGAGTGACCGTGTGAGTGCTGGAGTGAGTGAGCGAGTGCTAGAGTGACTGTGTGAGTGCTAGAGTGACTGTGTGAGTGCTGGAGTGAGTGAGCGAGTGCTAGAGTGACTGTGTGAGTGCTAGAGTGACCGTGTGAGTGCTGGAGTGAGTGAGCGAGTGCTAGAGTGACTGTGTGAGTGCTAGAGTGACTGTGTGAGTGCTGGAGTGAGTGAGCGAGTGCTAGAGTGAGTGAGCGAGTGCTAGAGTGACCGTGTGAGTGCTGGAGTGAATGAGCGAGTGCTAGAGTGACCGTGTGAGTGCTAGAGTGACTGTGTGAGTGCTAGAGTGACTGTGTGAGTGCTGGAGTGAGTGAGCGAGTGCTAGAGTGACTGTGTGAGTGCTAGAGTGACTGTGTGAGTGCTAGAGTGACCGTGTGAGTGCTGGAGTGAGTGAGCGAGTGCTAGAGTGACTGTGTGAGTGCTGGAGTGAGTGAGCGAGTGCTAGAGTGACTGTGTGAGTGCTGGAGTGAGTGAGCGAGTGCTAGAGTGACCGTGTGAGTGCTAGAGTGACTGGGGGAATGCTAGAGTGACCGTGTGAGTGCTGGAGTGACTGTGTGAGTGCTAGAGTGACTGGGGGAATGCTAGAGTGACTGTGTGAGTGCTAGAGTGACTGGGGGAATGCTAGAGTGACCGTGTGAGTGCTGGAGTGACTGTGTGAGTGCTAGAGTGACTGGGGGAATGCTAGAGTGACCGTGTGAGTGCTGGAGTGACTGTGTGAGTGCTAGAGTGACTGGGGGAATGCTAGAGTGACCGTGTGAGTGCTGGAGTGACTGTGTGAGTGCTAGAGTGACCGTGTGAGTGCTGGAGTGAGTGAGCGAGTGCTAGAGTGAGTGAGCGAGTGCTAGAGTGACCGTGTGAGTGCTGGAGTGAATGAGCGAGTGCTAGAGTGACCGTGTGAGTGCTGGAGTGACTGTGTGAGTGCTAGAGTGACTGTGAGTGCTAAAGTGACTGTGTGAGTGCTAGAGTGACTGGGGGAATGCTAGAGTGACCGTGTGAGTGCTGGAGTGACTGTGTGAGTGCTAGAGTGACTGGGGGAATGCTAGAGTGACCGTGTGAGTGCTGGAGTGACTGTGTGAGTGCTAGAGTGACCGTGTGAGTGCTGGAGTGAGTGAGCGAGTGCTAGAGTGAGTGAGCGAGTGCTAGAGTGACCGTGTGAGTGCTGGAGTGAATGAGCGAGTGCTAGAGTGACCGTGTGAGTGCTGGAGTGAATGAGCGAGTGCTAGAGTGACCGTGTGAGTGCTGGAGTGAGTGAGCGAGTACTAGAGTGACTGTGTGAGTGCTAGAGTGACCGTGTGAGTGCTGGAGTGAGTGAGCGAGTGCTAGAGTGACTGTGTGAGTGCTGGAGTGACTGTGTGAGTGCTAGAGTGACTGTGAGTGCTAAAGTGACTGTGTGAGTGCTGGAGTGAGTGAGCGAGTGCCAGAGTGACAGGAGTGTCAGACCGAAAACAGCAGCATACAAAGCCATCATCAACTTACCCTCTCTGTGCGGCTCTGGCGCCGTGTCCCTAGCAACTAAATGCATGACGGTGGTTTTGCCGACTGGCAACCGCAGCGCCGCTAGCGTGACGCTGCGGTGCAGAAACCGGCCCTGGTAGATGAGGCGCAGAATGTTGGATGCCGGACGAGGCACCTCAGACCAATCTGCAGTGGGGAATGTTATCACAGTTATCACTGATAGACACCTGCAGACGTGACTGGGGTTACGGTGACCCAGCAACTGAGGATCTGGGAGGCTGGCCCAGCAACTGAGGATCTGGGAGTCTGGCCCAGTAACTGAGGATCTGGGAGACTGGCCCAGCAACTGAGGATCTAAGCGTGTGGCCCTACCTAGCAACTATAGACCAGAGAGACTAAAAAATCCCACTGAACATAATCCTCAGCGCATAAGGCAACATAAATCAGTCTAAGAAAAAGCAATAAAACCAGACAGCCCCCGCACCTTCCGGCCAGTTGTTGTACACGAACTCCGTGATCTCCTCGGCGCAATCGTCAGGATTGAACAGGAAATTGTGAGTCTCCCCGGTGACCAGCAGCAGGCGAAGATTCACCCGCTCGGCTGGCACAGTAGGAGAATGAGGCCGGTCAGTTTCCATGGCAACGCAGCTAGCGGTCTCTAATATATGCTTTGGTATGTTCTCTGATGCTCTCTCAAAGAAACCTGACAAAACTGCATGAATGCATAAGTTTTTGTCAATACAGTTGACAATTGACAAGCTAGATTACGTGTGATTCATATTTCTTTTGAAGTATCCGCCCCTAAGAGCTGCAAGCTAGGCTAGCAGTCTCTGTCAATAAGTTTCATAAAAAAAGATTTTAAAATGTTCTTACTACTACTAGTTTACTACTGACACAAAAGCAAACAAGCCTTATTGGGACAAATCTAAAAAAGAATATGTTGATGCCCTAATAACTGTATAGACAGCTTTGTTGTATCATTTTTTTATTAAAAAGTAAATTGAATAGCCAATGTGAAAATGTGTATGCATGCGCAACTGCTGGCCAACCTGGCCCATCTGGCTACTATAAATTGTGGTAGACCAGGGTAAGTTGCAAAATTAAGTTGATCAAAAACAAAAAGCCAAGAAACCAAGGAAATAGAAATGGTGAAGCAAAAGAAAAACAAGTTGCAACAAAAGCAAATTAAGTTGCACAGATGATTAGGTAAGTCACAAAAGGAGCAACTAATTTGCAAAAAGGATTAAGTAAGTCAGCAGCCTATGCCAATAGTTTCCCATTGATTTCCTAAACTCTTGAGCAGGGGTCAGCAAACACTGGCTCACGAAGTCCCTCTATCTAGCCTTTGCCCCTTGGGTTCTTTGAAACTTCCTAATTAGAAAGGTTGGTGTCTCTTCAACTGTTTTCTCTCTCCCTTCTCTACTTTCTCTCCCCTTTTCCTTCTCTTTTCCCCTCTCCTTTCTCCCTTTTTCTTTCTACCCTTTCTCCTCAATGCCCTCTTCTATCCTTTAATCTTCAGCAAAAATGTGAGCAAATTTTCTTACTTCAAAGGAGAGGAAATAGAAGATTAGAGATGAGCAAACAGAGAAGTAAGCAATGTGATAGGAGAAAGGATAAAATAAGAGAGAAAAGCTGAGTGAGGGATGAAAGAGATAAGAGAGAAGAAGAGATAAGAAGAAAGAGAAGAGATGAGATTATAGATAAGATCAGAAAAGAAGAGAGATGAGAGAAAAGAAGAAAGGACAGAAAAGAATAGATCAAAGAAAATAGGATATAAGAAGAGAGAGTGAAGAGAGTAAAGAAAGAAGAAAGAGAAGAGGAAATTAGAGAGGAAAGATAAGATGAGAGATTAGAATAGAAAGAGATGAGAGGAGAGAGAAGAGATAAGAGAGGAAGAAAAAGAAAAAGAGACAGATAAGATTGAGAAGAGGAAAAACATTATAAAGGCCTCAAATCTTAATTTAACATGCATTAACTCTTAACTTTGTTTGCCTTTTTCCTCACTGTTAACAAGTTTTTATTTGAGAATGACTTCAAATTTAAGAATCTAGGCTATATAAAGATAGTTCTATGAATTAAACTTTAGTGGTATTAAAATCTATGGGCTTTAACAGCTTGTATCTCTACTGGATTCATATTTTGAATCTAATGAACTATTTGAATCAGGGCTCTACATTGTATATGCTTATTTTTGATTGCAAGGCTAATGCATACCCAAATGTTTAGGCATAGGCCTATACTATGTTATGTTATCCAGAGCATGGTTTTTAATTAAACTATAAGACTTATACTTGTTACATATAAAACAAAGTTAGGCCTATTGAGTTGTAATGTTTAAATAGGTTTCTTTATTAATAGATTGTATAAAAAGCTTAAAACACTTGCTTATAAAATTTAGGTACCAAAAACTTATATATTTATTTAAGGTAAACAAAAATTATACAAAAAATTGTATACAAATTTGTTCCAAAATAGTTAGGGCCCTATAAAGATTGTATTTTGGCTCTGCCTTAAGGCTCGAACCATGCATCTATGGCTATATGCAAACAAAACTTATATTATAATGTAGCAGCAGAATTTGACTTGGTTTTCCATGCTGCCACATAGAATGAGGTTTAGCCCCAAATGTTGCCTTTGGGTTAAGCACTCTGCCTCAATCCAGTGTGCGGATCATGTACCCGTGTACGCCGGAAAAAATTCGGGCGTCAAGGACTTTGTACGCCAGTGTACGCCAAAAACAAAAAGTTGCACTCAAATGTACACTAAAAATTCCAAAAAAAGGGTCATTCGGTTTTCACGAGTAGAGTTTTCTAGGAAAGGCTTTCGTATGAAAAGTGTCTTTAAAATATTACGAATATTGTCAGTTTAAACAAACTTAAATAACACCTACAAAAAATATCATGCAAAGTTAATACTTTCAGCAAAATTTTACACTAGTTTAATTTTTTTTTTAACTTAAAATAAGCAAAAAGTTTATCACTGACGATATAAATTTTCCTTTACTTTACGTAAAAACATTAATTTACATTACAATTTTCATGCACGGCATGAATTGATTCACCAAAATTTGTACGCCAAAAAAGTATGCGTGGCTGTGTTACTTGTGTACGCCAATAGTGTACGCCAACAAAGTGCGCCAGGGGTTGTGTACACCGATTGTGTACGCCAAGGACTGAGGGTGGCCGTTTTGTACGCCGGAAAAGTTCCGGCGTACATGCATACCATCCGCAACCTGGGCCTCAATATTGTCATATTTTTGTTTGTTATTATTCTTCCAATGCCTTAAAAAATTGTTTTAACTTTTTTGTAATATTTTGTTTGCCCAATAGCATTTTTTCTGTTTTTACAACTAAGTTGTAAATATAACTTTAACTAGGCCTAATATTTTTATGGCTAGTTATAAAAATGTAACAAATTGGTTAGGCCTAGGACTATAGTAAAAAATAAGTAGGCTCTATTCTATAAAAATTTAAATAAAAAAAGGCCTAAGTCTAAAAATAGATTTATCTAACACTTATCAACCTTTTAGTTTTACTTTTAGCTACGCCTAAAAATAAAATAAAAAAACAAAAAAGTAATTTAATACAAAGTAGGCTAGGCTAGGCTATGAGATTCACTTAGGATATTAGGCCTATTATGAACTGCATTACTTATTTAACTTAGTCTTCCTAATCTTAGGCCTATATTATAGGGCCTAATATTATATTAAAACAAATATAGGCCTAAGACTAAACTTTTAATTTAGCCAACTATCTTACTCTCCATAGTTCTATACTACTTTTCTACTCTATCTAAGCCTATATCATATGCTTTATCCTATCTTTCTTCTTACCCTAGACCCTATTACCCTTTGGCTATACTATCTTGACCTAGGCACTTGCCTTAGCCAACCTCTATCCCTCCTAAGTCCTACCTTGTCCTTGCCATTGCCCTATTTTAGTATTTTGCTTTGTGCACTAGATTGCTAGTTTGCTCTAAAATAAAAAATTAGTAGGCCTAGTATTATTATGAGTATTAGAAACTGTTTTTGTCATTTTAGATCAAGTGACAAGACAATAATACAATATCACAACACAACACCAGTCAGTATTTTGCGCCAAAGTAAGCCAAAAATGTTGAATCTAGCTGATAATTCTAAATATATATCAACACCATGTCAATGACTAGGGTCCTTTAGATTATAGATATCTAAGTCATAACTCATAATCTTCAACTTGCAACTTGCAGTTGCATCATCTGATCATCATCGTCTGATCTACTAGTCGACCCGAGAAAAATGCCCAAAAAAGTATACTTTAAAATAGTCTCACATTTTAAACAAATTATAGAACGGCTCATTGCATAAAAGTCATGCAAAAAAACATGTCTATACTTAGCTTAAATGCATAAAAAATTTTCAACTACAGTTTAAAAGCGTGCTCGAGGCACTAATTATTTTTATGGATTTTTTCCATAAAAATCCTGAAGCGTCCTTTAATAAACCACGCAAAGATAACACAAAAGAATCGTTCAGTTTAACCAGAACAGAAAATTGGATTAAGTTTTATCAGCGCAGATTATTTTAGGATCGTTGTAGAAATGACGGAAGGCTATCAGAAAAAACAATCATCGGATTGCCAGATTTTAAGCGCAGCAAATCTTCCACAGCGTCGCTGCTACCCCACTGTTTTGCGTCGGCGCCAGAGCTGCTGTAGCTTTTCTGCCCAGCCTGCAACCTGCGCAGCGACCGTTTGCACTGGAAGCAGCAATGGCGAGGGTACCGACGACCTGCATTCGCCAATACAGGATGGCACGCATTGTGACGTCGATGATGACTCAAAACTCGAGATCGAGTGGCAAAGGCGCAGCTACCGACAGCGACGTCCTTCTATTGTCTCCCTGATGCAGTCGTCCGGCATTCGACTGTCATTGGAGCGCCTACCGGAGGAAATGGCCGAGGCAATTCAACAGGAGCGTCTGGCATCGACCTCAGCGTGCAACGTTGCCGAGATGAAGACAGGAATGCTGAGCCAGTCCGAGTTGGACGATGCACCTAAAGGTACCGCGTCCTTGGCCTCTGTGTACACCGCTGCTGACGCAGAGGGTATTTCTACACCGTCCGCCAACGGCATTCTGAGTCGACTGCTGAGCCTGTGCCGGCGGTGTCTCCAACCAGTGGCTGAGTTCACGTCCAGCTCGAGACGGCGTCAGCAGCAGCAACAACAGCGCTATCAGCAGCTGCACCAGCTGCAGCATCAGCATCAGCACCAATACACACTCGGGCAACGTCCGTCGAGTATCCAGACTCTGTCGCGACGAACCGGCTTCTCCATCGGCGAATTAAAGATCTTGTACCGTCGCCTCAAGCAGCACTGTCCGTCTGGCCAGGTGCGGCGTCGTCAGTTCACTGACGCAATGTGCCAGCTGTTCCCCACCGGTAACGCCACGCTGTTCTCGCACTACGTGTTCAACACGATGGACAATGACTCGGACGGTTGTGTTTCTGTTGAGGAGCTGCTCAAATCTCTTGCAATGCTTACTCGAGGCAGCCGCCGCGACCAGGCCGAGTGGCTGTTCCGCCTGTACGACGTCGACTGCGACGGTCGAGTGTCGCGTCAGGACTGCCTGTCCGTCTCCGCCGCGGTGCTGGATCTCTGCTGCTGCGAGCTGGCCCAGCCGCCTCTGCGACCGGACAGTCCGGGACGCCTGGCCGACCGGCTGCTGAACGAAGCCGCCGACGTAGCGGCTGTCGGCCGCAGTGGAGTGACGTCCGGAACGACGGCAACGGTCGGGACGGTGACAACAACCGACGAGGAAATCGTCGATTCCGAAGGGTCCGGCGTTGGCAGCTCAGCGGCACTGACGAGAGAGGAGTTCATCGCCTTCGCGATGGACAAGCTGGCAGCTGTGCTGCCGGAGGCTGGGGTTTTTGACACCGCGTTTGGCTGAGCCTGTCTGTCTGTCTGTCTGTCTGTCTGTCTGTCTGTCTGTCTGTCTATCTGTCTGTCTGTCTGTCTGTCTGTCTGTCTGTCTGTCTGTCTGTCTGTCTGTCTGTCTGGACAACAGCTGTATTTTTGATAACCCCTAGTAAACCCTCTGAATTTATTTATCAGTAAAATTTTATCAGAAATTTGTAATACTGGTATATTTTTATGTAACTGTATCGCAATGAAGGACTTTTAAAGCATCGAAAATCTTAACACTGTTAGACCTGTTAAATATTGATTGCAGCGAATTTCCATGCACAATGGATTTAATTGAGTGTAAGACGGCACACCTTTTGGAATTTGTTAATTCTAAAGCAGTACATAGCGTTTGCATTAATTGGGAATCGTGCTTAAAAAATTATGCAAAAATTATGCAATTTTTTGAAGTCGAAACCGCAATTTATCGCCCGCCACAGAACCAGAAAGCGAAATAAAATCCAAGCGTATTTTTTGTTTTATCGTCGTCAGCTTTGTTATTACGATCCATCCAGGCCTGCGTAAAGAATTGTCAGCAGTTTTGTGGTGAGCAACATATTTTTGGTAAAAAAAATGATATCTGTTCGGTCGGATCTCATGAATTAGTAACGAAATGAGAAGTCTGAGGCTCTACAGGTTTACCGGACTGAATCACTTGGGAATTCGGCTGTGAGTCAGTATTCGCGGCTAAAATATTCATTCAGTTTGCTTGAATGTCGAGTTCATGGATGTCTGTCACTAGCACTCTCAAAGATCGCGTGAACTTGAGGCTAGGGGCTGGTTTTCGATGCAGACGTATGTAGACAACGTTATGTTTTCGAGAAACTTTTTTCATAAAATTTAACGGATTGTAACGATTGTTTAAATACTCGCACTGGGGGGGGGGGTCTTTTGTCCCTTTTTCCTTGTCCTTTGAAGTTGGCCGCACTCTGTGTTTGGGGGTTTGACCTTACATTGGCGTATACATGTAGATCTTCCCAAATGAATGTGCATGGCCACGCATGGAATCGCAAGGTCGGGCTATCAAGGACTGCTTCTTGGAAAACAAATAATATAGAGGCAGGTTTTATCGAAAAAATACATTACTTAGAATGGAAGTTTCCATCTTTTCAGAACAAAAATTATTATTGCTTTTGATAGGAGGCTTTTCATACTTAGTTCTATACGAGTATTGATATCATGAGGCTTAGGCCTAGGTATCCATCAAAGCATCAAAGGTTGGTTGTTGCTTTTGTTAAATTAAATTTGTCAAGCATTGCAGAGAAGTTCATATTCACTTCACGCACCGTTCAGTCTTTTGCAGTCCAACCAGACATGCAGTTCTTGCGATCCTGAATAAAGTCAGATATAAATTGGTAAGACATTTTTTGACGTGACGCGATGGAGTTCCCTGTTAGGAATACATTTAGTAAGCTGCTAACATGAAGGTAAGCGTAAAATATTGGCTCGCTGCGTGTTTCGAGAGGAAAAGCAGGCCTTTCTAACTCGGTTAAAAATAACTGAGGCGACGACCTTTTTAAGCTTTACCTGACTGTAAAGTAAGGGCAGTTTTATACTTTTATATTGTCACTAGGGAGTCGCTAATTGATGGATGGATTTAATCCAGCATTAATTCATGCTTGGGTCAGTTATAAATTTGATGCCTATGACCTGATAGATCACTCCAAGTCCGTATGAGTTGCAGAATTCTCTTGCTTTATAAACCTTCAGTCGCCATCTTTCACTGAGATTGTATGATGGACATGCAGTGTTTTGTAAAGTTATCGTGTAAATTATCGTGTGGGGGCCAACCCACAAGCCAACCCACACCCTGTGTGTACAGTATTGGCGTGCTTGCATGTGCTCAGTCAGGAGTCGGCGTAATAGACAGAATTGCCGTCAGCGCTGGTTGCAGCATGACGTCACTGAAGGCGCTGCGTCAGGGTGCCCCCAGACGGCCCTCCTTCAGTCATTATTATACATGTCAGGTTCTGCTTAAGATGTTTTTATCTACCTTTGCAAACTGGAAGAACATCCAAGGCTTTCTGCTTCTGATAGGGGGTTTGCTTCCAGTCCATGCATGCTCCATCCACAGCCCATGCAGGTCATAAAAATAGCCACCGACTCTCATTTCGCAGCTCGCATGTTAATTCAGCTTCACAGATTTCTGCAAAGGGAACCGCAAGCTGTTTTATGACTGGACGCATCCGCTGGGAAATCAAGCAGCCCTGCATGGAGAGCCGCCAAGAGTCGAGTAGCATATAAACAGATTCTGTAAAATAAAGTATTCGGTCTGGTCTCAATATAAATTACAGCTTGCATGACTCGGGAGAAGATTTTAATTAAACAACCCCCCGTGCAGCTTGAGTGATTGATGGCGCGAAAGTCGAAATTCGACTCGAAAAAATAGTGGAAAAGTGGCGTCTTTTTGTATATTTTTGTATGAGTAGCTATAGTTTTATTTGGAGCTCAGACAACACGCATCGAAAAAATTGCATATCTATTTTCAGGTTTCATGTATATAGTTTTCTGACTTGCTGGCGCGAGTGGATGAATATTCGATGGATGCTGAAGGTGCTGTGGATGCTGAAGGTGCAGTGGATGCTGAAGGTGCGGTGGATGATGAAGATGCGGTGATTGCTGAAGGTGCTGTGGATTCTGAAGGTGCTGTGGATGCTGAAGGTGCAGTGGATGCTGAAGGTGCAGTGGATGCTGAAGTTGCGGTGGATGCTGATGGTGCTGTGGATGCTGATGGTGCTGTGGATGCTGAAGGTGTTGTGGATGCTGAAGGTGCTGTGAGTGCTGAAGGTGCTGTGGATGCTGAAGGTGCTGTGGATGCTGAAGGTGCTGTGGATGCTGAAGGTGCTGTGGATGCTGAAGGTGCTGTGGATGCTGAAGGTGCGGTGGATGCTGAAGGTGCTGTGGATGCTGAAGGTGCTGTGGATGCTGAAGGTGCTGTGGATGCTGAAGGTGCTGTGGATGCTGAAGGTGCTGTGGATGCTGAAGGTGCGGTGGATGCTGAAGGTGCTGTGGATGCTGAAGGTGCTGTGGATGCTGAAGGTGCTGTGGATGCTGATGGTGCTGTGGATGATGAAGGTGCAGTGGATGCTGAAGGTGCAGTGGATGCTGAAGTTGCGGTGGATGCTGATGGTGCTGTGGATGCTGATGGTGCTGTGGATGCTGATGGTGCTGTGGATGCTGAAGGTGCGGTGGATGCTGAAGGTGCAGTGGATGCTGAAGGTGCTGTGGATGATGAAGGTGCTGTGGATTCTGAAGGTGCTGTGGATGCTGAAGGTGCTGTGGATGCTGAAGGTGCAGTGGATGCTGAAGTTGCGGTGGATGCTGATGGTACTGTGGATGCTGATGGTGCTGTGGATGCTGATGGTGCTGTGGATGCTGAAGGTGCGGTGGATGCTGAAGGTGCTGTGGATGCTGAAGGTGCGGTGGATGCTGAAGGTGCAGTGGATGCTGAAGGTGCTGTGGATGATGAAGGTGCTGTGGATTCTGAAGGTGCTGTGGATGCTGAAGGTGCTGTGGATGCTGAAGGTGCTGTGGATGCTGAAGGTGCTGTGGATGCTGAAGGTGCGGTGGATGATGAAGGTGCTGTGGATGCTGATGGTGCTGTGGATGCTGAAGGTGCTGTGGATGCTGATGGTGCTGTGGATGCTGAAGGTGCTGTGGATTCTGAAGGTGCTGTGGATGCTGATGGTGCTGTGGATGCTGAAGGTGCTGTGGATGATGAAGGTGCTGTGGATGCTGAAGGTGCGGTGGATGCTGAAGGTGCTGTGGATGCTGAAGTTGCGGTGGATGCTGATGGTGCTGTGGATGCTGATGGTGCTGTGGATGCTGAAGGTGTTGTGGATGCTGAAGGTGCCGTGAGTGCTGAAGGTGAAAATCTGCAATACAATTGAAAATTCCAAAAGATTTTCGGTCCAATTTCAAAGAGCTCTGTAGTCAGTTCGGACTGTCTCCAACCACAGTCTCATTCACGGTGAGATCGTTGGTGAAGACGCCAACCATGTTGCCATGACAACAGCAACAACTCTGGGCGGGACAGCATCTCACGCAGCGACTCAACATTCGTCTCACTTCTCTCCTCAGCTCGGCCATGAAGACAAACTGAACCAAAGGGTCTGTGAGGCAGCCCAGCAGGAAAGTGTGATGCAGAGCGAACGGCATGGTGAGTCCAGTCTCAGCCAGAAGGTAGTGCACCGTGAAGGGCGCAATGATCACCAGGCGACAGGCAGCCAGGACGGTCAGCATGGCACACAGGCGGAGCATGCAGTTGTTCTGCGTCTGTTGCTGCTGGCTTCTGTGCTGCAGAAGTCGCACAAAAGTCGCAACGTAAGCGACTGAGGATCCGACAAACAGGGACGCGGCGATGAGCATGTGCAGCCAGCGGATGGCTTCGCCGAGGCGCATTCGAATGTCGCAGCTGCTGGTCAGCGATTCCGCAATGGGAACGGCGCAGCCAGCGGCCATGAAGGGCGCAGCCATGGCCAGGAACAGCCCGCTGGCTGTGCGACGGTTCCAGCGAGTGGACAGCGGCTTAAAGACGGCCAGGGCGCGGTCCACAGCCAGGCAGAAGCTGGCCGCCATCTCCGTGCCGATCAGGGCGTCCCGGGGTGCCAGGAAGGCCGACGCCGGCCAGTAGAACCGCTCGAAGCGGAACAGAGGATTGGCCTCGACGTTGCCAAGACCCAGGGTGGCCGCGAACCAGCAGTAGATGCACATCTGCACGGGCGAGGGGTGTGCAGTTCAATGGGGTTGTAGCCCAGGGGTCAGAGCGCCTGACTCATGGCTAAAATGTTGTTGATCGAATCTGAATCAATCGAAAAAGATTTGTGTCCTTGAGAAAGACAACTGACTCTGCATTGCTTCAGTTCACCAGCTATAAAATGGGTGCCAGCATTAGCTGGGGTAATTGAGGGTGTGTGTGGCGATCCCCCTCCCCCACCCCAGTCTTTGGGCTGAACAGCCGTACGCAGTCTTCAGATGAGCCTTCAGGCTCAAGCAAGCAAGTACACTCTGTGCCTTTAGAGTTGAGCCTCATGGCTAGCTGGGTGAATCTTACGACAACCCCCCCCCCCTAGGCCTATTAGATTGCACACCAATGAATATGTCATCTTATCCTAGCGTTTTGAGTTCTAGGAGTATCAGATTGGGCACCTCATCGCTGTCTTTAAATCTATCTATCATTTTTACTATAAGTAGTGTCTCCTGCGACGTATTTTCTTCTCTGTCTTTTCAGCCTTTTAGCGACAGCAGCACGTGACGCAGCATTGCAAAAGAAGCAACTGCCAATCAACATTTCATCGATTGAACTGGCAACCTCATGGCTGGTCTATTGTTCTCAAAGTCTATAGAGAATAGTCCAATAGAAAACGGTCCAATATACCAGTTTAAAAGTACAGTCGGGTGTTCGAGTTGTACTTTTAACTCTTAATCTTCCTGTCGACCTAATGAAGTCTGATTTTTTTGCTATCAACGCAGCACTTTTGACGGCAAACCTCTTTAGTAAAGACAAATTTCCAGAAATACATTTCCTTCATCGATCCATATCGTGTCTCCCGTAGATGAGCAAATCAGCAAATACTGCCATGCTGCCATGGGAGACATTGTTTGCGTACTCAGTGCCATGGCAGCTTCTTTGAATGCTGAACTGTGTGAATATTTATTCAAGCTGGTGATGTTCCAATTTCAAGTGGTTAGCGGCAGTTCTCAGGTGCTGCTTGAGCTTGTCAAACACAGCAGGAGCTGCACTGCAACTCAAACTATTTATGGAAGACGAAACAGAAATCCTAGAGAAGATACGAGATTTGGGAGAATAGGATGCAGATGGGGAACTGAAATAGAACTATTTTGTCTGCAGCTAGGGCGATGCTAACTTGAAAGTTTTAACTGACATGGTCTCATCACAGTCAGAGCTGAAATAGGGACACGGATAGACAGACACTAAGACAGAAACTATGACAGACGCTGAGACAGACACTAAGACAGACACTAAGACAGACACTGAGACAGACACCAAGACAGACACTGAGACAGACACTGAGACAGACACTGAGACAGACACTGAGACAGACACTGAGACAGACACTAAGACAGACACTGAGACAGACACTGAGACAGACACTGAGACAGATACTAAGACAGACACTGAGACAGACACTGAGACAGACACTGAGACAGACACTGAGACAGACACTAAGACAGACACTGAGATAGACACTGAGGCAGACACTGAGAAAGACACTGAGACAGACACTGAGAAAGACACTGAGACAGACACTGAGACAGACACTAAGACAGACGCTAAGACAGACAGTGAGACAGACACTGAGACAGACACTGAGACAGACACTAAGACAGACACTGAGACAGACACTGAGACAGACACTAAGACAAACACTAAGACAGACACTAAGACAAACACTAAGACAGACGCTAAGACAGACACTGAGACAGACACTGAGACAGACACTGAGACAGACACCAAGACAGACACTGAGACAGACACCAAGACAGACACTGAGATAGACACTGAGACAGACACTGAGATAGACACTGAGACAGACCCTGAGACAGACACTAAGACAGACACTAAGACAGACACTGAGACAGACACCAAGACAGACACTGAGACAGACACTGAGACAGACACTGAGACAGACACTGAGACAGACACTAAGACAGACACTGAGACAGACACTGACACAGACACTGACACAGACACTGACACAGACACTGAGACAGACTTTAGGACAGACACTGAGACAGACACTAAGACAGACACTGAGACAGACACTAAGACAGACACTGAGACAGACACTAAGACAGACACTAAGACAGACACTAAGACAGACACTAAGACAGACACTAAGACAGACACTAAGACAGACACTGAGACAGACACTGAGACAGACTTTAGGACAGACACTGAGACAGACACTGAGACAGACACTGAGACAGACACTAAGACAGACACTAAGACAGACACTGAGACAGACACTGAGACAGACACTGAGACAGACACCGAGACAGACACCGAGACAGGCAGCCCGTCGCCACTCACCTGAGCAATCAGCAATGTGCTCAAGCTGCAGTTCAGCACCGCCACTCACCTGAGCAATCAGCAATGTGCTCAAGCTGCAGTTCAGCACCGCCACTCACCTGAGCAATCAGCAATGTGCTCAAGCTGCAGTTCAGCACCGCCACTCACCTGAGCAATCAGCAATGTGCTCAAGCTGCAGTTCAGCACCGCCACTCACCTGAGCAATCAGCAATGTGCTCAAGCTGCAGTTCAGCACCGCCACTCACCTGAGCAATCAACAGGCTGCTCAAGCTGCAGTTCAGCATTGCCACAATGCTGAGCAGTCTGCGGAAGCTGGACCTCTTGGTGATGCCGCCTTTGCAAGCAGCCGCCAAGATGAACGAGTTGAGCACGGAGCTCAGCGCACCAGCGGCCCCGTAGGCAGTCAAGAAAGGCACATTGAGATGCGTCAGCAGAGCGTAGGTCTTCGTCTGCGGGCAGTCAGCTGAGCTCGCTTCAGTTGAAGCTGCTGTCATTTTGCCAATGCAATGAGAAATGTTTGCCATAAATCAAAGCATGCGATCTGTCAATCCAGCTGTTAGATGGACATTTTTATCCTTCAAATCGAGCAGTTAATAGCAGCATCGTTGGCATTGGCTGCTGCGGGTCTGGGGGTGTGGCATCCAGCTCCCCTTAGCAACCAGAACTTCTATTGAACCGGAAGTGCGGCTGTGCGTGCATCGCCCATTGTCCCGGACAGGAGAAGTGAGCAGCTGCTCCGAGATGGGGCGGACTGGATTGACCAGCTGAAAAAGAAGCTGATTTTGGGAACTCTGCGAAATTTACTCTGACAGCGAATGGTAAAAATGGCTGCTGGATAAATGAGCCAGACTGCATGTGAAAAGTGCACGATTTGATCTGAGTCACCTTGCTCAAGCTTTGAGTTCTTGGAAGTATCTCCCATTTCTGGGATTCCACTAATTACACACAGACATGCCACTGATTACACAGACATGTCACTAATTACACAGGCATGTCACTAATTACACACAGACATGTCACTGATTACACAGACATGTCACTAATTACACAGGCATGTCACTAATTACACAGGCATGTCACTGATTACACAAACATGTCACTAATTATACAGACATGTCACTAATTACACAGAAATGTCACTGATTACACAGACATGTCACTAATTACACAGACATGTCACTGATTACACAGACATGTCACTAATTACGCAGACATGTCACTGATTACACAGACATGTCACTAATTACACAGAAATGTCACTGATTACACAGACATGTCACTAATTACACAGAAATGTCACTGATTACACAGACATGTCACTGATTACACAGACATGTCACTGATTACACAGACATGTCACTAATTACACAGAAATGTCACTGATTACACAGACATGTCACTAATTACACAGAAATGTCACTGATTACACAGACATGTCACTGATTACACAGACATGTCACTGATTACACAGAAATGTCACTGATTACACAGACATGTCACTGATTACACAAACATGTCACTGATTACACAGACATGTCACTAATTACGCAGACATGTCACTGATTACAGGTTATAATTTCACTCGAACTGACACACAGAACCACAGGCGCAGGACAAAAAATCGAATGCAGTTGGTCTGGAAGGCGGCTGTTAGGGTATCAGGCTCTGATTCGAACCCCATAGAAACCGCTCTGCTCACAACATGAGCAGCCCAACCCTCATAAACTTGAGCACAGGTCACCAAGAGTGACCAATTGATAAAAATTTCAAGAGTGACCAATTGATAATTTCAAGAGTGACCAATTGATAATTTCACGAGTGACCAATTGATAATTTCAAGAGTGACCAATTGATAATTTCACGAGTGACCAATTGATAATTTCAAGAGTGACCAATTGATAATTTCACGAGTGACCAATTGATAATTTCAAGAGTGACCAATTGATAATTTCATGAGTGACCAATTGATAATTTCAAGAGTGACCAATTGATAATTTCATGAGTGACCAATTGATAATTTCAAGAGTGACCAATTGATAATTTCATGAGCGACCAATTGATAATTTCATGAGTGACCAATTGATAATTTCAATAGTGACCAATTAATAATTTCAAGAGTGACTAAATGATAATTTCAAGGGCCGGTGCCGTCCGGTACCGATCCTTCGGTCCAGGCCTCGATGTCGCTAAGTGGTCGGCTCTTGAGGGCCTGCCGAGCTGCGGCCTTGGGACCGTCGGATCGGGAGGCCGCTCTGGCGATGTCTAGGTCGAAGGAGACATGCTCGCACTGGGCGTCCCAGGGTGCGCTGCCGGAATCCATGCCGCTGGGTGAAAGGCCGTCCAGGGTCTGGCAAATGTCTACTTCGGTAGCTGCGCGGCGCCAGCAGCCGCGGAAAGGGCGTGTGAGATCGCGTTGATCGACGAGGGTCCCCGTTGTATTGGGGGCGCTGTCCGTGCGGTGTTCCTCTTGGCAAAGTAGGAACGCCTCATGGCAGCGGCTTTTGAGTCGAGGCTGCAGCACGCGACTGAGGCTGGCGTGTCGGCTGGGAGGCGGAGGACCCGCTCGCGGAGGCAGGCGGCCCTCTCGGAGACGAGGTGGCTGAACAGCAGCAGGTCGGCAAGCTGCAGGACTGCTCTGGCATCCGTTGGCAGGATACAGCCTGTAATGGCGCAAGCTGCAGGACTGCTCTGGCATCCGTTGGCAGGATACAGCCTGTAATGGCGCAAGCTGCAGGACTGCTCTGGCATCCGTTGGTAGGATACAGCCTGTAATGGAGCAAGCTGTTCGCGTTTGATGGTGAGCCGCGTGGACGGTGCTGCACAGGCTACTCATCCGTATTCAGCGATTAGGCGACTCGTGCTGATGTAAGCCGTGTGTAGGGTGCGCATGTCCTCCCCGGTAGAGCGGATTATCGGGGAGTTTCTGATGGCGTTAGCGGGGATTCGCTAGGATCAGGCAGCAGATCTCTAATCCCATATCCATCCTTTTTTCCAGTCCCCAGCCGCCGCAAAGTCCTGTGGAAACACATGCTCCATCTGCTCATCAGCTGTCACCCATCAGTGGAGTGGCTGGACGCCGGTTCTGCTTCATCAACAGCGAGTCAGCAGCCCGCACCTGGGCCCAGGTGAAAAACCGGCCATCGATGGACTTTGAGAAGATGACTCACTCAATCCGACTGTACTATCCCGGCAAGAAGAACATCGTGTACAAAGGGGTCAGGGACTTGGAGTACGGGTTCAACATGGGGAGCACTGAGGTGCGAGCTTTCATGGAGCTGAGCCAATGTGCTGAGCCTCAGGTGCGCAGATAAGCGGACAGCAGCTGCACTGCATGAAGTCATTTTTACTGAGCTGTACAGAATCCTGACTCTTGATGAGCGCCCACGGATGTTACTTTAGGTGTATTTTTAATTTGCTCACTGATAAACAAATTTAAATAGCTTTTTTATTATTAAAAAATTTTTCATTTGTTATTTGATTTGTCACTCTGGGCTGGGAGCTGAGCACTGTGATCTGTCACTCTGGGCTGGGACCTGAGCACTGTGATCCGTCACTCTGGGCTGGGACCTGAGCACTGTGATCTTCCACTCTGGGCTGGGACCTGAGCACTGTGATCTGTCACTCTGTGCTGGGACCTGAGCACTGTGATCTGTCACTCTGGACTGGGACCTGAGCACTGTGATCCGTCACTCTGGGCTGGGACCTGAGCACTGTGATCTTCCACTCTGGGCTGGGACCTGAGCACTGTGATCTGTCACTCTGGACTGGGACCTGAGCACTGTGATCCGTCACTCTTGGCTGGGACCTGAGCACTGTGATCTGTCACTCTGGGCTGGGACCTGAGCACTGTGATCTGTCACTCTGGACTGGGACCTGAGCACTTGGGCGTTGAGCGACAGCGAGGGTCGCCGGTCCCGGACGCCACCGGACGCCACTCTGCTGTCGGGTGCCGTCTTGACGGCATCAACGTGGAGGCGCCAGCAGCGCACCTGAGCCCTTTGTCTCAATTCGCACTGGAAGGAGTGGCGGGTCGGCAGTGAGGGTGAGGCAGAGAGAGATAGGCAGAGAGCCGAGCTGCTTGCCAACCAACTGGCTGAAGCTGCGGCAGTTGAGATGCCGTGCAGCGGCAGAGTGCGATAGAAAAACTCACCAAGGCGGTTTAAAAAGGCACTTTCCTGTGCACCCGAGCCGCCTCACCCAACTGATGCGATTTCAAGCCATTCATTGTTTTGCTTTGAACAGACCAAAACACACTGAGTACAGGTGAGGGACTGAGCAGCATTTTACAGCGCTCAGTGGGCCATTAAATGAATTTAAAGATCTCAGACTGCACTGGGGCACAATGGGTCAGCTCAGCCTCATGAATTACAGCTTGGGGTGGCCGCTGCAGCCGCAGCCTCTCCGTTGCCATGCTGGGTGCACAGAGGCGAAGGCGGCGGACATGCTCGCGGACATGCTCATGCTCGGGAGAGAA
Source organism: Macrostomum lignano (assembly GCA_002269645.1). Taxonomy (NCBI): domain Eukaryota; kingdom Metazoa; phylum Platyhelminthes; family Macrostomidae; genus Macrostomum; species Macrostomum lignano. Next base: position 98,805 of record NIVC01000114.1, read on the forward strand.
GCTTCGGTTGCTAAGGCCGGGGTGGTCGGCCTCGCCAGAGGCTGCAAAAGGGCGGCAGCTGAGAGTTGAGGCGGTAAAATCTTTCTGGTAACCGGCTGCACAAACCTTTGAAACTCCTGAAAAAAACCTGCCACCGGTTCTCCAGACAGGAGAAGCACCGGTGACTGACAGCTGCTACTCTGACAGCAGACAGGAGAACCACCGGTGACTGACAGCTGCGACTCTGACAGCAGACAGGAGAAGCACCGGTGACTGACAGCTGCGACTCTGACAGCAGACAGGAGAAGCACCGGTGACTGACAGCTGCGACTCTGACAGAAGACAGGAGAAGCACCGGTGACTGACAGCTGCGACTCTGACAGAAGACAGGAGAAGCACCGGTGACTGACAGCTGCGACTCTGACAGCAGACAGGCGAACCACCGGTGACTGACAGCTGCCACTCTGACAGCAGACAAGAGAACCACCGGTGACTGCAAAAGAGTCGAAAACATCTTTAGGTAGGCGATGATTTCACTTTGCCATTGGAATATCCGAAATGAGCAGCTAAGCTACATATCCCTATAGCAGCAAGCAACAATTGGTCCCCACCGAATGAGCTGGAATGCACGTCACCCCCCCCCCTCCTTTGTAAATGCACTTTACCTATCTGTGAGCTCAGCCTTGCAGTTTCCGTCTTGCACCTCACATCCCTCCCCTCTCCACCCTCCCTCCCCTCTCCACCCTCCCTCCCTTCTCCCCCTCCCTACCCTCTTCCTACTCCTCTTTCTCCTTCCATCTCACTCCTTTCCTTTTTCTCGCTCACAGCATGAAATCATTTTTAGTAAGCTGTATACAGACCTCCTGACTCTTGAGCGCCTGCGGATGTTACTGGGTGTACTGGTGTACTTTTGATTTGCTCACTCACTGATAAATAAATTCAATTTGCTTCAATTTGCTTCGATTAGCCAGAGTAACACATCACCTGAGCACTGCGACTTGTCACTCTGGGCTGGGACCTGAGCACTGTGATCTGTCATTCTGGGCTGGGACCTGAGCACTGTGATCTGTCATTCTGGGCTGGGACCTGAGCACTGTGATCTGTCATTCTGGGCTGGGACCTGAGCACTGTGATCTGTCATTCTGGGCTCGGACCTGAGCACTGTGATCTGTCACTCTGGGCTGGCACCTGAGCACTGTGATCTGTCACTCTGGGCTAAGACCTGAGCACTGTGATCTGTCACTCTGGGCTGGGACCTGAGCACTGTGATCTGTCATTCTGGGCTGGGACCTGAGCACTGTGATCTGTCACTCTGGGCTGGCACCTGAGCACTGTGATCTGTCACTCTGGGCTGGCACCTGAGCACTGTGATCTGTCACTCTGGGCTGGCACCTGAGCACTGTGATCTGTCACTCTGTGCTGGGACCTGAGCACTGTGATCTGTCACTCTGGACTGGGACCTGAGCACTGTGATCCGTCACTCTGGGCTGGGACCTGAGCACTGTGATCTTCCACTCTGGGCTGGGACCTGAGCACTGTGATCTGTCACTCTGGACTGGGACCTGAGCACTGTGATCTGTCACTCTGGACTGGGACCTGAGCACTGTGATCTGTCACTCTGGGCTGGGACCTGAGCACTGTGATCTGTCTCTCTGGGCTGGGACCTGAGCACTTTAGCCCTTTGTCTCGATTCGCACTGGAAGGAGTTGCGGGTCGGCAGTGAGGGTGAGACAGAGAGGGGGCAGAGAGACGTGCTGCTTGCCAAATGAGAGAGAAAAACTCACCAAGGCGGTTTAAAAAGGCACTTTCCTGTGCACCCGAGCCGCCTCACCCAACTGATGCGATTTCAAGCCATTCATTGTTTTGCTTTGAACAGACCAAAACACACTGAGTACAGGTGAGGGACTGAGCAGCATTTTACAGCGCTCAGTGGGCCATTAAATGAATTTAAAGATCTCAGACTGCACTGGGGCACAATGGGTCAGCTCAGCCTCATGAATTACAGCTTGGGGTGGCCGCTGCAGCCGCAGCCTCTCCGTTGCCATGCTGGGTGCACAGAGGCGAAGGCGGCGGACTCAGTGCTCATGCTCGGGAGAGAAGTTTCGGCTGCTTCGGCCGGGGTGGTCGGCCTCGCCAGAGGCTGCAAAATGGGGGCAGCTGAGAGATGAGGTGGTAAAATCTTTCTGGCCACCGGCTGCACAAACCTTTGAAACTCCTGAAAAAATTCCAGTTACGAAGCCGCCCCATTTACTATCTCCCGTCTTTTAGCCCTTCCTCTCTCCCTCTTCCTCGCCGCTCCACCTCCTCCTCTTTCTCCCTCTTTCAATCAATCCAATTCATAAACCAACGGAACAATATTTTCGCTCCTACCTTCCAGTGTAAGCACTCAACAGCGCATCAAGCGAAATGAGTGAACAAATCAGTGCCCGTGAGGCTGCCACCACAGGAAATATCCAGGCACTCCGACATCATCTGAACCCTAAACGAGGAAGAAACAAAATATATCTTTTTTTGCAAAACCGTTTCAAAACTTGCTGCAACTAATGGTCACTTAGAAGTTGTCAAGTTTCTCGTGCCGACAGTCGCTGACCAAGCAAAAAGAGATCAGTGCTGCATCGAGGCTGTTGAATCTGCTGCAATCAATGGGCACTTAGAAATCGTCAAGTTTCTCTTCAAAAAAGTCGCTAACCAAACAAAAAGAGATCAGTGCTGCATCGAGGCTGCCAAATCTGCTGCAAGCAAGGGTCAGTTAGAAGTCATCAAGTTTCTCGTGCCGACAGTTGCTGACCAGACAAAAAGAGATCAATGCTGCATCGAGGCTGCCAAATCTGCTGCAAGCAATGGTCAGTTAGAAGTCGTCAAGGTTCTCCTCGAAAAATTCGCTAACCAAACAAAAAGAGATCAGTGCTGCATCGGGGCTGCTGAATCTGCAGCAAGCAATGGTCAGTTAGAAGTCATCAAGTTTCTCGTGCCGACAGTTGCTGACCAGACAAAAAGAGATCAGTGCTGCATCAAGGCTGCGAGAATAGCTGTAATCCGCGGTTATGTAGAAGTCGTCAAGTTTCTCCTCGAAAGAGTCGCTGATCAAACAAAAAGAGATGATTGCTGCATCGAAGCTGCCGAATCTGCTGGCAGAAATGGCCACATTGATATCGTCAAGTTTCTCGTGCCGACAGTCGCTGACCAAACAAAAAGAGATGATTGCTGCATCAAAGCTGCCGAATCTGCTGGGAGAAATGGCCACATTGAAATCGTCAAGTTTCTCGTGCCGACAGTCGCTGACCAAACAAAAAGAGATGATTGCTGCATCAAAGCTGCCGAATCTGCTGGCAGAAATGGCCACATTGAAATCTTCAAGTTTCTCGTGCCGACAGTCGCTGACCAAACAAAAAGAGATCAGTGCTGCATCAAAGCTGCCGAATCTGCTGCAAAAAATGGTCACTTCGAAATCGTCAAGTTTCTCGTGCCGACAGTCGCTGACCAAACAAAAAGAGATCAGTGCTGCATCAAAGCTGCCGAATCTGCTGCAAAAAATGGTCACTTCGAAATCGTCAAGTTTCTCGTGCCGACAGTCGCTGACCAAACAAAAAGAGATCAGTGCTGCATCGAGGCTGCGAGAATAGCTGTATTCCGTGGTCAGTTAGAAGTCGTCAAGTTTCTCCTCGAAAAAGTTGCTAACCAAACAAAAAGAAATCACTTCTGCATCGAGGCTGCTGTATCTGCTGCAACAATTCTTGAGTGGGAAGTCGTCAAGTTTCTCGTGTCACAAGTCGCTGACCAAGCAAACAGAGATCGCTGCTGCATCAGAGCTGCCGAATCTGCTGCAATCAATGGTCAGTGGAAAGTCGTCAATTTCATCTCGTGTCTCTTAAGTCCAGATCAGAGAGCGACTCTCCGTTTCGGATACGCAGGTCAGGCTTGCTCTCGTCTTCAAGAAGATGCCGTTGCCTCCCTCGGCGGTCTCGAACCCGACTGGCTCTTCCAATCGAGCTCCATCCTCAGCTTCACTGCAGCAATGGCCATCGAAGGCAGGAACTCTGTTCTCAACGACACCCTCTCTCGAATGCAGCCAGCTCACATCACACAGCTGCTCCGTCTCTCCATCTCTCACAGACACGTCGCTCTTGCTGTCACACTGATCAATGATGAGCGAGTCAGCACACAGCATGTCGATCTGCCAGACAGCACTGGAGTCACTGCTCTCATGATGGCAGCTGATGCAGGTCATCACGAGCTCATTGAGAAACTCGTCGATCTCGGTGCGTCAGTGCGTGCTGAAGACAGTCAGGGTCGGACTGCTCTGTCACGAGCGTGCGAAGCCGGTCACGTGCGAGCAGCCAAGGCTCTGATGGACAGAGGAGCGGATGCGAGTCATCGAGACGGTCGGGGTCTGACGTGTGCGGAGGTGGCAGAGCGATTTGAGCAGCGGCAGGTGCTGCGGCTGCTGGATCTCAGTAGAGAGGGGTGAGTGAGGCGAGAATTTTGTGAATCTTTTTAGTATTTGATATTATATCCTGCTTTGGTAAAGCATTTTTGTTATGTTAGTAGGAAACTCTTGGTAAAATTGCTTAAAGCAAAAATATTTTAAAGAATAGTTGGGGTTACGCGACGAAGTGGTGAACACAGGAACGAGAGAAGAAGTGAGACAGACATGGGAAAAATGACAAGACAGAAGACAGAAAGTAAGAAATTGTTTTCTGAAGTTTCTGATGAGTCAAGAAGTAATTTTTGTGTCCAGTGAGGAGAGGCAGAGAGCGCTGGCAGAGAAGAAAAGCAGCCAAGCACCGGTTTGCTCAAGTGCAGCTCACTGCACACCGCAGACGTTTCAATATTTTCAACTCATCAGCAACCGAACTCTAGAATTTCCGGTCCAGCTAGCGATTTTCTTTTTAAATTTGCACATTTCTCCCATACTTTACTCTGTCTTGCTCATTGCCTGCTTTCTTTCGGTCATCTGCTTCTACCTGGCTCCCTCCGCTTTTTGATACTTTTACCTGAAAGAGCATTGGAATTTGATGAAGCTGGATTTTTAACTCAATCAAGAAATGTGTGGCGCGAAACATTCTAAAAGTCAACTGCTGTGAGAACCCTCGCTTTCCTTCCCGCATTGCAGAAGCCCAGAGGTCCGGCAGGCAGCCGCTCACCGCTTGGATTCGGGCCTTCATCGGTGAGTCTGACCGGTTCGGCTTTCACTGCCGCATTGCACCTTCCAACAGGCTGGCAGCTTGGGGCAGAAATTGCAGCGAAACTCAGGAGGGTTGAGATGGGTTGGACTGAGTGCTGCAGCAGCTACACTCTCAGCTCTCCTGCTTGAGATGCCAGTCTGAGTGCTGCAGCAGCTGCACTCTCAACTCTCCTGCTTGATATGCCAGTCTGAGTGCTGCAGCAGCTGCACTCTCAGCTCTCCTGCTTGAGATGCCCGTCTGAGTGCTGCAGCAGCTGCACTCTCAGCTCTTCTGCTTGTTCTGTCCATCCAACTCTGAGCAAGTCACCCACACGCATCTCGGATCATTCCAGGCTCCCAGACGACTCCCAGCAAGACAGGCGCATGAGCGAGGAGCTGCATCGACTGCTCAGCGATGCGGGATTCACCGAGCAGAGAGCAAAGTGTCAGCAGAGACTGGCTGACTGGCTGGAAGAAGTCGCTGGAGTCCTCACACAGGATGGCGATCGCAGGCGGATTACGGGCAGCTACGCAGAGGGCTGGGCCAACAGTCTGGTTCAAGTGAACGGCAGGACAGCTGCAGACTCGGACATTGACTGGACTGTGCTGGTTGCTAAGCAAGAGTTCCATCTGGAAGGTGGCTGCAGAGGACGATCTGGTTCCTGCAGAGACGCCCCTCGACTGCAGGTCACGGAGGGCCACGCACAGGTGGCAGTGGGAGCAGGTGAGTGAGACTGGGTTCATCATCAGAATGCTGAGATCCGCATGCAACTGGAAGCCCATTAACTTTGCTCAATTTTAAATTCGCAACCGAGTGGCGCCCAGCCTCCAGCATCTTCTGTGACTGCGAATGTCGGCTTGGGTGCTGAAACAAGCGGCAGGCGAAATTGAAAAGAAAACTTTGATGCCAACTTGCTGAGCCGGGCCATTAGGTTTTGAATTCACAGGCTCCGATTGCAGCAGAGTGGGTGCCGCGGTGCTTGGGTGACCCACGGTAGGCGGCATGGCTCTGCTGAGGTGCCGCTGCTCTCACTTGGAAAATTTCAAACAAAATAAAACGAAGCCGCCCTGACTGCCTGATCGGTGCCTTGCTGCGGGGCACTGAGTCCTGATGATGCTTGAGCAGCTGTGCTGAGCTGCAACCTGATGAAGCCAGAGCAGCTGAGCAAGTGTATAAATAAGTGGCAATAAATAAATGTACTTTCACGAGCGAATCGGCGGCCATTTCGAAGTGGAGGAAATGGCTGCACGCGCTGAAGATTTACCGCCACTACCTGCTCGGACGGCACTCACGGTCTTCACCGAGCACTGCCCGCTCACGTTTCTGAATTCCGAACGAGTCGACAGTCACGGCCGTCTCGGGCGCTGGCGGTTTCTACTGAGGGAATTCAACTTCACCATCAAGTACACAAAGGGCGTCGACAACGTGGAGGCGGACGGCCTGTCGAGAATGCACGAGAGCCATTGCGAGACGCTTCGAGCGTTGGCAACAGAGCTGCAGCCGCAGGTGCCCAACCGAGAGATGCGACAGGCACTGGAGAGCGACAGCACGACTCCGCCAAGATGGCCCAACAGCAGCTTGTGACACCTCAGCCGCATCTGGCGGAAGTTGCGGATTCAAGACGGCCTTCTCTGCCGGGCCTTCAACGACGCTGCGGAACCGAGGGAGGTCCCGATGATTCCTCACTGACTTTCACGAGGGCATCGGCGGCTACTTCAGACCGGAGAAAATGGCCCACACGCTGAAGCAGACCGCGTACTGGCCTGGGCTGCAGAGCGACGCGGTGAGTTTCTGCCAGGAGTGCCAGACCTGCCAGCTGAAAAAGGCGCAGCACCGGCCCGCAGCCCCACTCGGTGAGATGCCGATCGGCAAGCCCTGGCAGACGGTAGCGATCGATGTGTTGAAGGTCAGATCAGACCGAGGCAACAGATACCTGCTGGTGATGCAGGACCAGTTCTCCAAGTTCCTGACCGCCATGCCGATGCCAGATCAGACCGCCAAGACCATCGCGGACGCTGCAGTGAAGGTCTTCTCCCTGCTCGGAGTTCCATCCGTCCTCCACTCGGACCGGGGCGCGAACTTCGAGAGCGAGCTGTTCCAGGAGACGCTGCGAGCACTGGGCATCAGGAAGACGCGCAACACGCCGTACCATCCGCAGGGAAATGGACTGGTGGAGCGCGGTAACAAGTCGCTGCTGCAGCTGCTGCGGCTGTTCGCCGAGACCGAGTCTAGCTGGGATGAGCAGCTGCCGCTAGCGGTCCTGTCCTACAACTCCAGGGTCCACAGCTCAACCAAGGTGGCACCGCTGACGGTGATGACCGGCCGCGACCCGCAGCTCCCGCCGAAGGTGCAGAGCAGCGAGCGGCAGTTCGACATCGGCACCTACTCGGCACAGCTGGAGCGGCGGCTCGCCCGGATCCGAGAGTTCGTCGAGGAGAACCTGCTGGTAGCCGCCGGGCAGCAGCAGAAGGCGGCTCACGACAAGAAGGCGACGGACCTGCCGCAGTTTCTCCAAGGCTTCGAGGTGCTGCTTAGCATTGAGATGCGGCGCTCGAAGGTGGCGCCCTACTGGGAGCCGGGTTGGACGGTGCTTGAGCAGCGCGGCCACTCGGTGTGCATCCGCCGCGCCTTCGGCAGCCGGCCGGTCTGCTGGGTGCACGTGAACCGGCTGCGCAAGCGGTTTGAAGCCCAGCCCGACTCTGACCAGCTCCGCCAGCCGCCGGTGACCCACCAGGTCGTGCCGGAGCGCAGCCCAGGACTTCTTTGGTGTTAGCACTGAGTGAGAGACCGAGACAGTTCTGTTATTGCGTCTGCTGTAGCTGTTTGCTTTTTTTGTGCTTCCGTTCCACTTTTTGATTCTATTACCTCATTTGCTTTTGCTCTTTTCATTGGTGGAGAATTGTAAAGTTTTATTCCTGGTCTCAGAGGCACACTCGTAGATATTGCTGAATCATTGTCGTGTTTTAATATAGGAATGTACATCTCGCTTATATGTACATTGATGCCAATAAATATATCGTTCACTGCCAAATACCTCGGGTTACACAGATACTTACGAGTATCAAAAGAGGTATTCAGCTATCTTTATTATGGTCGAATGAAACTCTCCATTGCGCGCTTGTCTTAAGTATTCTTATAAAGGCTTTAGGTCAATAAAATGTTTTCATAATTACATGCCCGGTTTCGGCCTAAAAATATGAAAATTGAGTGGAAACTTCTACCTTTTGTGTTTGAAAGAATAGTAAATTCCATTGAACTGTCGAATCCTCAAAATTCTCTCGCAGCCGAGAGAAAATATTGCTGTTTTAAATGATATTTCATTAGATTCAAAGCAACCCATCTTCTTCACTTTCCGCTCACTGCTCTCTACAGGCAGCCAACCTGCAGTGACAGACACGGCGTGCGGTGTGCGGCCTGCACAGCACACGTGCCATGCGATCCAGTGCTGCAGCAGTTTCTGTAAAGACAGAATTGAAAAACTGCTTAGAGACAGTCCTGATCAGGTTCACCTCGTTCGGGCGACCAGACCGAGCTCGACCAACGAGCTCAGAGTGAGCTTCAGCTTCCAAGAGAAACGCATCATGAGAGACCTGAGCACAGTCCAGGGCCAGCTGTTCAAACTCATCAAGTTCATCTTCAAGAGACACTTGCCGCTCACTCTGGACACACCTGGACTCAAGACCTACCATGCAAAGACTCTGCTCTTCACAATGCTCGAGAAGCATGGCGCAGATCCTGAAACTGAGACTTGGCAGCCCCACAATCTGATCGCTCTGCTCAAGGAGTCTCTCGACATGATGCTGAGCTTCATCGACTCAAGCAGCTCGCCCGATGAGTGCATGCCGCACTTCTTCATGCCCGACGCTCCGCTCTACTTCAAGAACGCTGGAATCGGCGGCGACTTCGACAACACGAAGGCGAGGGTTCAAGACCGACTTTGTGAGCTGAGAAGCGACATCGGCGGAGTGGTCGAGCAGCTGAAGAGACTCGTGAGACCTCTGCAGTCAGAGAAGTTCTACTTTCACCCGTTCACTCTGCTGCCTCTGACAGCGCCGCTTGCTGTCACCAACATCATAGAATTAATTGACTATCCACAAATGTACTACAAGTTCGCAGACGTGTACAGTGTGGTGCACCAGTGTGTGAGCGAGCTGCAGTCGGAATCGAGAAACAGAAGCACCCTGATGAGGCAGCTCAGTCTCCTGCATGAGCTGCAGTGGTGCAAATGCGCCGCCCTGTGCATGACCGCCATGGCGTATTTGAAGTTCGGAGAATCTGAGGAGGCTGAGAGACTCACGATGAAGCTGCGGGGACATCAGGTTGAGTCGGGGTTGAAGCCATTGGATATTCGAGATAAGGGTAGATACCAGTTTAGTGAGATAAAGCTGCCAGAAGACTCTGACTGGGCGTGGAGGTTCTGCCTCCCCTGCGACTCTCCGCCTCGCTTCCCATTCCTTCCCGAGTTCACGCAGACTCTGTTCACAGACAGACTGTCGCAGCCTCTCTCCTCCCACCTGTACGTGAACTTCCGCTGCCTGAGCTGGAGTCTCCAAGCTGAGCTGCTCCGCAATCGCGCACCTGCAATCGCATTCGATCATTGGATTGAACAGCTGCTTGGAGACCCGGACTTGGAGGAGCTGCTCACTCTGGCTCACTACAGCGACTGCCGCGAGCACGTGGAGCTCAGCCTGCAGCAGATGGAGATGATCGAGAAAGAGAGACGCGTCGCCATGGAGACGCAGGACGGGGAGAAGATCGGCTGGGTCAGGCAGAAGCGGTGGCGAGTTTCGAACCGCAGCGGCAGCGACAGCAGCGCTCAGCGCAGCAGGGAAGATGAGGAGCGGAGGCTGTGGGCGAGGGGAGGCTGCGGCGAGACGGGGTCGATTTTGGGTGTCTGGTTGCCATGGAAACTGCAGCGGAGCAGAGAGACAGCTGGACTCACGCCAAGCTCAGTCGGATGAGACTAGAGAAGCTGGAGAGACTTGATGCAGCAGCCGGAGTCCTCAAAGTCGAGTCGCAAAGTCGAGGTCGGAAAAGGAAGGCCGAGTCAGACTGACTGCGTGGTGCGGTGTTCGGTGCTGACACAAATTTCATGTACTTTGGGTTTGTTCAATCGAACTGTTTATTTTGCTGCATGCTGGCTTGATGATGGTTCTGCGCGTTCTGCCAATTTCTGTCTAATTTAGCAACTGAAAGGCTGCTTTGATTTGTCTGCTTTTTAGGAAATAAGCACATCGAGAGACATCAAATGCGAGCAGCCCTCCTGCTATGAGCTGCAGTTTTGCACATTTGTGCTGCAATTCAATTCACACTGCATGCTAAATTGCTTTTTCCATTCAAACTGCGTGTCTGCTTTGATGCGGGCTTTTCTCTGCGATTTTGTTCTGCAGACTTCAATACCCAATTGCCAATGCTTTAAATGAAATATTCAAGCCGAATGTGCAGGTAGCAGTTATCTGATGAACCTGGAAAATTTAAAGGTTGGCTGAGTCAGTGAGAAGCTGGAGAGACTTGATGCAGCAGCTTGAGTTGAACTCGTAATTTTGTAAGCTTTTCTGACATATTTCAGATGCACTCTTGTGTCTTAGGAATTTTTTGTCCGTTCTCTTGGTTTTTTAAGTACCAGTTTTGAGTACCTGCTCAATCAGCCTTCAAATTTATTACATCATGTACTTTCATCATGTTGTCGTGTACCCTGCAGCAACTGCCAGCCTGACAGCTGCCTCATGAACATTCAGTGACTGACAGCCTGACAGCTCCCTCATGAACATTCAGTGACTGACAGCCTGACAGCTCCCTCATGAACATTCAGTGACTGACAGCCTGACAGCTCCCTCATGAACATTCAGTGACTGACAGCCTGACAGCTCCCTCATGAGCATTCAGTGACTGACAGCCTGACAGCTCCCTCATGAACATTCAGTGACTGACAGCCTGACAGCTGCCTCATGAACATTCAGTGACTGACAGCCTGACAGCTCCCTCATGAACATTCAGTGACTGACAGCCTGACAGCTCCCTAATGAACATTCAGTGACTGACAGCCTGACAGCTCCCTAATGAACATTCAGTGACTGACAGCCTGACAGCTCCCTCATGAACATTCACTGACTGACAGCCTGACAGCTGCCTCATGAACATTCAGTGACTGACACCCTGACAGCTCCCTCATGAACATTCACTGACTGACAGCCTGACAGCTCCCTCATGAACATTCAGTGACTGACAGCCTGACAGCTGCCTCATGAGCATTCAGTGACTGACAGCCTGACAGCTCCCTCATGAACATTCAGTGACTGACAGCCTGACAGCTCCCTCATGAGCATTCAGTGACTGACAGCCTGACAGCTCCCTCATGAACATTCAGTGACTGACAGCCTGACAGCTCCCTAATGAACATTCAGTGACTGACAGCCTGACAGCTCCCTCATGAACATTCAGTGACTGACAGCCTGACAGCTCCCTCATGAACATTCAGTGACTGACAGCCTGACAGCTCCCTCATGAACATTCACTGACTGACAGCCTGACAGCTGCCTCATGAGCATTCACTGACTGACAGCCTGACAGCTGCCTCATGAGCATTCACTGACTGACAGCCTGACAGCTCCCTCATGAACATTCACTGACTGACAGCCTGACAGCTGCCTCATGAGCATTCACTGACTGACAGCCTGACAGCTGCCTCATGAGCATTCACTGACTGACAGCCTGACAGCTCCCTCATGAACATTCAGTGACTGACAGCCTGACAGCTCCCTCATGAACATTCACTGACTGACAGCCTGACAGCTCCCTCATGAACATTCAGTGACTGACAGCCTGACAGCTCCCTCATGAACATTCAGTGACTGACAGCCTGACAGCTCCCTCATGAACATCATCTCCGTCATGAAATTTTATTTTGTTTTTTTATTTCTGTTTAATATTTGTCAGAAAGCGATATGAATGATAAAATTCCCTAATGTGTACTTCAGTACTAGAAGGTTTATATTATGTTTACCTGATTGTTACAGTTCGAAAATAGATTTGAAAATAATGGAAGAATTCGTGAATGAAGTCTCGAAATTTTCGACTTTTGCCCATAATGCTGCCTTTAAAGTGCGGCAAAGAGTTTTTTGGTTAAGGAAACAAAATTTGATTTTTTACGGCGGCACAACACGAGGATTGCATTGAATTCTGAATATAATATGATAATGATAAACCAAATCACAGGCAGATCCCTAAAGACAACAATAACACAAAACACATGGAACGCTGCGGGTCAAAAAAGGTCAGCCAGCACTTCATCAGCCAGCAGGCAGTCAACGAATCGCCTGTGGCTGCCTGCAGCGTCAACAGCAGCACCTCCTGAACTTCCGGCTGTGGGTGGCCACTCAACGCGGATGACTCGCTCTGAAGCATCTGAAGTGCAGCAGCCAGCGCCGCATCAGGCTGCGGTTCGAGCGAGTCCGTCAGAGTCCTGCGCTCGGCGTTGCCTGAGCTGCGCCGCCCTCTGACGGTCAGGCAAGGCTTCGGACTGCAGGGCCGCCCTCACACAGCCACAGGCAGCCATCATCTGTATTGATCTTCACGGACATCAGAAACCACTGACTCATCTGTATTGGCGCCACTGACTCATCTGTATTGGCGCCACTGACTCATCTGTATTGGCGCCACTGACTCATCTGTATTGATCTTCACGGACATCAGAAACCACTGACTCATCTGTATTGGCGCCACTGACTCATCTGTATTGGCGTCACTGACTCATCTGTATGGCGCCACTGACTCATCTGTATTGGCGTCACTGACTCATCTGTATGGCGCCACTGACTCATCTGTATCGGCGCCACTGACTCATCTGTATCGGCGCCACTGACTCATCTGTATCCGGTTGCTAAGGAAATCATCAAGCTAATCCGTTTGCTAAGGAAATCATCAAGCTGATCCGGTTGCTAAGGAAATCAAGCTTATCCAGTTGCTAAGGAAGTCATCAAGCTGATCCGGTTGCTAGGGAAATCCTGTTTCTATAGCAACGCTGCGTAAATCGAAATCTGAGAATGCTTCTTAGAAAGAGTGCTCAAACCCGAACAATTCTGCAACCCAGCTTCATTCCCCTGCATCATTCGCAACCAGAAATTCGAACCAATCCACGATATGAGCCATAACAAAATGCTCATAAGTTTAGGAACAGGGATGGTCAAGGGCACCTGGTCGTGTCACCTGGCCGAGGCTGGACGGCAGCGAGAGGACCCGATGAGAGCCTGGAGCGAGGGGACCAAAGTCAAGAAGTTAGCCCCAACATTGCGGACGCCAGCCTCTGTCAAAGACACCCACCACAGCTCGGCTCGCACCATCAGCAGCATCAAGGATCTCAGCAGTGCGCACATCAGCAATGAGCCGCTCAGCCCAGGACAGCCAAGACCAGCTCAGCAGGAGTTCATTGTGCTTCCCATGCTCAATTGTCTGCACAAGTGAAAGTTAGAAAAGGTCAGCAGGAGTTCATTGTGCTTCCCACGCTCAATTGCTTGCACAAGTGAAAGTTGGAAAAGTTCAGCCGAATGAAGCTGGTTTGCACTGAGAACGTCTGGTTCTCACGGAAACTGCTGAGACCAGCGCCCAGGATCTGCGACAGCTGAGACTCTGGTGGAGCTGCCGGAGGATGCAGGACGGCCGGGTCCGCTCAGGCCGTGTTCCCATAAATCTGGCTTGCAGACGTCCAAACTTTCTCACCAAATAAAATTGCCAGGCTTTCTTGCTGTTGCTTTTGAAAAGGAGGCGCGAGCGAACGCATATAACCACCTGTACTGACCAAAAATAAACCTCTTATAAACTGCCAGCCTTATTCAAATGCAAATCTCACATCTGACACCCAAAATTTACTCGGACCAATCATTCCCCTAGCAACCTGATCCGGGATTCCCCTAGCAACCTGATCCGGGATTCCCCTAGCAACCTGATCAGGGATTCCTCTAGCAACCTAATCAGGGATTCCCCTAGCAAACCTGATCAGGGATTCCTCTAGCAACCTGATCTGGGATTCCCCAACAACCTGATCCGGGATTCCCTAACAACCTGATCCGGGATTCCCTAACAACCTGATCCGGGATTCCCTAACAACCTGATCCGGGATTCCCTAACAACCTGATCCGGGATTCCCCTAGCAATCTGATCCGGGATTCCCCTAGCAACCTGATCCGGGATTCCCTAACAACCTGATCCGGGATTCCCTAACAACCTGATCCGGGATTCCCTAACAACCTGATCCGGGATTCCCCTAGCAACCTGATCCGGGATTCCCTAACAACCTGATCCGGGATTCCCTAACAACCTGATCCGGGATTCCCTAACAACCTGATCCGGGATTCCCCTAGCAACCTGATCCGGGATTCCCTAACAACCTGATCCGGGATTCCCTAACAACCTGATCCGGGATTCCCTAAGAACCTGATCCGAGATTCCCTAACAACCTGATCCGGGATTCCCTAACAACCTGATCCGGGATTCCCCTAGCAATCTGATTAAGGATTCCCCTAGCAACCTGATCCGGGATTTCCCTAGACAACCTGATTAAGGATTCCCCTAGCAACTTTATCCGGTATTCCCCTAGCAACCCTATTAAGGATTCCCCTAGCAACCCTATTAAGGATTCCCCTAGCAACCCGATCAAGGATTCCTCTAGCAACGCGATCTGCTAATTATAGACATGTTTGATTAGCAATCAATGAATTTCCCTAGTATCCGGTTTTCGTGTTGGAAATAAAAAATGAAATGCTTTCCCAGAGCGCCATTGGTGACTGAAGGTACCCAATGAACACAGCTTCTCCTTCCCGACTACAGCAATGAGGCAGCACAGAATGGGCCATGGCTGATGACGCATTGGCAGTCACTGATGCAGCACTAAAGGGCCAGCAAATGCACATAATAGCTGATGCTGGGCCAGCATTGATACTCACAGCAACTGAACTCAAATAATGGCATTTTTACACTAACTGTGCTCATAAATAATCTGTCTCAGTTCTGGCTCATAGACACAATCACACAGGGTGCACAGCGGCCCTGACTGTCTAATCGGCAGGCATGTACACCCTCTGTGGCCTGGGGGTTGGCGGTACACGAGCTGCAACTCCATCAATCTTTAGTCACTACTGACTACTGCTTTTTAAGATTGTTAGTATTAGGTAAGGAGAATGCTCAGCATAATTATTATTTTATAACTGTCTGGTATTATGAGAGGTGTATTGACAAAAATAATAAAACATCTTCACGCACGGGCGTGGAGGTTCCGCCTCTCCTGCGACTCTCCGCCTCGCTTCTCATTCCTTCCCGAGTTCACGCAGACTCTGCTCTCGTGAGATGCTGCTCAGCTGTGGCAAACCCAGACGGTGTCGGCATATCGACCAGGTGAAGCCTTGGCGGTCTAAACGACTAAAGGCTGGGGATTCCAGCTGCCTGTTTGTTGCATCAAGCTCCGGGTTTTCTGATTGGTCGAACCCGGGATGACCAGCTCGACTCTGATTGGCTGAGCTCGAAACTCTGAAATCCTCTCGACCTTTGAGACCCCATTGGACTTGGCAGGTGCGAGCAGAAATCATAAAAATGGGTAAGGCTAGCCAACAAGGTGAAAGATAGGTGATCATATATCAACTGTGACAGGTAGGTGATCATATATCTAATGTGACAGGTAGGTGATCATATATCAAATGTGACAGGTAGGTGATCATATATCAAATGTGACAGGTAGGTGATCATATATCGACAGATAAGCCACTCAACAAAAGTAGATACCGCAGAAACCATTGACTCCTATTGACCCCATTGACCCCATTGACCCCATTGACCCCATTGACCCCATTGACCCCATCGACCTCATTGACCCCGTTGACCCCATCGACCTCATTGACCCCGTTGACCCCATTGATCCCATTGACCCCATTGAGCCCCTTAGAGTGAGTCTTCAATGAGTGAGTCACCAATGTGGCCTCAGCTCACAGTCACCAATGAGTGAGTCACCAATCCGGCCTCAGCTCACAGTCACCAATGAGTGAGTCACCAATCTGGCCTCAGCTCACAGTCACCAATGAGTGAGTCACCAATGTGGCCTCAGCTCACAGTCACCAATGAGTGAGTCACCAATGTGGCCTCAGCTCACAGTCACCAATGAGTGAGTCACCAATCTGGCCTCAGCTCACAGTCACCAATGAGTGAGACACCAATCTGGCCTCAGCTCACAGTCACCAATGAGTGAGTCACCAATCTGGCCTCAGCTCACAGTCACCAATGAGTGAGTCACCAATCTGACCTGAGCTCACAGTCACCAATGAGTGAGTCACCAATCTGGCCTCAGCTCACAGTCACCAATGAGTGAGTCACCAATCTGGCCTGAGCTCACAGTCACCAATGAGTGAGTCACCAATCTGACCTGAGCTCACAGTCACCAATGAGTGAGTCACCAATCTGGCCTCAGCTCACTCCAGTGTGCCAATTCCATGGCGCCAATAGGGCGCCAATGCCAGGCCGCAGTGAAGGGGCAGCAGGAAAAGGGCGCCAATGCCAGGCCGCAGTGAAGGGGCAGCAGGAAAAGGGCGCCAATGCCAGGCCGCAGTGAAGGGGCAGCAGGAAAAGGGCGCCAATGCCAGGCCGCAGTGAAGGGGCAGCAGGAAAAGGGCGCCAATGCCAGGCCGCAATGCAGGGGCAGCAGGAAAAGGGCGCCAATGCCAGGCCGCAATGCAGGGGCAGCAGGAAAAGGGCGCCAATGCCAGGCCGCAATGCAGGGGCAGCAGGAAAAGGGCGCCAATGCCAGGCCGCAATGCAGGGGCAGCAGGAAAAGGGCGCCAATGCCAGGCCGCAATGCAGGGGCAGCAGGAAAAGGGCGCCAATGCCAGGCCGCAATGCAGGGGCAGCAGGAAAAGGGCGCCAATGCCAGGCCGCAATGCAGGGGCAGCAGGAAAAGGGCGCCAATGCCAGGCCGCAATGCAGCGGCAGCAGCAAAAGGGCGCCAATGCCAGGCCGCAATGCAGTGGCAGCAGCAAAAGGGCGCCGTGGCTGCGGTGCAGAGGCTGCATTTGAGCGCCGGTCCTCAGCGGCTGTCCTGGCGGGGTCGCCAGAAGGGCAGCTCAAAACTTCAGTGCTTCCGCAGCAGCCCCTCAGCTCAGCCCAGTGGATTCGCCCCTGCTGCAAAATGGCTGAGTCCCGCACTGCTCAAACTCAAACTGCTGCAGGATGGTGGAAGCAAGAGGAGAGCAAATGCTCTGTGGCAGGTGGGCGAGCGGTCAGCCCTGGCAACACGGGAGACATAGGAGCGGTCAGCCCTAGCAACACGGGAGACATAGGAGCGGTCAGCCATGGCAACACGGGAGACAGGAGCGGTCAGAACAAAAAAGTGTTCTGCATCACAAATTTTCATGGTTGAGTTTTATAACATAGTGAAAATATTTTCTTTGAAACTTCCCCTACCATAAACACTGAGCTCGTGCTCAGTTTCCACTGAAACTCAGTTGTGTTATGTAGTATTGTGAGCAGACAGTCAGCTGCCTCCGCCAATCTTCACAAGCTGCTCTTTGGAAACGAACCGGCCTGGGCCGCCTAAGCCTTCCACGTCTGCTGCGCTCCCCGGCCAGCTCATCCATTGTTTTGGGGTGGACCAGAGGTTCCGCTTTCCAATGTGCGTTTCAGCCCCACTTCTGCCAGTACGCAGCCAAGTTCTACTCAATTGTCTGAGGGTAGGGATTACCTGCAGTTTCCCTGTCAGCCATCCGGATGTACGGGAATGAATTTCTGTGACGGCTGCGTAAGCTCCGTTTCCCTCCCAGCCTTCCCTCCAGCTCTCCCCTGCATTGTTTGGTCTTCCTACCTCTGACCCTCTGTCTCTTCATTTCATCAAGTACCGTGTTTGCTTGCTGCAGAGCCTCCTGTCTGCTTTTGCGAGTTCCGCCTTCTCTGCAAACTGTGAGTCTCTGCCTGCCGCTCCATCTGCAGATTGACGAGTTCAAAATCATAACTGGCAATCGGTGAGTCCTGCTCTGCCCTGCTTCAGTCTGCTGGGCTGGCATTGGAGTGAGCTGTCAGTTAGGCTTGCGATTAGGCTGGGAAAATGTGCTGACGCCCCCGGCGCTAACGAAGCCGTCACAGCCTCACAGTCACTTCAATATGGGGCCGGATGATTAGCAGAAGCTGACTGACCATCTCACATTCCTACAGATAACTGATAACCCAATTAACTGTTTAAATTGGTGCCACTTGAAACAACAGCGGTTATAACAAAGGATAATAATAATTAGAGACACGCAGACGATATACTACTGTCAGTAGGGTGAGCCGTCACTTTGAACAGCCGGTCAGGTCGCTTATAAATATGAATAAAAAACAGAGCTGGCAGTGGGAGAAGCCCGGACCGGTGCGGCCGGCTTTGAGACTCGCCGCACAGCAGGGGGCCGGCAGGTTGCATTTCTAACAGGCAACCAGCACACTGTAACACCCTGATTCTATGATATTGTGCATGACTGTCGATTTGTTGACGGTATTGTCTGTGTCTGCTGTCTACAACTGGATGATATTGTATTTTTCGAGCCATTAAATTTCTTCTCAGTCCCCAAAACGAGGACTCAGAAATGATAGGTTGAGGACTCAGAAACGATAGGTTGAGGACTCAGAAAGAAACGATTTTAGGACTTAAACGATTCAATCGTCTCATACGAGTAGAAGCAAGATGAATACAAAAGTGCAACAACGAGGCAACAAGTAGTTAAAAGTGGCAAAAATTGTCCAAAAGTTCATCACATTATTAACTGTGTAAATGTAGACAGTCACTCCTATGCAACAGCTGAATTAAAGCATTGCACTTGCTCCCATCCTGTTTGCGCTTTTCGAAAAAGAATCGCCTCAGAAGATATTTCCAACTGCCTCGACTCGGTTCTTCAATCGGTTTGGAGACAAGAAGTGCTTTGGTTTCACCTTGCAAATCTGTGCAATCTCATGAGGTCACGCAAATTGTTAAGATGAGGAGCCAGCACTGAATGTATGACTCTGTCTGCCTCTGTCTATGCTAGTCTGGCCAAAATGAGATAGCCATATGCGTTTCCAACCCTCTTCTCCTGCCAATGCGCTGTCAAATTGTACTCATTGGTGTGCGGGCAGGGCCTTCTTTCCTGTGCTCTGTGCTTGCACCATCAGCCCTCCTGTCGTGCGGGAATGACTTTCTGTGACGGCTTTGTACGCTCGTTTCGACAAGCGCTCACTCTGCTGTGCATTTCTGTGCTTTGCTTGACTTTTGGCTTGCCATTCTCTTCCAGATTGCTTTCCAACCAGCGTTCAATTCCACTATAGCAGCCCACCATAATTTATTTGGTCTCTTCTTTTTCCACAAGTACCGTGTTTGGTTATTGCAGAGCGCCCTGTCTGCTTTTGAGAGTTGTGCTTTCTCTGCAAGTCTCTGCTGCCAGCAGCCTTGCGAGTTCAGAACTGGCCATCGGTGAGTCCTGCACTGCCCTGCTGCAGTCTGCTGTGTTGGCGTTGGAGTGAGCTGTCGATTTCCCACTCACTGAATCCTTTACTCTGAATTCACAGACTGGCTTCTCCTTCTCTTCTCCCTCCTTCTTCCCCTCTTCTTTCCCCTGTTTTTCTCGCTCCCCTCTTTCTCCCTCGAGTTCAGGTTTACTCTGGGCTGAGACCTGACCACTGTGACTACTTAAACCGCTCAGTAGGAGAGATTTTAAGATCTCAGACTGCACTGAGGCACAGTGTGTCAGCTCAGCTTCATCAAGTACAGCTTGGCGTGGCCGCTGCAACCGCAGACTCTCCGTTGCCATGCTGGGTGCACAGAGGCGAAGGCGGCGACTCAGCGCTCATGCTCGGGAGAGAAGTTTCGGCTGCTCAGGCCGGGGTGGTCGGCCTCGCATGAGACTACAGAGTGTGGGCAGCTGAGAGACTTTGGCAACCTGTTGCACATACGTTTGAAATGCATGCCTCTCTGACTGCAGCCGTGACTGACATCTGCCACTCTGACAACATCTAGGAATCATTAGGTATTCCCTTCACAAGTCTTCAAAATCACGACGCCACCCTTTTTCTCTCTGACCGTTTCTCTAAATCCATTAAAGTACTCGTAATAAACCAGAAGAAAACTATTTACGTACCTTCTAGATGAAGCACGCATCAGCACACCAAGCGAAATGAGCCAACAGGTCAGATCCGATGAGGCCGCCAAGACAGGAAATATCCAGGCACTCCAACATCATCTGGACCTTCAGAGAGAGACAAACAGAAAATATCTTTTTTGCAAAAGGTATTCTAAACTTGCCGCAAGAAAGGGTCAGTTAAAAGTAGTCAAGTTTCTCGTCTCTAAAGTCGCTGACCCAACAAGAAGAGATCGGTGCTGCATCGAGGCTGCAGAATCTGCTGCATACAATGATCAGTGGGATGTCATCAAGATTCTCGTGCCTAAAGTCGCGGACCAAAAAAAAAGATATGATTGCTGCATCGAGGCAGCTAAATGTGCTGCACACAAAGGTAAGATAGAAGTCGTCAAGTTTCTCGTGCCGACAGTCGCTGACCAGACAAAAAGAGATCAGTGCTGCATCAAGGCTGCCACATCTGCTGCAAGAAATGGTCAGTTAGAGGTCGTCAAGTTTCTCGTGCCTGAAGTCGCTGTCCAAACAAAAAGATATGATTGCTGCATCGAGGCTGCCACATCTGCTGCAATAAATGGTCACTTAGAAGTCGTCAAGTTTCTCGTGCCGACAGTCGCTGACCAAACAAAAAGAGATCAGTGCTGCATCAAGGCTGCTAAATCTGCTGCAAGAAAAGGTCAGTTAGAAGTCGTCAAGTTTCTCGTGCTGACAGTCGCAGACCAAACAAAAAGAGATCAGTGCTGCATCAAGGCTGCTAAATCTGCTGCAAGAAATGGTCACTTAGAAGTCGTCAAGTTTCTCGTGCTGACAGTCGCAGACCAAACAAAAAGAGATCAGTGCTGCATCAAGGCTGCAGAATCTGCTGCTGACAATTGTCAGTGGGAAGTCGTCAAGTTTCTCGTGCCGACAGTCGTTGAACAAACAAAAAGAGATCAGTGCTGCATCAAGGCTGTCAAATCTGCTGCTGACAATTGTCAGTGGAAAGTCGTCAAGTTTCTCGTGCCGACAGTCGTTGACCAAACAAAAAGAGATCAGTGCTGCATCAAGGCTGCGAGAATAGCTGTAATCAGTGGTCAGTGGGAAGTCGTCAAGTTTCTCGTGCCGACAGTCGCTGACCAAACTAGAAGAGATCAGTGCTGCATCGAGGCTGCTGAAACTGCTGCTGACAATTATCATTGGGAAGTCGTTAAGTTTCTTGTGCTGACAGTCGCTGACCAAAGAAAAAGAAATCAGTACTGCATCCAGGCTGCACAATATGCTACAGAAAAGAATCAAGGAGAAGCGGTTGATTTTCTCATCTCGTGTCTCTCAAGTCCGGATCAGAGAGCGAATCTCCGTATCCATTGCGCAGTCACGGCTTGCTCTCGTCTTCACGAAGATGTCGTTGCCTCCCTCGGCCTCGAGCCCGAATGGCTCTTCCAATCCAGCAACATCCTCAACTTCACCGCAGCAATGGCCATCGAAGGCAGGAACTCTGTTCTCAACGACACCCTCTCTCGAATGCAGCCACCTCACATCACACAGCTGCTCCGTCTCTCCATCTCTCAAAGATACGTCGCTCTTGCTGTCACACTGATCAATGATGAGCGAGTCAGCACAGAGCATGTCGATCTGCCAGACAGCACTGGAGCCACTGCTCTCATGCTGGCAGCTGATGCAGGTCATCACGAGCTCATTGAGAAACTCATCGATCTCGGCGCGTCAGTGCGTGCTGAAGACAGTCAGGGTCGGACTGCTCTGTCACGAGCGTGCGAAGCCGGTCAGGTGCGAGCAGCCAAGGCTCTGATGGACAGAGGAGCGGATGAGAGTCATCGAGACGGTCGGGGTCAGACGTGTGCGCAGGTGGCAGAGCGATTCGAGCGGCGGGAGGTGCTGCGGCTGCTGGATCCCATTGGAGCGGGGTGAGTGTTGGTCTAGGCAAAACTGAGCCAGGTCATGTTTGCAAGCGAAGAAGACTACGATTGAACAGAACCATGCTCACTGGCAAGCGCAAATGTACAAACTGTTAAGGGTAAAACGATAGCGCGCAAGAATGACCAGTCACGGGAGGGAGAGAGAGAGAAAGTGACAGTGAAACAACGTGAAAACTAAAGTACAACTCGAACATTGAGTGAGGCGGGAATTTCGCGAACATCTTTTTATGATATTATTTTTTTAAGCTAAGCACTATAAATCTAGTGCCCCCTTACGGGGCGCACAATAAGCAATCAAAGAACCAATTCCTTCTTCTGTTTTATAAATCACCTTGTTCGAGTAAAATTGTCACGGACAAAGATGTTTGCTAAGAATCTCTATTTTGTGAAAGTAACAAAAATACGAAAAAATACAACAAAAAAGCCTTCACAAAGACAACACGCATTTGTCCTAATAAAATCTATAACTCAGACCGCAAGCATCCCCCTAAATAGCAAGCATCCTCCGGTAGCATGCACCCCTTCCCAGATAGCAAGTACCCCCAGATGGAGAGCAACCCAGACAGAAAGCATCCTACCCCCCCCCCCCCCCCAAGATACAAAGCATACGCCCAATTACAACAGCAAGCACCCCCCAAACAATAGCAAGAACCCCAAAATACAATCCCAAGTATCCCCCAGATAGCATACCCCAAGATGGCAAGATCCTTAGCAATAATCCTTAGTTCATCAAGTGCAGTAATCCTTGGTTTATCAAGTACAATAATCATTAGTTTATCAAGTGCAGTAATCCTTGGTTCATTAGGTGCAATAATCCTTAGTTCATCAAGTGCAGTAATCCTTAGTTCATTAAGTGCAATAATCCTTGGTTTATCAAGTGCAATAATCCTTGGTTTATCAAGTGCAGTAATCCTTGGTTTATCAAGTGCAGTAATCCTTGGCTTATTAAGTGCAGTAATCCTTGGTTTATCAAGTGCAGTAATCCTTGGTTTATCAAGTGCAGTAATCCTTGGTTTATCAAGTGCAATAATCATTAGTTTATCAAGTGCAGTAATCCTTGGTTTATCAATTGCAAGAATCATTGGTTTATCAAGTGCAGTAATCCTTGGTTCATTAAGGCAATAATCCTTGGTTCATCAATTGCAAGAATCATTGGTTTATCAAGTGCAATAATCCTTGGTTCATTAAGTGCAATAATCCTTGGTTCATCAATTGCAAGAATCATTGGTTTATCAAGTGCAGTAATCCTTGCGCTGTCCCTTCTTCATCCCGTGCCTACTTAGAGTATTGTTTGTGCTCCTCGTCACCCCATCTACTTTTAGAATCCCAAATGGTGACGCAAGGCTCCTGACCTCTCCCTCACCCCGATGACTCGATCATCACCCTCCTCTTTTGCAGCCTTTTCTCATGCTTTTGTTCTCTTATCAAAATTTCTCATGCGACACCCACCCCTCCTCCGCCTCTATTGTTCTCTTTTACTATTTTTTGTTCTCCTTTGTGCACACAATTATCACATTTTTCAGATTTTCTCGTTCTTCTGTTCTCGTTTTCGCATCCAATTGGCACCCCTCTCTCAATTTTTGCTCTGCTATTGTTCTCGGTTCTCCCCAATTATCCCCGTTTTCCATTTCCTTTGATCTCGTTCTGGATCCCATTGTTCTTATTTGCTTACGCAACACTTCTTCGGCTCCCCGCTGTGCTCTTTTTCCCCTACCCCTCCTCCAAATTGCGCAATTCTCCCATTTCTCATGTTGCTATGCCGTTCTCATACTTCTCATCATGACTCATTGACGCCATTTTCCCGGCAGCCAATCAGAGAGAGGGAGTCTTGGAAACGAGCTTGCAGCGGCCGCTGTGAGGACTATTTAAAGAAGTGATTTTCGGCTTGATAGCCTCCAGAAGTCTTTCTTTCCTTCCTTCGGATGGTTGCCTTTGGCCTTTGCTACGGCCAACGCCTAGGGCTTGTACCTTCGGTCCTACCTTTGGACTCGTTTCGTCTATAAGACGAACCTATGCCGGCCCGCGGTCCAGCATGCTCAGCATCACCTGAGCTTCATCAGCGCCTCGTCGCTACAGCGCATCGCCACTTCACTACCTGCCTGTCTGCAGTCAACAGCTCACTCCATCGCTCTCTCTCTCTCTCTCTCTCTCTCTCCCTCTCTCTCTGTGCAGCTTCCGGTGAGTTCGTGTACTGGTTTGTACTCTAATTGCCTTTGCTTATTTGGGGTTTGCTTATTTCCCATTGCTTGATTAGAGGACTGAGCCGATTGTGAACCGTACTTTGCTGCATTTTACTCAATAGTGAAGCCGCCGAATCGCCTGCTTATTTCGCCTAAGGGCCTAATTATTAACAATTACTAAACTCCTCATTAGGCACTCTTTCACCACCATTTCAGTCATGAGTTGCTGAGCCTTTCTCCCTGGGTGAAAAAGCATAAGGAAGTTTGGGTAAGCCAATGGCCTCTCCCTGTGAAACGCCCGCCTGTGTGTGCGTGCTGCGGGTCCGTGTGTGTCAGTAGAGGGGATTAGCGATTTGTGGCACAGAATGGCAGCAGGGAGGTTGCAACCCCATGCTGACGCGTCCCTTCGCCCTGAGCAATCTGAACTTTAGCTAGCACATGTTCACCTCACACTACTCTTAGTAATTGAAGCCGGAAGTCCGCCTCATTCACAGCCACAAAGGATCTCCTGCTGAGAAATGCTCCAGATTGATCCCAGAGTTCCCGATTGTGCCCAAAGCAAAGTCCCTGTACTCGGTTGCATGCGCCTCCCCTGTTAGCTTAAATCCTCTGGTAATCAATCCAGACAGGGCTCTAGCCTGATAAGGTCTGGTCATAGATCCAGGTGAGCCCGGTCATATAGAGTGGTGGCAGCCACTCGGTCACGCCAATTATTGCACCTTGGCTGCAGGTGGGGCCCATGTGGGTCCTCGGCCCTCTGGTTTCGAGGTCCTTCAGGTCATTCAGGGCAAAGGTCCTTCAGGTCATTGCCCGGTCATAGGCAGCCTACGGTCATTGCTCCTCCCTGCGAAGCGGACGGTCATCAAGGGCGATTACATCAAAGTGCAATAATTCTTGGCTTAGCAAGTGCTACGTGGCAAAATGGCGAGCACAGTAAAGAAGAGGAGAAAAGATGGGCATCAGTTTGCTCAGGTGGAGCCCACGGCAGACCGCAGCCGGTTTGATATTTTTAAATCATCAAGCATCCAATATACTAAAACTAAAGTCTCAAATCTCCGGTCCAGCAATCGAGCTTCTCCTTCAATCTGCGGAATTCACTCGCTCTTGGCTCGACTCTCTCTCTTGCTCATTGATACTTCTACCTTAAAGAGCGTTGAAAATTGATGAAGCTGCAGATGAAGATGAATTTTTAACTCAATCAAAAATGTGTGGCACAAAAAACATTGTAAATCCTCACTGCTGTGAGAACCCTCGCTTTCCTTCCCGCATTGCAGAAGCCGAGAGGCCCGGCGGGCAGCCGCTCACGGCTTGGATTCGCGCCTCCATCGGTGAGTCTGACCGGTTCGGCTTTCACTGCCGCATTGCGCCTTCTAACAGGCTGGCAGCTTGGGGCAGAAATTGCAGCGAAACTCAGCAGGGTTGAGATTGGGTTGGACTGAGTGCTGCAGCAGCTGCACTCTCAGCTCTCCTGCTTGAGATGACAGTCTGAGTGCTGCAGCAGCTGCACTCTCAGCTCTCCTGCTTGAGATGACAGTCTGAGTGCTGCAGCAGCTGCACTCTCAGCTCTCCTGCTTGAGATGACAGTCTGAGTGCTGCAGCAGCAGCTGCACTCTCAGCTCTCCTGCTTGTTCTGACCATCCAACTCTGAGCAATTCACCCACACGCATCTCGGATCATTCCAGGCTCCCAGACGACTCCCAGCAAGACAGGCGCCTGAGCGAGGAGCTGCATCGACTGCTCAGCGATGCGGGATTCACCGAGCAGAGAGCAGAGTGTCAGCAGAGACTGGCTGACTGGCTGCAACAAGTCGTTCGAGTCCTCACACTGGAAGGCGATCGCAGGCAGATGACGGGCAGCTACGCAGAGGGCTGGGCCAACAGTCTGGTGCAAGTGAACGGCAGGACAGCTGCAGACTCGGACATTGACTGGACTGTGCTGGTTGCTGGGCAGGAGTTTCATCTGGAAGGTGGCTGCAAAGGAAGATCTGGATCCTGCCGAAACGCCACTTGGCTGCAGGTCACGGAGGGCCACGCACAGGTGGCAGTGGGAGCAGGTGAGTGAGGCTGGGTTCATCATCAGAATGCTGAGATCCGCATGCAACTGGAAGCCCATTAACTTTGCTCAAATATAAATTCGCAACCGAGTGGTGCCCAGCTTCCAGCAGCTTCTGTGACTGTGTCTTTACCTGGGTCGGTTTGGGTGTCCAGTCCCGAGTGCAATATGTAATATACGTGATATTATATATTGTGATGTATATTGTGACGCTCTGTCTGTACTTTTTTTGGATACGAGCAGACGTGACGACGCTCTTCGAAAGTAATTCGATCCATTTGGTGTTGTGACACTCAGAGTTCACGCTGCGGCTCGAGGTGTGGTGACACTCTCGAGTGCTTCTAGTCTCGATACTGTAGGTTGTACAAACTGTATAGAGTAGCCGGTACAGTACTACAAGAAGCTATATCATCTCCGGCGTTATGACGCTCTGGCAAGAACTCTGCCTAACAAGCTCCCCAGAAAAGAATGAACTCAAGCAGCAGGCGGCTTACCAGTGGCCAAATCGCCGTTCGTACGTTTATTGATTTGCTCGTTGGTCTTGACTTCTTGACTTGACTTCTTGACTGGTTTCTGACTTCTCAATTCTCAAAGACTCTTCTCACTAAGGCTCTTATGTTTCGTTTATCGTAGTAGCTAGTGTTGCTGTTTATTACGTCAATTCTCGCGCTTGCACTCTCGGAGCACACCAAAACACAAAAGCGCAAACAGCACGAAGGGCGTGGGCAAGACCCAGAGCCGCACTATAAATAACAACCAAACCCTGGGGCCGATGGCCTCACCGGCTAAGCCCACAAAAACAAACAAACAACCCCAACTGTGATGTTGGGGCTCAAGGGCTCGGTCCTTTCGTGCCCCTTTTCCAGACCCGGGTTCGTGTACTGACCCCGGCTGCGGTCCTCCACTGACACGCGTTCGACGCGGTGTCCGTCGGGACTAGGCTGCTCGAGCGTACGACGCTCGACAGCCTACAGACTCGCGTACGACGCAGAGCTGCTTGGGGTGGGACCGGCGTACGACGCACTTAATCCCTCTAAGGTGCCTAGTACAGATGCAGACCCAAATGACGTACAAATTGGAAGGCTTACCAGCCGCGATTTCAGTCGTACAAGAAACAGCGCCGTCAGACCAGTAGTGATCTCGATATTCTTTACTTATATATTTGTCTAGCAATTCTGCGAGGAATAGCAATTCAGCAACCAACGCTGGCACAATCGCCGAGGAGCCACGAAGACGACAAGAATGGGGTCCCAAGGGGGTCCGAATAAATAGGCAGCAAACTGGGGGTTGAGGGCGCAGGATAAAGGCAGAAAAGGGGGCTTAGACATCAGCCAAGGCAACAAATGAGCTGTACCAGCCAATCGCCGGGGCGCAGCACGGCAGACTGGGACTGGCAGCCAATCACAAACAGGGGCGGGGCAGCAAAGCTAACAAAAGAATGGGGCGGGGTCGCACGCAAAGAATGGGGGGTCGCACGCAGAGAATGGGGGTTGAACAACAGACAAGGCCTAGGCAGAGAGGGGGGGGGAGGGTACGCACGCGCAGAAGTGCAGGTGGGTGAGTCAGAAAATATCTAA
This sequence comes from Macrostomum lignano, assembly GCA_002269645.1. Classification (NCBI taxonomy): domain Eukaryota; kingdom Metazoa; phylum Platyhelminthes; family Macrostomidae; genus Macrostomum; species Macrostomum lignano. The sequence continues at coordinate 126,781 of NIVC01000114.1, forward strand.
GGAGGGGGGGGGGAGAGGACGGCCCACTGGCCCGGTGCAGCAACTTAGCAAAGAGCACACTGTCATAACACATTCATGACACAACAAAATAAAGACTGGCCGCGCCGGCCAGCCAATCAAAACCCCGCCTAGGAAGGGAGGGGCTGCACCCGCGCCAAAGCTGGCCCGGCCGCAGCCAACCAGCACTGAGCACGGGGCAGGGGCACGGCTGGAGAGGGGCACGCGCAAAGCACGACCGGCAGCCAGACCCTGCCACGCCCGCCAAACCCCCTAGCCAGCCTCAAAGTGCAACGCGCCCTGCCAACTGACTGAGTGAATGAATGGAACCAGCGGCAGGCGAAATTGAAAAGAAAACTCTGACGCCGACTGGCTGAGCCGGGCCATTGGGTTTTGAATTCACAGGCTCCGATTGCAGCAGAGTGGGTGCAGCGGTGCTTGGGTGACCCACGGTAGGCGGCATAGCTCTGCTGAGGTGCTGCTGCTCTCAATTGGAAATTTCAAAAAAAATAAACCGAAGCCGCCCTGACTGCCTGATTGGTGCCTTGCTGCGGGGCACTGAGTCCTGATGATTCTTGAGCAGCTGTGCTGAGCTGCCACCTGATGAAGCCAGAGCAGCTGAGGGCAAACTCAGTGGGTGCAGAGGTATTTATTCGGCTTTTCAGAGGGCGCCAAAATTTTGTGGCGTCTCATCAAGCAGCCAAAAATCTATTGAATACCAGCTAAAAATTTAGAGGCTAACATACAATAACATATGTACAATAGCATGTGTATATTCAGCTAGTGTATAAATACGAGGCAAATAAATCGTAAGTGGCAAACAGGTGCGCTCCCTCACAACTGATGACACAACTTTCCAATATACTAAAAATGAAAATCTTGCTTGCAATCGATTATCTCCAGAATGGCTTAAACGATTTTCATGAGACTTGCAGTGTTCGATCAGAAATTTTCTCGTGACGGTACATGTGTTCTCGTTCCGGAGTCGCTGCGGCGCCAGTTCCTGACCGACTTTCACGAGGGCATCGGCGGCCACTTCCAATTCCCAACGAAAATTCCTAAGGAGTCGACACTCACAGCCGGCTCAAGCACTGGTGGTTGCTGCTGCAGGAGTTCACCTTCACCATCAAGTGCTCAAAGGGCGCCGACAAAGTGGAGGCAGGCGGCCTGTCGAGGATGCACGAGAGACGTTTTTTATCGTCAGCAACAGAGCTGCAGCCGCAGGTGTCCAACCGAGAGATACGGCAGGCGAAGCGGGCCGATCAGAAGCTCAAGCTGGTCATCGATGCACTGGAGAACGACAGCGCGACCCCGCCAAGTTGGTCCGACAGCGGACTGCGACACCTCAGCCGCATCTGGCGGAAGTTGCGGATTCAAGACGGCTTTCTCTGTCGCGCCTTTAACGATGCTGCGGGACAGAGGGAGGTGTCCGTGATTCCTGAGTCGAAGTTCCTGACCGACTTTCACGAGGGCATCGCGGCCACTTTGGACCGGAGAAAATGGCCGACACGCTGAAGCAGACCGCGTACTGGCCTGGGCTGCAGAGCGACGCGGTGAGTTTCTGCCAGGAGTGCCAGACCTGCCAGCTGAAAAAGGCGCAGCACCGGCCAGCAGCCCCACTCGGTGAGATGCCGATCGGCAAGCCCTAGCAGACGGTGGCGATCGATGTTCTGAAGGTGCCGACATCAAACCGAGGCAACAGCCAAGACCAGTTCTCCAAGTTCCTGACCGCCGGGCCGATGTCAGATCAGACCGCCAAGACCATCGCGGACGCTGCAGTGAAGGTCTTCTCCCTGCTCGGAGTCTCGTCCGTCCTCCACTCGGACCAGGGCGCGAACTTGGATAGCGAGCTGTTCCAGGAGACGCTGCGAGCACTGGGCATCAGGAAGACGCGCACCACGCCGTACCATCCACAGGGAAATGGACTGACTGATGCAGCTCGGCAACAAGTCGCTGCTGCAGCTGTTGAGGCTGCTCGCCGATACCGATTCCAGCTGGAAGGAGCAGCTGCCTCTGGTGGTCCTGTCCTACAACTCCAGGGTCCACAGCTCAACCAAGGTGGCGCCGCTGACGGTGATGACCGGCTACGACCCGGCGCTCCCGCCGAAGGTGAAGAGCAGCATCAGCACCTACTTGGCACTACTGGGGTGGCGGCTGGCCCGGATTCGCGAGTTCGTCAAGGAGAATCTGGTAGCCGCCGGGCAGCAGCAGAAGGCGGCTTACGACAAGAAGGCGTCAGATCTGTTGCAGTTTCTCCAAGGCGCCGAGGTGCTGCTGAGCATTGAGATGCGGCGCTCGAAGCTGGCGCCCTATTTGGAGCCGGGCTGGACGGTGCTTGAGCAGGGCGGTCACTCTGTGTGCATCCGCCGCGTCTTCGGCAGCCGGCCGATTCGCTGGGTGCACGTGAACCGGCTGTGCAGGCCGTTTGAAACCCAGCAGCCCGACTCTGAGCAGCTCCGCCAGCCGCCGGTGACCCACCGGGTCGCGCCGGAGCCCAGCCCAGGACTTCTTTGGTGTGAGCATTGAGTGAGAGACCGAGACTGGTGCGGACAGTTCTGTTATTGCATCTGCCGTAGCTGTTTGCTCTTATTGTTCTTTCGTTCCACTGTTTGATTTAGTCACCTCATTTGCGTTTTCTCTTTTCATTGGGGGTAACAAAAGTACGAATAGTTACTTATCTAAAGAGGTGTTAAGCGATCTTTATTATGGTCGAATGAATCACAGAGCTTTGAAACTACGGGCTTGTCTTAAAGTTTTCTTATCAAGTCTTTAAGTCCAATTCAATATTTTTCATAATTGCATGCCGGGTTGCTGCTTAAAAATATGAAAATTGGGTGGAAACTTCTACCTTTTGGCCTTTTAGGTTTGAAAGGAGAGTAAATTTAATTTAACTGTCGAATCATCAGAATTGTCTAGCAGCCGAGAAAAAAATATTGTTGTTTTAAATGATATATCATTAGATTCAAACCAACCCCCTTATTCACTCGCCACAAAGCGACTCTCCGCTCACTGCGCCCTGCAGGCAGCCAACCTGCAGTGACAGCCACGGCGTGCGGTGTGCGGCCTGCACAGGACACGTGCCATGCGATCCAGTGCTGCAGCAGTTTCTGTGAGGACAGAATTAGAAAACTGATTGAAGACACATATATTCCAGTTCACCTCGTTCGGGCGACCAGACCGAGCTCGACCAACGAGCTCAGAGTGAGCTTTAGCTTCCAAGAAAAACACATCATGAGACGGCTGAGCACAGTCCAGGGCCAGCTGTTCACACTCATCAAGTTCATCTTCAAGAGACACTTGCCGCGCACTCTGGACACACATGGACTCAAGACCTACCATGCAAAGACTCTGCTCTTCACAATGCTGGAGAAGCATGGCACACATCCTCAAAAGAAGGCTTGGCAGCCCCACAATCTGATTGCTCTGCTCAAGGAGTCTCTCGACATGATGCTGAGCTTCATCGACTCGAGCAGCTCGCCCGATGAGTGCATGCCACACATCTTCATGCCCGACGCTCCGCTCTACTTCAAGAACGCTGGAATCGGCGGCGACTTCGACAACACGAAGGCGAGAGTTCGAGACCGACTTCGTGAGCTTAGAAGCGACATCGGCGGAGTGGTCGAGCAGCTGAAGACACTCGTGAAACCTCTGCACTCAGAGAAGTTCTTCTACTTTCAACCGTTCACTCTGCTACCCCTGACAGCGCCGCCTGCTGTCTCGGAGATCAGGAAAGGACGTGACTATCCAGCTAGGTACTATAAGTTCGCAGACGTGTACAGTGTGGTGCACCAGTGTGTGAGCGAGCTGCAGTCGGAATCGAGCGACAGAGACACCCTGATGAGGCAGCTCAGTCTCCTTCGTAAGCTGAAGTGGTGCAAGTGCGCCGCCCTGTGCATGACCGCCATGGCGCATTTGAAGTTCAATGACTTTAAGGAGGCTGAGAGACTCACGATGAAGCTGCGGGGACATCAGGTTGAGTCAGGGTTGAAGCCATTGGATATTCGAGATAAGGGTAGATACCAGTTTAGTGAGATAAAGCTGCCAGAAGACTCTGACTGGGCGTGGAGGTTCTGCCTCCCCTGCGACTCTCCGCCTCGCTTCCCATTCCTTCACGAGTTCACGCAGACTCTGTTCACAGCCAGACTGTCGCAGTCTTACTCGCAGCCCCACCTGTACGTGAACTTCCGCTGCCTGAGCTGGAGTCTCCAAGCTGAGCTGCTCCGCAATCGCGCACCTGCAATCGCATTCGATCATTGGATTGAACAGCTGCTTGGAGACCCGGACTTGGAGGAGCTGCTCACTCTGGCTCACTACAGCGACTGCCGCGAGCACGTGGAGCTCAGCCTGCAGCAGATGGAGATGATCGAGAAAGAGAGACGCGTCGCCATGGATACGCAGGACGAGGAGAAGATCGGCAGGGTCAGGCGGAAGCTGGAGAGACTTGATGCAGCGGCTTGAGTTGAACTCGTAATTTTGTAAGCTTCTGTGGCTTTTCTCTCTTTTGAGTACACGAAGTTTTACTGAACATATTTTACATATATAATATAGCTTCTTGCAATTGAATTCGCCGCCTCAAAGTTGAGCAAAAAGGAGTGGTCTACCATAGACAAGTCAGCAGACGCAGCAGTTGATTTCGTATGCAGCCTGGGAGAGCTGTCCCCCAACGTTGGGTTGGCGGTGGATGGCGGTTTTTACAGCGTAAGTCGGTCTGCGGAGGAGCCCTGCGCACCGGGACTCGGGTCCCCACGCTCTCTGGCCACCCGCCGCAGGCCGCAAATTGGATTCCGCCGTCTACTGCCCGCCCGCGCAGGGTCAGCGCCCCGGCTGCATGGGGCTACGCCCCCGGTCCTATTAGCTACGTCTAGCTACAATGTCCGTGACCCGAAAAAGAAAGAAAGAAAGAAAGTTGATTTCGCACAAGCTGCAGTTCAAATTCGCAGCAAATTCAGCAGTTTATTTCCATGCTCATGATGATGTAACCGCCCTTGTCGCCTGTCCTAGAGCGTAGGACCATAGAAGGCAATTATGACCGTAGGCTGCCTATGACCGGGCAATGACCTGACGGACCTCCAGCACCAGACTGTCCCGCCCACATGATTGATAGCTTTGGTAGCGCTTTCGTGACCAGAGGGCCAACACCCACATGGACTCCGCCTGTAGCCAAGGTGCAATAGTTGGTCACTAGGTCATAGCATGACCAAGTGGCTGCCACCACTCTATGTGACCTGGCGCACCTGGATCTTACTACCAGACCTCTCGAGGCTAGAGCCCCGCCTGGATTGGTTTCCAGGAGATTTAGGCTAACAGGGGAGACACATGCAGCCGAGTACAAGGACTCTGCTTGGGGCATGATCGGGAACTCTGGGCTCAATCTGGAGGATTTCCCAGCAGGGATACTTTGTGGTTGTGAGCGAGGCTGACTCACGGCTTTGATTACTAAGAGTAGTGTGAGGTGAACATGTGCTGTCTATAGTTTAAATTGCGCAGGGCGAAGGGACGCGTCAGCATGGGGTTGCAACCTTCCTACTGCCATTCTGTGCCAAGTCTCGCTAATTCCCTCTACTGCACGCACACACGGACCCGCCGCACACACACACAGGCGGGCTTTGCACAGGGAGAGGCCATTAGCTTACCCAACTTCCTTATGCTTTTTCACCCCGGGAGAAAGACTTAGCAAGCCATGGGTGAAATGATGACGAAAGAGTTAGTAAGGATGAGGTTAGTTATAGTTAATAATTAGGCCCTTAGGCGAATAATTAGGCGATTGGGCGGCTTCACTATTTAGTAAAAGTGCAGCAAATGATACGATATCACAATTGGCTCAGCTCTCTATAATTAAGCAATGGAAAATAGGTAAACCCCGGATAAGCAAGGCAGTTAGAGCACAAATTAGTAATATGAACTTTTCGGCAGCTGCACAGAGAGAGAGAGAGAGAGAGAGAGAGAGAGAGAGAGAGAGAGAGAGAGAGAGAGAGCGATGGAGTTACCGAAGGCGGCTGTAGGCTGCAGTCGCCGCCGTGAAGCGGCGATGCGCTGGAGCGACGGGGCGCTGATGTAGATCAGACGATGCTGATGGTGATGGGCGGTATCAGACCGCTGGCCGACAGGCGAGCTCACTTGGGGAGCTGAATATAACTTGGCGATAACAGACAGCGGACCGGCAGAGGTTTGTCCTATAGACGAATGGGTCTGACAACTACGTCTGACAACAAGTCTAAAGAAAGACGAGGAGCCCGAAGGTTCAGGGCGACTCCTGAAGGTTTAAGATTCTCAGGCCGAAAACCGCTTTCTTATATAGCCTTCCCAGCCGCCGCTCCAAGGTCGTTTCCATGACTCCCTCTCTCTGATTGGCTGCCGGCAGAATGACGTCAGAATGAGTCATGATGAGAAGCATGAGAACGGCATAGCAACATGAGAAATGGGAGAACTGCGCAATCCGGAGGTGGGGTGGGGGATAATTGGCGCAGCGGGAGCTCGCGAAAGTGTTGCGCAAGCAAACATTGAGAACAATAGGGCTGGGGTCAAGAACAAAGGAATTGGAGATCGGGGAAAAAGGTGATAATTAGGTGCGAAAGCGAGAACAATAGAAAGAGAAAATCGGAGAAAATGTGATAATTTGTGGGGGTAAAAAGAACAAAAGAATAAAAAAACGAGAACAATAGAAGCGGAGGTGGGGTGGGTGTCGCATGAGAAATTTGGGAGGAGAACAATGGCATGACAACAGGTTGCGCAAGAGAGGGGGATGAGTCATCGATGAGTCATCGGGGAGAAGGAGGGGTCACTGTTTGGGAGTCTGAGGAGGGATGGGGGACGGTGAGCACGCAAAATGCTGTAAGTAGACGCAGGAAAAGAGGGGTACAGCGCAGGAAAATAGTGCAGGAAGGGGCAAAAGAGAGGAGACAGGAAAAGTACATAGAGAATGGGGTGGAGCGCAGAGGAGATAGAGTAGAAGGGGAGGTACAGAGAGGGACAGGGAGCTCCGGAAAGGCAAGTGTGGCGGCAGGGGAAACGGAGCCAAGGCAGCAGGGGGGGGGTGCAGCAGAGCGGGAGTCTGCAGGCCTGGTCGAAGACCTGGCCCAGTCTCGACGGCCCTGTGCAGAAGGTGCGCGGCGATAGGAGGTACTTTTGAAAAAGTTTCCCTGCCCTATCCCGCGACCAGAGAGTGGTTACATCAATGAGTCGAAATGAGTCATGAGATGAGTCATGATGAGTCAATACCCATAGATGAGTCATGAGAAGTACATGCTAAGCCAAAATGTCTTTATGATCCAAGCAGCGATTGAAGCAGGTTGTAGCGTGATTCACCCAACGTAAACACTTCTGCTGTGTCAGCTCTGGAAGTGCAGCAGTCACCTCGCGTTTCTGCCTTCATTGCACGCTCGCACTAGCCGCAGCCGATCTGTCGTTGATACAGGCTTGTACGGTCCACTCAGCATGTTGAATTGGTAAACTAGCTTACGCAATCGCTATTCTATGGCAGATTGTGCCAATTGAATTGAATCGCAGAAGCAGAGAGCGAATTCTATGGCAGATTGTGCGAATTGAATTGCCGCCTTGTTTGTTCGTCATGGCCAAGTCGCGGGGGGCACATAGCGCGTCAGCCGCGCGAATTCAATTGCAGTTTCTGCGAATTCAATTGCAAAAAGGTATAAACGCCGTTTAATTCACATTCTGTGGTTGGAATGTCTGAGGCTGCATTTAATAGTCCCGAGGCGAGCAAAGCTAGCCGAGGACCATTGATCGAAATGTCACTTCACATTAATGTTGTTGTAAGCCCCGTCCTCCGGAGCAACGCCTACAGCTTTAACCTGTCGGGAAGCTGCGACCCCCAGGTCCCCAGTCAGAGCTCCCGTCCCGCGCCCTAGGGAGAAGCAGAAGAAAGGACAGTAACTCGCGAACACGAACTTACACACCGTAGCCGATGCAGTTCGCCGTGCACTTTTTATGGTAGATCGACGAGTCGTTTAATTCAATAGCCAACGGAGGCGGACCAACGCGCGCAAGGGAGGAGTCTGCCCTCCAGACAGCGACTATATATTTTTCATTGGTCCTACGCGTACATGAATATAACTTAAGAACAAATTTACAGTACAGCAGGGGAGGTGGGGCGGGGTGGTGTGATCGGCGTACGCATTGATTATTGATTGGAGGGGTGGGGCAGACTGGAGGGTTGGGGCGGGGCAGGAGGGCGAGAAAGGGCACGATTGCACAATAATGTCAGACCGGTCATTGATTGCAGCCGAGGATTATTCTAACCATAGACTATGATGAATTAAACGGCGTTTATCATGTATTAAATTCGATTGCTCCTGATTTCGAGGAGATTATATGTGTTGGGCTGCGCCCTTCCAGTGCGGGTGTACTTGTCGTGTTATTAGTTTTGCATGCCGCCCCGCCACGTCCCCCCATCTCGCGCCCGGGCCAGGGTTTGTGAGAGGCGTAAGCCTCAACCCTGGCCTAGCCCCTTTTGCACCCAGCCCCCGGCCCAACTTCTGTCCAATCTGGGTGCTGGCCCCCCCTTCCCTCATTTTCCGCCTCACCCTGGGGCTGCTCGTATAGGCTGGCTGGCTGATAAGCCGGCTGGGCCCCAGGGTTTGGCTCGCCCTCTCTATTCTGCCCCACCCCTCCCCCCTTTTTTGTGTAATATTATTTAAAGGCTAGCCCTGCAGCGGGCTGCGCTCCACATTTTCCTTTCCTTCCTCCTTCCTCTCTTTGGTTTATATTCTATCCCGTTCGTCGGCGTCACTTTGCTCTCTGCTTTGTGCCTATAACTGCTTCGTGCCAATAAACGCGTCGCCAATTCTAACGCTTCGTTAATAAGCTGATACATCAAGAGGTGAGCGCGTGCTTTAGTCTTCCGGGTTGCCGCGTGGGGCCGGGAGCTGGTAGGGCCCTGGGACCGGCGAACACTCACCGATCCCAGGGTGGTCGGGCCGGCGAACTCTCGCCGAACCGAGCGAGGCGGTTGTAGGAGTAGCCGGGGTAGAGGGCTGGGACCGGGTGTCTCAGGCGGGAGGACCCGAACCCCGACCCGTCCAGCGGCCATTAGGCCGAGACAAGTCCTGCCGTGACCAGGATTCCGGTCCTCTCCCCTGCTGTCTTAGCGCCTGTGAGTAGGTTTGTGCGTGTTGTCTCGGTGGTCAGTTTGGTCGTGAGTCTCTGTGTGTTGTTTGTCTGGGTTGTCTCGGTGTTTTGGAGCTGTCGTGTTTGTCTTGGTAGCCATGGCCAATTTAGATAATTTCATTGACGCCTTGACTTAATGAGCTTAATGTGGCACGACGGGTGCCGAGGCCGAATAAGTATGTGCCCACACAGGACTTTGCCCTTTGGATGCAGCAGTTCACAGGGTATTGTGAGGCGGCTCACTTTGTAGACGATTAGCGCAAGCAGGCGCTGCTCAGTCTGCTTGACTTTAATATCGCCTTTAAGGCCGTTGCGAATCTTGAGTTGGCCGACGATTTGCCGTATGATGAGTTTGTTGAGCAGCTAGAAGCTAGGTTTGATGAGAATAGGACTGATCAAGATTACAAGACGGAGTTCCAGAGTAGGAATCAGAAAGAGGGCGAGCCCATAGAAGAGTACGCAGACGTGCTTAAGGAGCTCATGAGAAAATCGTACCCAATGCTGCCAGCGGCCCAGGCGGGAAGAGTTGGTGAAAGACAGGTTCTTGAAGGGGATTCGAGTGCCAGCCTGGGTGCTGGAGAGCGTGCTGCTGCAAGCTCCAGAGACGCTCCAGGACGCTATTAGGCGGGTGCGTCAGGTCAGGGCATCGTTGGCTCTGCTAGAGCCTGAGGGCAAGCGAGCTGTGCACATGGTGGGGGGTCAGGCCGCAGCGGCTGGCAACAGTCAGGAGTCCAGGGCAGCCGCGGAGATAGCGGCTCTGAGAGCGGAAGCGGCTCAGTTAAAGGCAAGTGCTTCAGCGCCCACCGTGCCGATGGCGACGGCGAGGTCTGAGCAGCCGAAAGTGAGCTCGCAGCATCGAGCTCCTGATCAGAGTCAGCAGCAGTGGCAGTGTGGCCGGTGCCTGCAGACAGGTCATACTACGGCTCGGTGCCGTAATGCAGTGGTCTGCCGGGAGTGTGGCCAGTGAGGGCACATGCGCAACCGCTGCTATCGTCGGTGGGACCAGTCGGGTTCGGGAAACGGATTTGGGGCTCGGCCGGGGCACCCGTCCGGGCCCCAGCGTCAGTGAATCAGGGTGCATCTGGGGCCGCGGCCTTGTCCCAGAGTGCGCTGAGTCGGCAGGGACTGGGCTATGTGGATGCACAGTTCAGGTTTGGGCCCCCGATTGCATGTCTGCTTGACAGCGGAGCCACCGTGTCGTTGTTAAGCAACCGTTTCCTGAAGTCTAGAAAAGCCGACCTTGACTTATTGCCGGATTTGCCGAATTTTCCCGTTTTCGCTGCGAATGGGGAACCGATTGCTGTGTACAGAATGGTGACGATGAGGTTTTCAGTCGGGGACACGAAGTTTGTGCACGAGTTCGCTGTGGTTGAGGAACTGGCGGTGGCATGCATTTTGGGCACAGACTTTTTGTGAGGCACCGGATGGCGATTGACTTTGCTAGAAATTGCTTGCAGACTGCATCCTGTGTGTATCCGTTTCGCTTATCAGCAGATAAGCCGCGTCTTTGCCGTCTGGTGCTGAGTCAGCCTGAGCAGTTCAATGCAGGTCAAAAGAAGGTGGTGCACGTCAGGTTTCAGAGAAGGGTTCCCTCTGGGGTTCAGTTCCTAGGCGTAGTGGAGTCTGAGAGGAAAGTGAGTAACGAGCAAATGGTGGCCAGATCGGTACAGATGCCTGATGGGGACGGTCGCTTGGCTGTCAGGGTGTTGAACACGTCAGGATGCAGTCTGTCATTAAGGAAGGGAAGCTGAATTGGTTGGTTCTCTCCAGTGGCGGCCCAGCAGCCAGCTGGGTGGCAGGTGAACTCGGTGGAGAGTGTCCGAGACGACTGGAACCCCCTCAGCAAAGTCAAGGAGTGGGGAGGTTGCGGCCTGACTGGCGATGAGAAGCACGAGTTTGAGCTTCTGATGGCTCGGAATCGTGATGTCTTTGCCAGGGATAGCACAGAGTTGGGGCAGTCAAACCTGATGGCGCATGAGATTGACACGGGAAATGCCAAGCCAGAAAGTCAGCCCGCGCGTAAGATTCCACCGCGCTGGAAAGGGGAGATTGATAAGCAGGTTGATGAGTTGTTGCAGCAGGATCGCATCTATCCCTGCTACTCTCCGTGGGCGAGCCCGATCGTGCCGGTTAAAAAGGCCGACGGTAGCTTGAGGTTGTGTCTGGACTATCGGCGCTCAACGAGGTCACAGTGCCAGATCCTTATCCACCGCCGCAGATGGACGAGACGCTTGATGCGTTAGGCGGGAAATGTGTTTTCTCGACGATGGGCCTGGCCTCCGGCTATCATCAGTACCCGATCGAGCCGAAGGACCAGTTGAAAACGGCGTTCGTGGTGCCCAACAGGGGTCAGTTCGCTTGGAAGTGCATGAGTTTTGGCTTGCGCAATGCTCCCGCCACGTTCGCCAGGCTAATGTCTATGGCCCTGTCTGAGGTTAACTGGAAGGAGTGCCTGGTGTACTTTGACGATATAGTCGTGTTCGCCAAGTCGGTGGGTCAGCATCTCGAGCGATTGGAACACGTTTTCCGGTGCCTGCGGGATGCCAATGTCAAGCTGAAGCCCACCAAGTGTGTGTTCCTCTCAGAGAGGGTAAAGTTTCTGGGCCACATCGTTTCTCAGGAGGGAATCGCAACGGACCCGAGCAAGTGCAAGGAGATCCAGAATTGGCCGAGGCCATGTAGTGCCAAGAAGGTGCAAGCATTCCTGGGTACGTGAGCCTACTTTTGACGCTGACTTTTGCCATCCTGACAGCGTATTTTGTTGTTGTTGTGTGCCGCGCCTACTATCAGTCATTTATCCCGCAGTTTTCGGAAATTGCAGTGCCGCTGTATAGGTTAACCGCAGACAGAGTAAAGTTTGAGTGGGGTAGTAAAGAGGAGAGCTCGTTCTGCAGGCTGAAAGACGCTTTGTGTTCACCGAATGTGATGGCATTCCCGGATTTTTCGCCTAGTGCCGGGGAGTTCATCCTCGACACGGACGCGAGTTCGCGCGTCGGGCTGGGAGCCGTCCTGTCACAGCGTCAAGCAGATGGCCGTGAGAAGGTGATCGCGTACGGGTCTAGGATGATTCATGCGGCGGAGAAAAATTATTGCACTACCAGATTAGAGCTGCTTGCCGTCGTGCACTTCGTAAAAAAGTATAGGTGGTACTATTTGTTAGGTAGCAAGTTCACTGTTCGTTCAGACCACAAAGCTCTGCAGTTGTTAGTCAGTCTGAAGGACGTAGAGGGTCAGTGTGCACAGTGGCTTGAGTCGCTCAAGAACTTCGACTTTGAGATCATTAACAGGCCAGGCAAAGAGCATCGGAGTGGACATCGGAACCTTGCCTGAGTCCATTCCTGCCAGTGCTCTGGCGTATGTTCAGTCATTAGGTAATAGTCTGGCTGAGGCTCATTCGCAGGTGCGGACCAACCTGCAGCAGTACCAGAGGAAACAGAAAGTGCTGTACGACTCAAGGGTGTGAGGCTCGGCCATAGAAGTTGGGGATGCCGTCCTAGAATACTCACCTGCACTGCAGGCAGTGGAGGCAGCCAAGTTCTATTGCAATTGGAAGAGGCCGGCGAGGGTATTAGAGAAGATATCCGATTTGAAATACCGTGTAAAGCACGCTAATAAAGGAAAGAGCAAAATAGTGCATTATAATAATTTCGAAAAGTGCCCAAGCGGCCTGAGCAGTTTAGGGTGACGGATAGGCAGACGGCAGTGCAGCGCCGGCCGACGCGTCCGCCTGAGCTGGCGGGGTGCGGACAGGAGCTCCCAGGGCCGGAGACTACAGAGTCGGAACTGGAGGAGGAGGAGGAGTTTTACTTGTATGTTGTGCCACCAGTGGCTGTTGGGCCCCGGCATGGGGTAGTGAGGCCGGGGCGCCAGTTGCGCCGGACGCGCTGGTAGCTCCAGCGGCGCCAGCCGTGTCTTTGCACAGATTGCGAGAGCGTCGGGGTGTGCCTCCAGCGTATTACGGAAATCCGGTGCTGTATCGATAATTTGCAGTGGGTTCACAAGGTGGTTGTCCAACATTGGTCCTCGGCTCGCTTTGCTCGCCTCGGGACCATTAAATGCAGCCTCGGACATTCTAACCACAGAATGTGACTTAAACGGTGTTTATTATTTACCTAATGCACTTTTGTTTCAAACCCTGTGTATACATGATCCTGGATTATTTAAGTGCCTATGCTCAGAATAAGCTCAGTAAGTCTGCAAGTTGATTTTATCCTTTTTATTGCTTGTTCAAGGGCTCAAATGCATTAATCTGTTAATGTCAGTAGTTGAAGTTGCTTTGTTAAAATATTCAGCTTGTTTATTAGCTTATGATACTGCGAATAAATTTGGAAATAATAGAAGAATTATAGCTTTAATTTTTGAACCCCACCATCTATTTTTTCATTCTCATGCTGCTCCCACACAGCCTGACTGCAGACTGCAAGGAGCTCAAAGCTGGATTGCTCAGTGCATTTTGCGGAAGCCATTGTTCCCAAATTCTATGAAATCTCCCTGACAGAAGCAGAGCAGTTGAATCTTCTGCATCTCTCTGAGCTTTTCTGTTCTCTATTAAAACAAACAAACAAATCTCGCAGTTCAAAATATTTTAGCTCCACAGCTTTCTAGGAAATGAAAACCGCAAAAATATGAAAGCGTTTTTGAGACACTTGGGCACTTGACCTTAGAAAGTTATTGGCATTGAGATACTAACTCATCTGTATTGGCGCCACTGACTCATCTGTATTGGCGCCACAGACTCATCTGTATTGGCGCCACTGACTCATCTGTATTGGCGCCACTGACTCATATGTATTGGCGCCACTGACTCACCTGTATTGGCGCCACTGACTCATCTGTATTGGCGCCACTGACTCATCTGTATTGGCGCCACTGACTCATCTGTATTGGCGCCACTGACTCATCTGTATTGGCGCCACTGACTCATCAGACAGACACTAGGACATACACTAGGACAGACGCTAAGACAGACACTGAGACAGACACTGAGACAGACACTAATACAGACACTAATACAGACACTGAGAGAGACACTGAGACAGACACTAGGACAGACGCTAATACATACACTGAGACATACACTGAGACAGACACTAGGACAGACACTAATACAGACACTAATACAGACACTGAGACAGACACTAGGACAGACACTACGAGATGCAGACACTAAGGCAGGCTCGTAATACAGACACTGAGACAGACACTGAGACAGACACTGATACAGACACTAGGACAGACACTAAGGTAGACACTAAATGAAATTAATACAGACACTAGGACAGAAACTAGGACAGACACTAATACAGACACTAATACAGATACTGAGACAGACACTGAGACAGACACTAAATGAAATTAATACAGACACTAAGACAGACACTAGGACAGACACTAAGGCAGACACTAAATGAAATTAATACAGACACTAGGACAGACACTAGGACAGAAACTAAGGCAGACACTAAATCAAATTAATACAGACACTAAGACAGACACTAGGACAGACACTAGGACAGACACTAAGGCAGACACTAAATGAAATTAATAGACACTAGGACAGACACTAAGGCAGACACTAAATGAAATTAATACAGACACTAGGACAGACACTAGGACAGACACTAGGACAGACACTAAGGCAGACACTAAATGAAATTAATACAGACACTAGGACAGACACTAGGACAGACACTAGGACAGACACTAGGACAGACACTAAGGCAGACACTAAATGAAATTAATACAGACACTAGGACAGACACTAGGACAGACACTAGGACAGACACTAAGGCAGACACTAAATGAAATAAATACAGACACTAGGACAGACACTAGGACAGACACTAGGACAGACACTAGGACAGACACTAAGGCAGACACTAAATGAAATTAATACAGACACTAGGACAGACACTAGGACAGACACTAGGACAGACACTGAGACAGACACTGAGACAGACACTAAATGAAATTAATACAGACACTGAAAAGCCACCCACTGAAAAATCTCGGTGACTGGACAGCGCAAAAGCACCTTTTTCAGTCACAATAGAGAAGTGACCTCTTTACTGTGTCCTGGTAGACTGGTGTTCAACAGCGCACAGTCTGAGACTCAACACTGTGAGTTCTCTGGCGTCAGTGATTAGGGACCTCGACGACTCTGCTTCCCGAGAGACTTCCGGCCGAACAGCTGAGGCTGCTGAAGAGACCCGCGGCAGCTGGAGATGAGGAACGGGAGTCCATTGAGATTCGGGCTCCGGCTGAATTCAGGAGGGCCCAGCTGCTCGGACTGCCTTTCACTACTCGGGTGGCCCTGCTGCCGGAAAGAGCTGACTGAACACGGCATACAGGGGTGCAAAATGAGTCCTGTTGTTTCTAGTTGGTATAGACACATTGCTCGAGACTTTTGTCTCGAAAATTATTATATTTGTTATAAACGCAGTATACGTACTTTATCATCAGTTCGATTTGTTCGCTGGTAAGTACAAACAGTACAAACAATTCTGTTTGAGTTGAAGGCTAAAGACAGTAGCGCTCATGACAATATGGACAGTGGACAGTGGACACTGCGCTAGCGTCAGTAGCGGTCCTGGCATTTAGCGCTCGCACTGATCTACCACTTGTTAGAGCAGTTCAAAACAATAAAATGGAGAGCGAGAAAGGCATAGAATCGACTGTTTCTCCTTATTTTAAAATAAAGATACATACACCACAGCATCGCCGTGGCTGACTCTGAGCCTTTTACAGTGTCGAAAAATTCGCTTTCAATACGGAACTGTTGAGCTTTGCCTAAGGACAAGACGTCCGCAGTAACTTCCGACCAGCTGCGAGAGGCCACTGCTTCGTCCAAGAGTTCATGAAGAACTGAAGCAAGAAAGCAGGCTTTAGCAAGATGTAAACCAACCACTGCATACGGTAATTGAATTGATTGCTGATTTTTTAAATTTCAGAGTCACTACATATGTGCATTTTGCAGGCATCTAGGCAGCCTGTCCAGGAAATCATGCTCTTGGCTGGGCAAAAGTGTGACCATCTGGGAGGCTGGGAGCAGCTGTGAGTGAGGAATTTGAGGCTTCATCTGGGAGGCTGGGAGCAGCTGTGAGTGAGGCATTTGAGGCTTCATCTGGAATGCTGGGAGCAGCTGTGAGTGAGGCATTTGAGGCTTCATCTGGGAGGCTGGGAGCAGCTGTGAGTGAGGCATTTGAGGCTTCATCTGGGAGGCTGGGAGCAGCTGTGAGTGAGTCATTTGAGGCTTCATCTGGAAGGCTGGGAGCAGCTGTGAGTGAGGCATTTGAGGCTTCATCTGGGAGGCTGGGAGCAGCTGTGAGTGAGGCATTTGAGGCTTCATCTGGGAGGCTGGGAGCAGCTGAGGCATTTCTGGGCTACTCAGAGCTCCGCTCACCTCCTTATCCTGAATGGTGTGGGGCCGCTTGGCCTGCACCGCATTCACGGTCTCGGCGTCCTTGAAGAAGACGAAGCCGAAGCCCTTGGACCGCTGAGTGGCCAGGTTTTTGACCGCCACGCAGTCCGTGACTTCGCCGAACTTGGCAAAGTACTCGCGCAGGCCGTCGGTGCTCACATCGGGACTGAGGCCGCCGACGAAGATTTTGCGGAACGCCTCGTCGCTCGGATCGCGCGGCGCCAGCGCCGACTGCCTGCTGCCACCGGAAGCTCCGCCGAATACCATGATGAAGCAGTTGGGATGCTGGGCTCAGCTCTGCAATAAGGCCGCGGGGCTGGTTGGCTGGCTGGGGATTCGGAAGCTGAGTAGCTGATGGGGAACCGGAAGCTGAGTAGCGGATGGGGAACCGGAAGCTGAGTAGCGGATGGTGTAGTGTGAGCATCTTTGCGTGTATTTTGTTGTAAATTGACTGCATTAGTTTCTATATTGTTATTGAATTGTTATTTTGCTTTAGTTTAGTCATGCGTTTTTTTGTGTACTTTTTCTAGTTGGTTGAAATCTAAAATTGTAAACAGGTTAGAGTTAGACGCCAATTTTGTGACTCAGTGGAGGGTTGAGTTTGTCTGCGAACCCCAGCTTTGCGCGGTCAGCCAATCAGAACCGGCCTGGACCCTGGCACGCGGCAAGTTTCAATTCTACCCGGCGCCGCGGGCACAGTGCAATTCGGCTTAAGCAAGCGGCCGGCCAGACGACCACCACCCGGCTTGAGGGGGTTTTGAGGGGTTGTGACTCTGACTATAAATGAAAGTGTATTTGGCAATCGGATCTCGCCTTCTCTCCTTTTTTTCCTTCTCTCTCCCCGGTTTTGTCTTGTCCAGCTTCCCGGCCGGTGGCCCGATTTTCTCCTCTTGTTGGTTCGCGCTTTGAGGCGCCTGAATTTATCACCCCCGGTCCATATTTTTGTTCCCGCCCAACCGCAGTAGTCTTGTGGCGTAACGTCTACGGCAAATTCCTGTCTGAAGTCGTCGCTATCAAGCGCGGTTAGATAGAGACTGTCGGATCTGATCAAGTACGCGGCCTCGACCCCGAGGGCCTCAGTGTTACACTGAAGGGCAGTGCCGATAGAATTTAGTCGGTACTCCGTTGAACGGTCGATTCGGCAGGGCTCTCGTTTGAGTGTAGGTTCTGGCTTAGGCCAGGGGTTAGGAGTCTTTCTCCGTGGTCGTGTTCGGTTCTCCTTCTTCTTCTTCGAGCTGAGATCCGCTTGTCAGTGCGTAATATAATCATTATTATTAATCGTTACTATTCGTTATCATCAGTCTAATTATCTGCGTCGCGAATTGCTTGAATCCTGGAACTTGAATAATCAAATTAAATCGTCTAGCCAATCATCAGTTGTATCATAGGATTATCACTCTCTAAATCTTTCGGTTTGTGTTCCCTCGTGTTCTTTATTTTCTTGTACTGTACCTGCGGCTATTGGAGAAAGACTGGTAGGACTCGCCGACCGGCGATAGGCGATTAGGATTAATAGCTTTAAAATCTCCAAACGCTCCAAGTAGGTTTGTCTAGGGCCTAAATAATTGCTTACCGTGCATGCTATTATCTAATTGCCTATTTACCACAATGGGGAACCGGAAGCTGAGTAGCGGATGGGTACCGGAAGCTGAGTAAAGGATGGGGCTCGGGATTCTCAGCATAAGTCCAGCCATGAAATTCAGCCAGTGAACATTGGAACATTGGAGCCATAAAGCAGGTGCAATTCCAATTTTAATGGGCCCAAAGAAGTCCTGAAATCCTGCATTTTCGGCTGCATTAACATGAAGATTTTTGAAAATTCTCCTAAAGCTGTCGCAACCCATTTGAGAACCAGTCGTAGGCTTGAGATTCCCTGTGCTTGAGGGATTCGACTCTTTTGTGTTATTACATTCTATGTTGGATTAAGCCTGCACCGCACCGAATAAGGTTAAAAATGAAAATTGAATGAATTAGAATACAAAGTAGTACGGTATGCGAGCGAAATAAGGAAAAACGATATGATGCATGCATGCCGTCCACGAAACACCCTCACATTATTGGTATTAGTTATAAGACATTCAGTTCTACCAGGAAAATGGATCTTGTATTTGACTACATTGGATTTAAAACTGCAAAGTTTTATTTCCAGAATTTTTTCTCCTGCTTATCTAGCATGTTATCTATAATAAATCAGCCGTGACTGATATCTGCCACTCTGACAGCAGCCGTGACTGACATCTGCCACTCTGACAGCAGCCGTGACTCACATCTGCCACTCTGACAGCAGCCGTGACTGACATCTGCCACTCTGACACCAGTCAGTAATTTAAGGTATTTACTCTCTTCAAAACGTGTTTTTAACGTTTCAAACCAAGAAACCGCCCCTCTTTCCATCTTCCCCTCTCCCCTATTTCTGACTTCCTCTTTCAACCAATTCAATTACTAAACGAACACAAAAAATATTTACCTTCCAGTGAAAAGCACTTCACAGCGCACCAAGTAAAATGCGCCAACAAATCAGTGCTGATGAGGCTGCCAAAAATGGGAATATCCAGGCACTCAGACATCATCTGGACCTTCAGCAAAAGAAAAAGAGATATATATTTTGCAAACAACTTGCTGCAAGAAAGGGTCAGTTGGAAGTCGTCAAGTTTCTCGTGGAGTCAGTCACTGACCAAACAAAAAGAAATCAGTGCTGTATTGAAACTGCAGAAATTACTGCCAGTGAGGGTCATTTAGAATTCGTCAAGTTTCTCGAGGAGCCAGTTGCTGATCACACAAAAAGAGGTCAGTGCAGGATCGAGGCTGCGAAATATTTTGCAATCAAGAGTCCCTTAAAAGTCCACAAGTTCCTCATCTCATGCCGCTCAAGACCGTATGAGAGAGCGAAACAAGCAAAAAGAGATCAGTGCAGCATCGAGGCTGCTGAATCTGCTGCAAGAAATGGTCACTTAGAAGCCGTCAAGTTTCTCGTGCGGACAGTCGCTACACAAACAAAGAGATGACTGCTGCATCAATGCTGCTGAATCTGCTGCCAGAAATGGTCACCTAGAAGTCGTCAGGTTCCTCGTGCCGACAGTCGCTGACCAAATAAAAAGAGATCACTGCTGCAACAAAACTGCTAAATCTGCTGCAAGAAATGGCCAGTGGGAAGTGGTCAAGTTCCTCATTTCGTGTCTATCAAGTCCGGATCAGAGAGCGAATCTCCGTTTCCAATACGCAGTCGCGGCTTGCTCTCGCCTTGACGAAAATGTCGTTTCCTCTCTCGGCCTCAAGCCTGACTGGCTCTTCCAATCCAGCACCATCCTCAGCTTCACTGCAGCAATGGCCATCGAAGGCAGGAACTCTGCTCTCACCGACACCCTCTCTCGAATGCAGCCAGCTCGCATCACACAGCTGCTCCGTCTCTCAGCAGCCAAGCACTGGTTTGCTCAGGTGCAGCTCACGGAAGACAGCAGCCGCTTCAATATTCTCAACTGCTTTCGGTCATCTGCTTTTACCTACATGTACCCTCCCTCCGATTTTTGATACTTCCACCTGAAAGAGCGTTGGAAGTTGATGAAGCTGCAGTTGAAGATGAATTTTTAACTCAATCAAGAAATATGTGATGCAACACATTCTAAAACGCAACTGCTGTGAGAACCCTGGCTTCCTTCACGCATTGCAGAAGCCCAGAGGCCCGGCAAGCAGCCGCTCACCGCTTGGATTCGGGCTTCCATCGGTGAGCCTGGCCGGTTTGGCTTTCACTGCCGCATTGCGCCTTCCAACAGGCTGGCAGCTTGGGGCAGAAATTGCAGCGAAACTCAGCAGGGTTGAGATTGGGTTGGACTGAGTGCTGCGGCAGCTGCACTCTCAGCTCTCCTGCTTGAGATGACAGTCTGAGTGCTGCAGCAGCTGCACTCTCAGATCTTCTGCTTGATATGCCAGTCTGAGTGCTGCAGCAGCTGCACTCTCAGCTCTCCTGCTTGAGATTCCAGTCTGAGTGCTGCGGCAGCTGCACTCTCAGCTCTCCTGCTTGAGATGCCAGTCTGAGTGCTGCAGCAGCTGCACTCTCAGCTCTCCTGCTTGAGATGCCAGTCTGAGTGCTGCAGCAGCTGCACTCTCAGCTCTCCTGCTTGAGATGCCAGTCTGAGTGCTGCAGCAGCTGCACTCTCAGCTCTCCTGCTTGAGATGCCAGTCTGAGTGCTGCAGCAGCTGAATTCTCAGCTCTCCTGCTTGAGATGCCAGTCTGAGTGCTGCAGCAGCTGAATTCTCAGCTCTCCTGCTTGAGATGCCAGTCTGAGTGCTGCAGCAGCTGAATTCTCAGCTCTCCTGCTTGAGATGCCAGTCTGAGTGCTGCAGCAGCTGAATTCTCAGCTCTCCTGCTTGAGATGCCAGTCTGAGTGCTGCAGCAGCTGAATTCTCAGCTCTCCTGCTTGAGATGCCAGTCTGAGTGCTGCAGCAGCTGAATTCTCAGCTCTCCTGCTTGAGATGCCAGTCTGAGTGCTGCAGCAGCTGAATTCTCAGCTCTCCTGCTTGAGATGCCAGTCTGAGTGCTGCAGCAGCTGAATTCTCAGCTCTCCTGCTTGAGATGCCAGTCTGAGTGCTGCAGCAGCTGAATTCTCAGCTCTCCTGCTTGAGATGCCAGTCTGAGTGCTGCAGCAGCTGAATTCTCAGCTCTCCTGCTTGAGATGCCAGTCTGAGTGCTGCAGCAGCTGAATTCTCAGCTCTCCTGCTTGAGATGCCAGTCTGAGTGCTGCAGCAGCTGAATTCTCAGCTCTCCTGCTTGAGATGCCAGTCTGAGTGCTGCAGCAGCTGAATTCTCAGCTCTCCTGCTTGAGATGCCAGTCTGAGTGCTGCAGCAGCTGAATTCTCAGCTCTCCTGCTTGAGATGCCAGTCTGAGTGCTGCAGCAGCTGAATTCTCAGCTCTCCTGCTTGAGATGCCAGTCTGAGTGCTGCAGCAGCTGAATTCTCAGCTCTCCTGCTTGAGATGCCAGTCTGAGTGCTGCAGCAGCTGAATTCTCAGCTCTCCTGCTTGAGATGCCAGTCTGAGTGCTGCAGCAGCTGAATTCTCAGCTCTCCTGCTTGAGATGACAGTCTGAGTGCTGCAGCAGCTGCACTCTCAGCTCTCCTGCTTGAGATGCCAGTCTGAGTGCTGCAGCAGCTGAATTCTCAGCTCTCCTGCTTGAGATGCCAGTCTGAGTGCTGCAGCAGCTGAATTCTCAGCTCTCCTGCTTGAGATGCCAGTCTGAGTGCTGCAGCAGCTGCACTCTCAGCTCTCCTGCTTGAGATGCCAGTCTGAGTGCTGCAGCAGCTGCACTCTCAGCTCTCCTGCTTGAGATGCCAGTCTGAGTGCTGCAGCAGCTGCACTCTCAGCTCTCCTGCTTGAGATGCCAGTCTGAGTGCTGCAGCAGCTGCACTCTCAGCTCTCCTGCTTGAGATGCCAGTCTGAGTGCTGCAGCAGCTGCACTCTCAGCTCTCCTGCTTGAGATGCCAGTCTGAGTGCTGCAGCAGCTGCACTCTCAGCTCTCCTGCTTGAGATGCCAGTCTGAGTGCTGCAGCAGCTGCACTCTCAGCTCTCCTGCTTGAGATGCCAGTCTGAGTGCTGCAGCAGCTGCACTCTCAGCTCTCCTGCTTGAGATGCCAGTCTGAGTGCTGCAGCAGCTGCACTCTCAGCTCTCCTGCTTGAGATGCCAGTCTGAGTGCTGCAGCAGCTGCACTCTCAGCTCTCCTGCTTGAGATGCCAGTCTGAGTGCTGCAGCAGCTGAATTCTCAGCTCTCCTGCTTGAGATGCCAGTCTGAGTGCTGCAGCAGCTGAATTCTCAGCTCTCCTGCTTGAGATGCCAGTCTGAGTGCTGCAGCAGCTGAATTCTCAGCTCTCCTGCTTGAGATGCCAGTCTGAGTGCTGCAGCAGCTGAATTCTCAGCTCTCCTGCTTGAGATGCCAGTCTGAGTGCTGCAGCAGCTGAATTCTCAGCTCTCCTGCTTGAGATGACAGTCTGAGTGCTGCAGCAGCTGCACTCTCAGCTCTCCTGCTTGAGATGCCAGTCTGAGTGCTGCAGCAGCTGCACTCTCAGCTCTCCTGCTTGAGATGCCAGTCTGAGTGCTGCAGCAGCTGAATTCTCAGCTCTCCTGCTTGAGATGCCAGTCTGAGTGCTGCAGCAGCTGAATTCTCAGCTCTCCTGCTTGAGATGCCAGTCTGAGTGCTGCAGCAGCTGAATTCTCAGCTCTCCTGCTTGAGATGCCAGTCTGAGTGCTGCAGCAGCTGAATTCTCAGCTCTCCTGCTTGAGATGCCAGTCTGAGTGCTGCAGCAGCTGAATTCTCAGCTCTCCTGCTTGAGATGCCAGTCTGAGTGCTGCAGCAGCTGAATTCTCAGCTCTCCTGCTTGAGATGCCAGTCTGAGTGCTGCAGCAGCTGAATTCTCAGCTCTCCTGCTTGAGATGCCAGTCTGAGTGCTGCAGCAGCTGAATTCTCAGCTCTCCTGCTTGAGATGCCAGTCTGAGTGCTGCAGCAGCTGAATTCTCAGCTCTCCTGCTTGAGATGCCAGTCTGAGTGCTGCAGCAGCTGAATTCTCAGCTCTCCTGCTTGAGATGCCAGTCTGAGTGCTGCAGCAGCTGAATTCTCAGCTCTCCTGCTTGAGATGCCAGTCTGAGTGCTGCAGCAGCTGAATTCTCAGCTCTCCTGCTTGAGATGCCAGTCTGAGTGCTGCAGCAGCTGAATTCTCAGCTCTCCTGCTTGAGATGCCAGTCTGAGTGCTGCAGCAGCTGAATTCTCAGCTCTCCTGCTTGAGATGACAGTCTGAGTGCTGCAGCAGCTGCACTCTCAGCTCTCCTGCTTGAGATGCCAGTCTGAGTGCTGCAGCAGCTGCACTCTCAGCTCTCCTGCTTGAGATGACAGTCTGAGTGCTGCAGCAGCTGCACTCTCAGCTCTCCTGCTTGAGATGACAGTCTGAGTGCTGCAGCAGCTGCACTCTCAGCTCTCCTGCTTGAGATGACAGTCTGAGTGCTGCAGCAGCTGCACTCTCAGCTCTCCTGCTTGAGATGCCAGTCTGAGTGCTGCAGCAGCTGCACTCTCAGCTCTCCTGCTTGAGATGCCAGTCTGAGTGCTGCAGCAGCTGCACTCTCAGCTCTCCTGCTTGAGATGCCAGTCTGAGTGCTGCAGCAGCTGCACTCTCAGCTCTCCTGCTTGAGATGCCAGTCTGAGTGCTGCAGCAGCTGCACTCTCAGCTCTCCTGCTTGAGATGCCAGTCTGAGTGCTGCAGCAGCTGCACTCTCAGCTCTCCTGCTTGAGATGCCAGTCTGAGTGCTGCAGCAGCTGCACTCTCAGCTCTCCTGCTTGAGATGCCAGTCTGAGTGCTGCAGCAGCTGCACTCTCAGCTCTCCTGCTTGAGATGCCAGTCTGAGTGCTGCAGCAGCTGCACTCTCAGCTCTCCTGCTTGAGATGCCAGTCTGAGTGCTGCAGCAGCTGCACTCTCAGCTCTCCTGCTTGAGATGCCAGTCTGAGTGCTGCAGCAGCTGCACTCTCAGCTCTCCTGCTTGAGATGCCAGTCTGAGTGCTGCAGCAGCTGCACTCTCAGCTCTCCTGCTTGTTCTGTCCATCCAATTCTGAGCAAATCACCCACACGCATCTGGGATCATTCCAGGCTCTCAGGCGACTACCAGCAACGCAGGCGCCTGAGCGAGGAGCTGCATCGACTGCTCAGCGATGCGGGATTCACCGAGCAGAGAGCAAAGTGTCAGCAGATGCTGGCTGACTGGCTGGAAGAAGTCGCTCGAGTCCTCACACAGGATGGCAGGCGGATGACGGGCAGCTACGCAGAGGGCTGGGCCAACAGTCTGGTGCAAGTGAACGGCAGGACAGCTGCAGACTCGGACATTGACTGGACTGTGCTGGTTGCTGGGCAGCAGTTCCATCTCAAAGGAGGCTGCAAAAGAAGAAAGGCCGCATGCAGAGGCGCCACTCGGCTGCAGGTCACGGAGGGCCACGCACAGGTGGCAGTGGGAGCAGGTGAGTGAGGCTGGGTTCATCATCAGAATGCTGAGATCCGCATGCAACTGGAAGCCCATTAACTTTGCTCAATTTCTAAATTCGCAACCGTGTGGCGCCCAGCCTCCAGCAGCTTCTGTGACTGCGAATGTCGGTTTGGGTGCTGAAACAAGCGGCAGGCGAAATTGAAAAGAAAACTCTGATGCCGACTGGCTGAGCCGGGCCATTGGGTTTTGAATTCACAGGCTCCGATTGCAGCAGAGTGGGTGCAGCGGTGCTTGGGTGACCCACGGTAGGCGGGATGGCTCTGCTGAGGTGCTGCTGCTCTCACTTGGAAATTTCAAACAAAATGAACCGAAGCCGCCCTGACTGCTGATTGGTGCCTTGCAGCGGGGCACTGAGTCCTGATGATGCTTGAGCATTTGGAAAGAGCTAATTGAAAAAAATATGTTCTGCCTCTTCTGGCCGCAAATTTAATTGAAGCGTTAAAAGCAGTCGAGAGAAAATATTTTAGTTTTAAGTGATATTGGAATTGAAACTGAAATTTCAATTGGTAAGAAAACTCTGATGCCAACTGGAATCATTGGACCGGGCCATTGGGTTTTGAATCCTGAGGATGCTTGAGCAGATGTGATGAGCTGCTACCTGATGAAGCCAGAACAGCTGAAGCTGAAGCTGGACACACGCAGTGGGTGCAGAGGCTCCTGCCTCACAGGAGCATATATTTAACTACTAAAGCTGTGTATATTTCGCATTAGCGCATGGGTATATTTCCAGTTTTAAGAAATACCCATCTTCTTCACTTGTCACAAAGCGACTCTCCGCTCACTGCGCTCTGCAGGCAGCCAACCTGCTCAATGGAAGCTGAAATTATGTTCACCTCGTTCGGGCGACCAGACCGAGCTCGACCAACGAGCTCAGAGTGAGCTTCAGCTTCCAAGAGAAAGACATCATGAGACGGCTGAGCACAGTCCAGGGCCAGCTGTTCACACTCATCAAGTTCATCTTCAAGAGACACTTGCCGCTCACTCTGGACACACCTGGACTCAAGACCTACCATGCAAAGACTCTGCTCTTCACAATGCTGGAGAAGCCTGGCAGATATAGTTGGTGTTCTTGGCAGCCCCACAATCTGATCGCTTTGCTCAAGGAGTCTCTCGACATGAGGCTGAGATTCATGAGGTCGAGCAGCTCGCCCGATGAGTGCATGCCGCACTTCTTCATGCCCGACGCTCCGCTCTACTTCAAGAACGCTGGAATCGGCGGCGACTTCGACAACACGAAGGCGAGGGTTCGAGACCGACTTTGTGAGCTGAGAAGCGACATCGGCGGAGTGGTCGAGCAGCTGAGGAGACTCGTGAGACCTCTGCAATCAGAGAAGTTCTAATTTCACCCGTTCACTCTGCTACCTCTGTCAGCGCCGCCTGCTGTCACGGAGATCAGAGAAGGCAGTGAAGAACTAGAAATGTACTACAAGTTCACAGACGTGTACAGTGTGGTGCACCGGTGTGTGAGCGAGCTGCAGTCGGAATCGAGCGACAGAGACACCCTGATGAGACATCTCGGCCTCCTGCATGAGCTGCAGTGGTGCAAGTGCGTCGCCCTGTGCATGACCGCCATGGCGCATTTGAAGTTCGCAGAATCTGAGGAGGCTGAGAGACTCGCGATGGAGCTGCAGAGACATCAGGTTCAGTCAGGGTTGAAGCCACAGGATATTCGTCACCGAGGGTCTGTACATGGCCCAACTGAATTGCCAGAAGACTCAGACTGGGCGTGGAGGTTCTGCCTCCCCTGCGACTCTCCGCCTCGCTTCCCATTCCTTTCCGAGTTCACGCAGACTCTGTTCACAGCCAGACTGTCGCAGCCTCTCTCCTCCCACCTGTACGTGAACTTCTGCTGCCTGAGCTGGAGTCTCCAAGCTGAGCTGCTCCGCAATCGCGCACCTGCAATCGCATTCGATCATTGGATTGAACAGCTGCTTGGAGACCCGGACTTGGAGGAGCTGCTCACTCTGGCTCACTACAGCGACTGCCGCGAGCACATGGAGCTCAGCCTGCAGCAGATGGAGATGATCGAGAAAGAGAGACGCGTCGCCATGGAGACGCAGGACGAGGAGAAGATCGGCAGGGTCAGGCGGAAGCTGGAGAGACTTAATGCAGCAGCCGGAGTCCTCAAAGTCGAGTCGCATAGTTGAGGTCGGAAAAGGAAGGCTGAGGCAGACTGACGACTGTCTTGTGCGGTTATCGATGCTGACACAATTTCATGTACTTTGGGTTTGTTCAATCAAACTGTTTATTCTGATGCATGCTGGCTTGATGAGGGATCTGCGTTTTCTGCCTATTTCTGTGTATTTTAGCTATTGAAAGGCTACTTTGATCTGTCTGAGCAGCCCTCATGCTATGTACAAATGTACAAATGTACAAAAACTGCAGTTTTGTACATTTTTGCTGCAATTCAATTTATTGCACTGCATGCTAAATTTGTATTTTTGTTTTTTCCTTCAAACCGCGTGTCTGCTTTGATGCGGGCTTTTCTCTGTGATTTTGTTCTGCGGACTTCAATATCCAATTGCCAATGCTGTTCAATGGATATTCAAGCCAAATGCACAGGTAGCAGCTACGAGCGTATCTGCAGGAACCTGGAAAATTCAGAGGTCGGCTGGGTCAGGGAGAAGCTGGAGAGACTTGATGCAGCAGATTGAATTGAACTTGTAATTTTGTAAGCCCCTCTGGCCCCTCTGGCGCGTATAGTTTAAGACATTTCAGTGTAAATAATTCAGATAAATAATCCAAACTAATTTTTTTGGTTAAAATTATTGCCTACATTCTCCTGGATTATTTAAGCACCTGATCTCAGAATCATGTCAATCAGTCTGCAAATCTGCAAATCGATTTCATTATGTACTTTCATCGTGTGCTTATGTACCCTTCAGCAACTGGAAGCCTGACAGCTCCCTCATGAACATTCAGTGACTGACAGCCTGACAGCTCCCTCATGAACATTCAGTGACTGACAGCCTGATAGCTTCCTCATGAACATTCAGTGACTGACAGCCTGACAGCTCCCTCATGAACATTCAGTGACTGACAGCCTGACAGCTCCCTCATGAACATTCAGTGACTGACAGCCTGACAGCTCCCTCATGAACATTCAGTGACTGACAGCCTGACAGCTCCCTCATGAACATTCAGTGACTGACAGCCTGACAGCTCCCTCATGAACATTCAGTGACTGACAGCCTGACAGCTCCTGACAATTCGCGTACGCACACAACAGCCTGCCACTCGCTCTCAGTGCCAGCTCTGGTGCTCTGCTAGGGTGGCTTGAATGGCCTTGAAATGCCAGCCTTGCTTTGCAGATTTGCCTCATAAAATTCACTTGATGGAGATGAGCGTGCGTTTCAGCTGCCAGGTTGATTAAGTAAGACAACCTTAAAATATAAAGTAAATTACAGAAATAAAATAACTTAAGGGTTCGAGTCCGGGACCGAGCAGTGGGGATGCAGTGAGTATCTGAGGTGGGCACTAAGACAGGCACTAATACAGGCACTAAGACAGGCACTAATACAGGCACTAATACAGGCACTAATACAGGCACTAATACAGACACTAATACAGACACTAATACAGGCACTAATACAGGCACTAATCAGGCACTAATACAGACACTAATACAGACACTAATACAGGCACTAATACAGACACTAATACAGGCACTAATACAGGCACTAATACAGGCACTAATACAGGCACTGATACAGGCACTAATACAGGCACTAATACAGGCACTAAGACAGGCACTAATACAGGCACTAATACACACACTAATCAGGCACTAATACAGACACTAATACAGGCACTAGTACAGGCACTAATACAGGCACTACTACAGGCACTAATACAGGCACTGATACAGACACTAATACAGACACTAATACAGGCACTAATACAGGCACTAATACAGGCTCTAATACAGGCACTAAGACAGAGACTAATACAGGCACTAATACAGGCACTAATACAGGCACTAATACAGGCACTAATACAGACACTAATACAGACACTAATACAGGCACTAATACAGGCACTAATCAGGCACTAATACAGACACTAATACAGACACTAATACAGGCACTAATACAGACACTAATACAGGCACTAATACAGGCACTAATACAGGCACTAATACAGGCACTGATACAGGCACTAATACAGGCACTAATACAGGCACTAATACAGGCACTAATACAGGCACTAATACACACACTAATCAGGCACTAATACAGGCACTAATACAGGCACTAGTACAGGCACTAATACAGGCACTAATACAGGCACTGATACAGACACTAATACAGACACTAATACAGGCACTAATACAGGCACTAATACAGGCTCTAATACAGGCACTAAGACAGAGACTAATACAGGCACTAATACAGGCACTAATACAGGCACTAATACAGGCACTAATACAGGCACTAATACAGGCACTAATACAGGCACTAATACAGGCACTAATACAGGCACTAATACACACACTAATACAGGCACTAATACAGGCACTAATACAGGCACTGATCAGGCACTATTACAGGCACTAATACAGACACTAATACAGGCACTGATCAGGCACTATTACAGGCACTAATACAGACACCGGGACAGACCAAAGTAAATTTAAAGTGCCAGAATGCTTCAGGCATTTCTCTATCCAGCTTAACTTAATCAAAATCTCAGCTCACCTACATTTACCTATATAGCGGAGCAAGTTAAAATGAAAAGAAATTTTACTTTTAACTGCCTAGTAGACTCAAAATAGGGCGGAACTTTGAACCCTGCTAAGACAGCAGAGATTCTTTATCGGTTCAGTGAGCCACTGGCTTCTCAAAGCTCATGCATTATTGATCAACGAATCAGTTTAAACACTGCGCATGTCAGCACAGCGCACCCAGAACTGCCTCCCAAGCTCAGAAAGGCTGCTCACCATGCAGCCGACCCTCAGCTACAGACAGCAGCGCAAAGTCACTCGTCACTCGTCCAGTTCGGCCACTGTCCGAGTGAACAGCCGGGACATTCTGCTGCCAATTCTATCCACCAGTTTGCCGATTCCACCGAAACGTCAGCGAGTTGACAGGCTGCCGGATGTTGCTCAGCCTCCACCGACACCTCCGCCACAGCCTCATCAGTCTCAGCAGCCTCCGCCACCATCGACGCCATCGCCGCCCCCGGCACTGCAGCAGACTCTGTCGGTTCGCGACTGGGTCAGACTGGATGCCGACTCGTCCATGGAAGTCCGCATGGAGCTCAGCAGGAGGGTTGAACCGCCAGCTGCCATGTCAGTTGAGCCAGCCTCCAACTGTGCTTCATCAACTGCCACCGACACGTCTGAGAATCGGCGGCTTGAGCAGCGACTCAGACTGACAGTGAGACAGCTCACTTTGAGGTCAACCTGCGATTGACTGACTGACTGACTGACTGACTGACTGACTGACTGACTGACTGAGTGACTGACTGCCTGACTGACTGACTGACTGACTGACTGACTGACTGACTGACTGACTGACTGACTGACTGACTGACTGACTGACTGACTGACTGACTGACTGACTGACTGACTGACTGACTGACTGACTGACTGACTGACTGACTGACTGACTGACTGACTGACTGACTGACTGACTGACTGACTGACTGACTGACTGACTGACTGACTGACTGACTGACTGACTGACTGACTGACTGACTGACTGACTGACTGACTGACTGACTGACTGACTCACTGACTGAGAGAATGAATGAGTCATCAAGTGAGTGAGCAGAGTGACTCTCTAGTCAAAAAAGTTATCCAGTAAGAATGAAAAGTCACAATACGATGTTGTATAATTCCAAAAATGACTTTCATTTATTAAAATTCTTTTAATTGATAATAAAAATTCAGGCTTTTCTACTTTCGTCAGTAGAGTGTTCAGAACCTTATTGTTAATTTTTAGGAAAACTTGACAAAAAATATTGAATTAAAATTTAAATTCAGCACGGAAAAAAGCATCAGAGCGAGAGGCTGGGATCAGTGGAAGCTGCTGCTACATCTGATAAAAATGAACAAAAACGACACACGAAAGGGGGTCTGTACGATAGCTTTTGATACAGATTGCGGATCAGCTTTGTGGATCAAACAGATCTCGTGAGCTCATATTATTGGCGATTTTTCCGCGTGGTTACAAAGGAGAAATATTGGCATTAAAAACCGCTTTATGTAGCGAAAAAAGCAATTGAAAAAAGATAAAAGTATGGTTATGAATGCCAGTTGCAGTCCAGTGGGTGGCAACAATATAATCGGCATCTGCAGATCTCTTTCTCTGTCTCTTTCTATAAAAAGCTCAAAAATATAAATGCTACACTAAAAATTATAAATTTGCAATTCAGTTTATTCTTTCATGCAGATTGAAGAAAGATATAGATTAGCAATCCATTCTATTCCTGCATTCATATTGGAGAGATAGATTAGCAATCCATTCTATTCCTGCATTCATATTGGAGAGATAGATTAGCAATCCATTCTATTCCTGCATTCATATTGATAGATTAGCAATCCATTCTATTCCTGCATTCATATTGGAGAGATAGATTAGCAATCCATTCTATTCCTGCATTCATATTGATAGATTAGCAATCCATTCTATTCCTGCATTCATATTGATAGATTAGCAATCCATTCTATTCCTGCATTCATATTGGAGAGATAGATTAGCAATCCATTCTATTCCTGCATTCATATTGAAGAGATAGATTAGCAATCCATTCTATTCCTGCACTCATATTGAAGAGATAGATTAGCAATCCATTCTACTCCTGCATTCATATTGGAGAGATAGATTAGCAATCCATTCTACTCCTGCATTCATATTGGAGAGATAGATTAGCAATCCATTCTATTCCTGCATTCATATTGGAGAGATAGATTAGCAATCCATTCTATTCCTGCATTCATATTGGAGAGATAGATTAGCAATCCATTCTATTCCTGCATTCATATTGGAGAGATAGATTAGCAATCCATTCTATTCCTGCATTCATATTGGAGAGATAGATTAGCAATCCATTCTATTCCTGCATTCATATTGGAGAGATAGATTAGCAATCCATTCTATTCCTGCATTCATATTGGAGAGATAGATTAGCAATCCATTCTATTCCTGCATTCATATTGGAGAGATAGATTAGCAATCCATTCTATTCCTGCATTCATATTGAAGAGATAGATTAGCAATCCATTCTATTCCTGCATTCATATTGAAGAGATAGATTAGCAATCCATTCTATTCCTGCATTCATATTGAAGAGATAGATTAGCAATCCATTCTATTCCTGCATTCATATTGAAGAGATAGATTAGCAATCCATTCTATTCCTGCATTCATATTGGAGAGATAGATTAGCAATCCATTCTACTCCTGCATTCATATTGGAGAGATAGATTAGCAATCCATTCTATTCCTGCATTCATATTGGAGAGATAGATTAGCAATCCATTCTATTCCTGCATTCATATTGATAGATTAGCAATCCATTCTATTCCTGCATTCATATTGGAGAGATAGATTAGCAATCCATTCTACTCCTGCATTCATATTGGAGAGATAGATTAGCAATCCATTCTATTCCTGCATTCATATTGAAGAGATAGATTAGCAATCCATTCTATTCCTGCACTCATATTGGAGAGATAGATTAGCAATCCATTCTACTCCTGCATTCATATTGGAGAGATAGATTAGCAATCCATTCTATTCCCGCATTCATATTGAAGAGATAGATTAGCAATCCATTCTATTCCTGCATTCATATTGAAGAGATAGATTAGCAATCCATTCTATTCCTGCATTCATATTGAAGAGATAGATTAGCAATCCATTCTATTCCTGCATTCATATTGGAGAGATAGATTAGCAATCCATTCTATTCCTGCATTCATATTGAAGAGATAGATTAGCAATCCATTCTACTCCTGCATTCATATTGGAGAGATAGATTAGCAATCCATTCTACTCCTGCATTCATATTGGAGAGATAGATTAGCAATCCATTCTACTCCTGCATTCATATTGGAGAGATAGATTAGCAATCCATTCTATTCCTGCATTCATATTGGAGAGATAGATTAGCAATCCATTCTATTCCTGCATTCATATTGGAGAGATAGATTAGCAATCCATTCTATTCCTGCATTCATATTGGAGAGATAGATTAGCAATCCATTCTATTCCTGCATTCATATTGAAGAGATAGATTAGCAATCCATTCTATTCCTGCATTCATATTGAAGAGATAGATTAGCAATCCATTCTATTCCTGCATTCATATTGGAGAGATAGATTAGCAATCCATTCTACTCCTGCATTCATATTGGAGAGATAGATTAGCAATCCATTCTACTCCTGCATTCATATTGGAGAGATAGATTAGCAATCCATTCTACTCCTGCATTCATATTGAAGAGATAGATTAGCAATCCATTCTACTCCTGCATTCATATTGGAGAGATAGATTAGCAATCCATTCTATTCCTGCATTCACATTGAAGAGATAGATTAGCAATCCATTCTATTCCTGCATTCATATTGAAGAGATAGATTAGCAATCCATTCTATTCCTGCATTCATATTGAAGAGATAGATTAGCAATCCATTCTATTCCTGCACTCATATTGAAGAGATAGATTAGCAATCCATTCTATTCCTGCATTCATATTGAAGAGATAGATTAGCAATCCATTCTATTCCTGCACTCATATTGAAGAGATAGATTAGCAATCCATTGTGTCCTACATCAGCTAGGCGAAATATAAAGCTATTTAAAGCTGCGATGATTGCAGCAGAAAGCTTCACTTCAATTTAGGCAAGCTGCCTTTGTGTTTTCCGTTTTCTGGCAAAATCATTAAAATCCAATTTCCTGGAAAAGCCGGTCATTTCCCTTTCATCGCCACTATAACCAGGTGGCCCTAAGCTGGATGGTTATTCAACTTTCAAAGAAAGCTAAAACAAAAACTGATTGTAATTAGCAAAATAATCAAGTCCGTTGTCAAAGCGAAGGTGGCCCACTGCAATCGATGGCTTTCCAACATTTCCATTGGTATGAGTCATCAAGTAATACTTTGGGATAGGGAGAGGAGACAATGTGGGATAGGGAGAGGAGAGAGTGTGGGATAGGGAGAGGAGAGAGTGTGGGATTGGGAGAGGAGAGAGTGTGGGATAGGGAGAGGAGAGAGTGTGGGATTGGGAGAGGAGACAGTGTGGGATAGGGAGAGGAGAGAGTGTGGGATTGGGAGAGGAGACAGTGTGGGATAGGGAGAGGAGAGAGTGTGGGATTGGGAGAGGAGACAGTGTGGGATAGGGAGAGGAGAGAGTGTGGGATTGGGAGAGGAGACAGTGTGGGATAGGGAGAGGAGAGAGTGTGGGATTGGGAGAGGAGACAGTGTGGGATAGGGAGAGGAGAGAGTGTGGGATTGGGAGAGGAGACAGTGTGGGATAGGGAGAGGAGAGAGTGTGGGATAGGGAGAGGAGAGAGTGTGGGATAGGGAGAGGAGACAGTGTGGGATAGGGAGAGGAGACAGTGTGGGATAGGGAGAGGAGACAGTGTGGGATAGGGAGAGGAGAGAGTGTGGGATAGGGAGAGGAGAGAATGGGGGATAGAGAGAGGAGACCGTGTGGGATAGGGAAAGGAGAGAGTGTGGGATAGGGAGAGGAGTGTGGGATAGGGAGAGGAGAGAGTGTGGGATAGGGAGAGGAGAGAGTGTGAGATAGGGAGAGGAGAGAGTGTGGGATAGGGAGAGGAGTGTGGGATAGGGAGAGGAGACAGTGTGGGATAGGGAGAGGAGAGAGTGTGGGATTGGGAGAGGAGACAGTGTGGGATAGGGAGAGGAGAGAGTGTGGGATAGGGAGAGGAGACAGTGTGGGATAGGGAGAGGAGAGAGTGTGGGATTGGGAGAGGAGACAGTGTGGGATAGGGAGAGGAGAGAGTGTGGGATTGGGAGAGGAGACAGTGTGGGATAGGGAGAGGAGAGAGTGTGGGATTGGGAGAGGAGAGAGTGTGGGATAGGGAGAGGAGACAGTGTGGGATAGGGAGAGGAGACAGTGTGGGATAGGGAGAGGAGACAGTGTGGGATTGGGAGAGGAGAGAGTGTGGGATAGGGAGAGGAGAGAATGGGGGATAGAGAGAGGAGACCGTGTGGGATAGGGAAAGGAGAGAGTGTGGGATAGGGAGAGGAGTGTGGGATAGGGAGAGGAGAGAGTGTGGGATAGGGAGAGGAGTGTGGGATAGGGAGAGGAGAGAGTGTGGGATAGGGAGAGGAGAGAGTGTGGGATAGGGAGAGGAGAGAGTGTGGGATAGGGAAAGGAGAGAGTGTGGGATAGGGAGAGGAGTGTGGGATAGGGAGAGGAGAGAGTGTGGGATAGGGAGAGGAGAGAGTGTGGGGTAGGGAGAGGAGACAGTGTGGGATTGGGAGAGGAGAGAGTGTGGGATAGGGAGAGGAGACAGTGTGGGATAGGGAGAGGAGAGAGTGTGGGATAGAGAGAGGAGAGAGTGTGGGATAGGGAAAGGAGAGAGTGTGGGATAGGGAGAGGAGACAGTGTGGGATAGGGAGAGGAGAGAGTGTGGGATAGGGAGAGGAGAGAGTGTGGGATAGGGAGAGGAGACAGTGTGGGATAGGGAGAGGAGAGAGTGTGGGATAGGGAGAGGAGACAGTGTGGGATAGGGAGAGGAGTACATGTACCTGGGCAAGCTTAGTTCCCACACTAATTTTTCACTTTTTATGACTGATTAAAAGTGAAAATACAGACCATTAATCATAAGTTTTTTTCTGCATTGTTGTCAAGGCGAATGCCTGCAATTTCTTCAATAAGTACACTGAATCTCTTACTGAAAACTAATAATCAGATGCAAAACATTCTTGAAGCAGAGCTGTGTCTTAAGACATAATTACAGATGCCAATCACAATGAGTTTTTGTGAGATTATAACTCATGCTGTAATTATTGGGACAGAAAAGGTCATTATTCCACTGCAATCAAAATTCGTTAATGAGGCACTGTGTATGTAGACTGTAGGTCACTGATTAGGTTGAGCTGTGAATCACTGATTGAGATGAGTTGTGACTCACTGATTGAGATGAGTTTTGAGTCACTGATTGAGATGAGTTGTGACTCACTGATTGAGATGAGTTTTGAGTCACTGATTGATATGAGTTGTGAGTCACTGGTTGAGATGACTTGTGAGTCACTGATTGAGATGAGTTGTGACTCACTGATTGAGATGAGTTTTGAGTCACTGATTGAGATGAGTTGTGAGTCACTGATTGAGATGAGCTGTGAATCACTGATTGAGATGAGATATGAGTCACTGATCGAGATGAGATGTGAGTCACTGGTTGAGATGAGTTGTGAGTCACTGCTTGAGATGAGATATGAGTCACTGATTGAGATGACTTGTGAGTCACTGATCGAGATGAGTTGTGAGTCACTGATTGAGATGAGATATGAGTCACTGCTTGAGATGAGTTGTGAATCACTTATTGAGATGACCTGTGAGTCACTGATTGAGATGACCCGTGAGTCACTGATTGAGATGACCCGTGAGTCACTGATTGAGATGAACACAAAGTCACAGATTGAGATGAGCTATGAGTCACTAATTGATAACATTCCTCAGGACTTAAATATTCGATGCAGTTTCAGCAAGGTCCCCCAATGCGAAAGAGCTTCTGAGAATCAGGATTTCTGCTTCAGAAATGTCTGCTTGCAATAGGACTCAAGCCTCCGACGATTCAGAGAAAATTTTTTGATTAAAGCCCAGCAGCTTTTCGGCTACCAGCTGCAGTTGGAAAATTGCCTGCCCGAGGTCATAGGAAATTAAGTCTGCTGTCATCTGCACGCGATTTCAGCTTTTGAGTACAAATTTTTCTCTAATCGATTGCGTACAAACAAACAACTCATTTTTAGTATATAGGATTGTCGTCTTGATTATTATCAATCCCGCCAGCCCTCGTGTCTTCAGTAGGAGAGAGAACGAAAGCTAGAAAAGTTGTTACGTGATTCATCAGTTTTTTCTTCTGCTAAATCAACGAACTGAATGGGAGGCGGTGGGAGCAGGTGAGGTAACTGGTTGCAGATTATTTAATTGACTTGGAGGACTCAAAAGAAGTTGAGATTACAGAGGGGTTGAATCTTAAACAAAGGTGGGATAGAAATCTCAGAGAGAATCTCAGAGAATCTCACAGAGAATCTCCGAAAGAATCTCCGAGAAACCCACAGAGAATCTCAGAGAGCTTAGAGAGAATAGAGAATCTCAGAGAGAATCTCCGAAAGAATCTCAGAGAATCTCACAGAGAATCTCAGAAAGAATCACAAAGAGAATCTCAGACAGAATCTCGGAAAGAATCTCAGAGAGATTCTCAGAGGGAATCTCACAGAGAATCTCAGAGAATCTCACAGAGAATCTCACAGAGAATCTCACAGAGAATCTCACAGCGAACCTCTCAGCGAATCTCAGAAAGAGTCGCAGAGAGAATCTCCGAGAGAATCTCCGAGAGAATCTCAGAAAGAATCTCCGAGAGAATCTCAGAGGGAATCTTAGAGAGAATCTCAGAAAGAATCTCAGAGAGAATCTCCGAGAGAATCTCAGAGAGAATTTCAGAGAGAATCTCACAGGGAATCTCTGGTGAGAATGTCAGAGAGAATCTCAGAAAGAATCACAAAGAGAATCTCAGACAGAATCTCGGAAAGAATCTCAGAGAGATTCTCAGAGGGAATCTCACAGAGAATCTCAGAGAATCTCACAGAGAATCTCACAGAGAATCTCACAGAGAATCTCACAGCGAACCTCTCAGCGAATCTCAGAAAGAGTCGCAGAGAGAATCTCCGAGAGAATCTCCGAGAGAATCTCAGAAAGAATCTCCGAGAGAATCTCAGAGGGAATCTTAGAGAGAATCTCAGAAAGAATCTCAGAGAGAATCTCCGAGAGAATCTCCGAGAGAATCTCCGAGAGAATCTCACAGAGAATCTCAGAGAGAATCTCAGAGAGAATTTCAGAGAGAATTTCCGAGAGAATCTCAGAGAGAATTTCAGAGAGAATCTCACAGGGAATCTCTGGTGAGAATGTCAGAGAGAATATCAGAGAGAATCGCACAAATAATCTCACAGAGTCTCACAGAGAACCTCACAGAGAATCTCAGAAAGAATCTCACAGAGAATCTCAGAAAGAGTCGCAGAGAGAATGTCACAAATAATCTCACAGAGAATCTCACAGGGAATCTCAGTGAGAATCTCACAGAAAATCTCGGAGAGAATCTCATAGAGAATCTCTAGAGAGAATCTCAGAGAGAATATCAGAGAGAATCGCACAAATAATCTCACAAAGAATCTCACAGAGAATCTCAGTGAGAATCTCACAGAAAATCTCGGAGAGAATCTCATAGAGAATCTCTAGAGAGAATCTCAGAGAGAATATCAGAGAGAATCGCACAAATAATCTCACAAAGAATCTCACAGAGAATTTCACAGAGAATCTCAGAAAGAATCTCAAAGAGAATCTCAGAAAGAGTCGCAGAGAGAATGTCAGAAATAATCACAGGATAATCTCACGGAGAATCTCAGAAAGAATCTCAGAAAGAATCTCAGAGAGAATGTCAGAGCGAATCTCTGGAGAGAAACCCAGAGAGAA
>NIVC01000114.1:170000-330000 GCA_002269645.1 Macrostomum lignano
CTACTGTCCCCGAGTTCCATCCGGTCATAGCTACTGTCCCCGAGTTCCATCCGGTCATAGCTACTGTCCCCGAGTTCCAACCGGTCATAGCTACTGTCCCGAGTTCCATCCGGTCATAGCTACTGTCCCGAGTTCCACCTGGTCATAGCTACTGTCCCCGAGTTCCACCTGGTCATAGCTACTGTCCCCGAGTTCCATCAGGTCATAGCTACTGTCCCCGAGTTCCATCCGGTCATAGCTACTGTCCCCGAGTTCCATCCGGTCATAGCTACTGTCCCCGAGTTCCATCCGGTCATAGCTACTGTCCCCGAGTTCCATCCGGTCATAGCTACTGTCCCCGAGTTCCATCCGGTCATAGCTACTGTCCCCGAGTTCCAGACCACCGATTGACTACCTGGTGCAGGCTGAAGTTGGAGCTGAATCTCAGGTAGCCCTGATATGGCAGCGAGTTGCAGATCACCTGGAAGCAGAGCAGCTTGGTGCCGTTGGCTCTGATCAGGGCCGACTGGTCCGTAGACTTCAGAGCACTGAAGCCGGATAGATCCTTGCACCAGCGGATCAGCTCGCCTACGAAACCCTCGATGAGGCAGAGCCAGGCGTCCACATCGCGATTCTGTGATGCCGAGCCAGAGAAGCTGGCGGCCTGAGGGCGGCCTGTGAGGTTCAGCTGCAGCATCCGGATGTCGATGTTGCACAGGTGGTACAGGTATGGGTTGGTGTACAGCTGCAACTCAATCTGTTGCTGCTGTTGCTGCTGTTGTTGGGGCTCCGCATGAATGAAAGACCTGCAGGGATCCTGGGTGTGAGGATGAGATTGAGGCTTTAGATTGACGGATGAGATAGATTAGCAATCCATTCTCATTGTGCGAGAGACAGATTAGCAATCCATTCTAATCAGGTGAGAGATAGATTAGCAATCCATTCTAATCAGTTGAGAGATAGATTAGCAATCCATTCTAATCAGTTGAGAGATAGATTAGCAATCCATTCTAATCAGGTGAGAGATAGATTAGCAATCCATTCTAATCAGGTGAGAGATAGATTAGCAATCCATTCTAATCAGGTGAGAGATAGATTAGCAATCCATTCTACCTAGATTGCTGCTGCTGCTGCTGCTGCTGCGGGAGTCCCGACTGTGCCGGCAGTCTCGTCGTCGGCGGTGGTGGAGGCGGCGGTGGCGGCGGCATCTGGCCGGGTGCTCCGCTGACTCCTTCGGGCCGCATGCCCGCCAGCAGGCAGCGATTCCAGCGGCACTGGCGGCACTTGGTTCGATTCTCCACCCCAGCCAGCTGGCAGTTGCCCGCCTCCTGGCAGCGGTACTGCAGGTTCTCCGTCACGGTTCTGCGAAAGAAGTTCATGCAGGCTGAGCAGGTCAGCACCCCGTAGTGCAGCGAGGCACCTGCGGACCGGCACACGACGCAGACAGCTGAGGCGGCGGCGGCGGCGGCGGCGGCGGCGGCGGCGGCGGCGGCGGCACCCGGTGACAGCTGATTTGTCGATGCTAGCAAAACTGCAGAAGATGACGGATTCGAACTCGGGACCGTCATTAGCGGCTGATGGCAGGACATGGCTAGTATATAGTTGGAGGGATTTCAAATGATTCAGAGTATCCCAGCTTTGTTTGCTCAGCTGAAAAGATCTCAGGGTTCTCTGCTAAAGTATTTTAAACTCGGTTCTTTCCAAGCCATTTTCATTGGCTGGTTTTTGGACTCCGGCTGGGCGCTCCGCCATTGGCTGGGAGGCATCGGATGTTTATTTGGGATTAATATTTTTCTTAATCTCTGATTTTGGATTTTAAACAAGATAAGACAGTCACGTTGGACTGAGTAGAAGACTGAACATTGACTGTCAGCCTCAAATCCATGCTCACATGGCGCCTCAAATCCATGCTCACATGGCGCTTTAAATCCATCATCATTTGGAGCCTCAATTGCAAATCCTCATTTGGAGCCTCAAATCCAAATCCTCATTTGAAGCCTCAAATCAAAATCCTCATTTGAAGCCTCAAATCCAAATCCTCATTTGAAGCCTCAAATCCAAATCCTCATTTGAAGCCTCAAATCCAAATCCTCATTTGAAGCCTCAAATCCAAATCCTCATTTGAAGCCTCAAATCCAAATCCTCATTTGAAGCCTCAAATCCAAATCCTCATTTGGAGCCTCAAATCCAAATCCTCATTTGAAGCCTCAAATCAAAATCCTCATTTGAAGCCTCAAATCCAAATCCTCATTTGAAGCCTCAAATCCAAATCCTCATTTGAAGCCTCAAATCCAAATCCTCATTTGAAGCCTCAAATCCAAATCCTCATTTGAAGCCTCAAATCAAAATCCTCATTTGAAGCCTCAAATCCAAATCCTCATTTGAAGCCTCAAATCCAAATCCTCATTTGAAGCCTCAAATCCAAATCCTCATTTGAAGCCTCAAATCCAAATCCTCATTTGAAGCCTCAAATCCAAATCCTCATTTGAAGCCTCAAATCCAAATCCTCATTTGAAGCCTCAAATCCAAATCCTCATTTGAAGCCTCAAATCCAAATCCTCATTTGAAGCCTCAAATCCAAATCCTCATTTGGAGCCTCAAATCCAAATCCTCATTTGGAGCCTCAAATCCAAATCCTCATTTGAAGCCTCAAATCCATCTTGGCATCTAACTAAAATCCTGCTCTTGACACTCAGCTTGTAGGCTTTGAAATCCTCAAAATTCTTAATGCCTAAGGACGCAAAGGTGCAACAAGCAGGCTTACATTTAGTAATAGCCGGAAACTCAGGCTAAGGCAGAGGGAATAAAGGTGAGTTCTCAGACTCGTGCCATGAAAGAAAGGGAAACGAAATTAAAGCAGCAGCTAGGGAACTGACAAAGATCGAGTTCTCTATGCCTGATCCGTCTGAGACAGCTCTGCGCCGAGTTACCTCCTAGCCAGCTCAATCCAGATTATCCATCCGAGACGGCACGAGGGAACAGACCCGGTGACAGGCGGACACGGGCACAGTGAGAGATAGAGGTTTAAAATTAGCTGACGAACGACTCAAGATAGCACAGCGGGTAGTGGCGCCGGGTAGCTGGATTGGATGCACGCCAGGGATTAATTGAGCTGATCCAAAGACAAGAAAGAACAAGCGCGGAACGAACGGCAAATCGAGCTTGTACTTGTCTTTCTGTCTTGAAGTCTGAGAGATTGTATTTCCCGTATCTGCTTCTGTGAAATGGGTTGTAAACGATATAGCTTGGCAGCTTGGGGGCTGGGGGGGGGGGTTACTAGAGGCTGAGGGTTACTATGAGGCTGGGGGGTTAACTAGGGGGATGGGGGCTACTTGGGGCTGGTGGGTTACTAGGGGGCTGGGGGTTACTAGGGGGCTAAGGGGTTACTAGGGGTCTGGAGGTTACTAGGGGATGGGGGTTACTAGGTGTTGGTTACTAGGAGTCGGAAGGGTTAAATAGGTGTGGCGGGAGAGATTAACTAGCGGTGGGGGTGTTTTAAGTAGAGGTAGGGGTTAACTAGGGGGTGGGGAGAGGTTACCAAGTCAGAGCTGGCCCCGCATGATTACAAACACCTCAAGCCAGCCAACCATGCATAAATTCGCTACAAATCTTTTTCTCCTAATTCAGACCCTAGAAATATTTACAGTCACGAACCCAGTCGAAATGATTGTCCACCTGTGAAAAGCAAGAATAGACAGAAAACATCTGTGGATAGCAGCAATCTGGCTTTGTGAAGAGTTTGTTTGCATATTTAATATTCATAAATCTGTGCTTGTCATGTTTTTACTGCGTGACACAATATCACCTTCCGCAAATAGAACACCTGGCTTTGCATCTCCAAGAGATTTGATGTAATTTTAGAGACATTTCAAGTGCTGAAAGTGAAGTGGGTCGGATGTACGGCTGTGGCAGAGAGAAACTGGGGTCTGAGGGGTGGTGGGTCGGATGTGCGGGCTGGGGCAGAGAGTAACTGGGGTCTGAGGGGATGGTGGGTCTGATGTGCGGGCTGGGGCAGAGAGAAACTGGCGTCTGAGGGGATGGTGGGTCGGATGTGCGGGCTGGGGCAGAGAGAAACTGGGGTCTGAGGGGTGGTGGGTCGGATGTGCGGGCTGGGGCAGAGAGAAACTGGGGTCTGAGGGGTGGTGGATCGGATGTTCGGGCTGTGGCAGAGAGTAACTGGGGTCTGAGGGGATGGTGGGTCTGATGTGCGGGCTGGGGCAGAGAGAAACTGGCGTCTGAGGGGATGGTGGGTTGGATGTGCGGGCTGGGGCAGAGAGAAACTTGGGTCTGAGGGGTGGTGGGTCGGATGTGCGGGCTGGGGCAGAGAGAAACTGGGGTCTGAGGGGTGGTGGGTCGGATGTGCGGGCTGGGGCAGAGAGTAACTGGGGTCTGAGGGGTGATAGCTCAGTCAGAGATCTGTATCGGTTCCAATAATACTGTACAGGCAGTTCCCAAAATTGGGACTTTTATCCAAAACAGTAATTCAGCTTGTATAATCCCACGCCAATAAAGATTCCCAGTGCATTCTTACTCGCATATTAATTATTGAAACAAGAAATTTCATCGCAGACTGAGCTGCGCCATGCACACACTGAGCTTCTGCGCCATAAAAATGCTGTTGGCATTTCCTGTAGACCATGGCTATCAAGATTCAGAGTACAATAGCTGGGTAGGGACTTTTTCTGCAAAGCAGCAGTACTCAGCTTCCGGTTCAAGAGGGGAAGCCGGGGGTACATTTTCTGCCAATTTTTTGTCAAAGAAAAGCGCCTATTCAAATTCGTGCGTTAGTCATGTTTATTTGCCAGGATCCGATTGACTCAACAATGAAGAGGCAGGCGAGCAAGTAGTCCCGCACACTGGCGGCTCTTTGTGTCACGTTTGTGTGGCTTTCCAGAGTCACAGTCTGGACAATTGTGGGACAGAATTTTGACATTAAAGTGGCTTTCATGATTAGTATTGACAGACAGACAGACAGACAGACAGACAGACAGACAGACAGACAGACAGACAGACAGACAGACAGACAGACAGACAGACAGACAGACAGACAGACAGACAGACAGACAGACAGACAGACAGACAGACAGACAGACAGACAGACAGACATACAGACAGACAGACAGACAGACAGACAGACAGACAGACAGACAGACAGACAGACAGACAGACAGACAGACACACAGACACACAGACACACAGACAGACAGACACACAGACAGACAGACAGACAGACAGACAGACAGACAGACAGGTGCAGTAAGATAATTCAATCAAATTCCTAATCTCCATAAGCAGAGAAAGCTAGCAGCAGCGGGATCGTGAGTTGACCCCCCTGAGCAGCCAGTCTGGAACTGAAAATATCACGCGCAGGAGGCAGAGTTCTCCAGCCGCCTCACTCGACTTCCCCTCTCGCCCCATTCCTTCCTTCCACGCCCAGGTGTTTCGCTTCCTCATCAGTCGTGCCCTTGGCCAGCCCAGTGATCGCAAACTGCAGTTTCGCACGGCGGCAAGAATCAGTTTTTTTTCTCTCGTCTTCTGATTTTATAAATCACGTCTTCTTATCAGTCTGCTCTGTCTCTGCCTGCCGCGGGGCCGTGACAAAGTTCCAATTTCAAGTTCTCTCTCCCGCCCCCAGTTAATTGGGGACAGGTAGCGGCGACCTGACGGCTGGGTGCCATCTCTTACCTGAGCAAATGGATTCATAATTGAAGGGTTAATTTTTTGTGGAGGAAGATTCTGTGGGTCTGTGAAATTGCAAGGCAACTTGGAGGATAATGTAGTAAAAGCTGGATGGGGAGGAAGGGGCGGATGAGGAAGAAGGGCGGATGGGGAGAAAGGGGCGGATGGGGAGGAAGGGCGGATGGGGAGGAAGGGGCGGATGGAGAGGAAGGGGCGGATGAGGAAGAAGGGCGGATGGGGAGAAAGGGGCGGATGGGGAGGAAGGGGCGGATGGGGAGGAAGGGGCGGATGGGGAGGAAGGGGCGGATGGGGAAGAAGGGGCGGATGGGAGAAAGGGGCGGATGGGGAGGAAGGGCGGATGGGGAGGAAGGGGCGGATGGGGAGGAAGGGGCGGATGGGGAGGAAGGGGCGGATGGGGAGGAAGGGGCGGATGGGGAAGAAGGGGCGGATGGGGAGAAAGGGGCGGATGGGGAGGAAGGGCGGATGGGGAGGAAGGGGCGGATGGGGAGGAAGGGGCGGATGGGGAGGAAGGGCGGATGGGGAGGAAGGGGCGGATGGGGAGGAAGGGGCGGATGGGGAGGAAGGGGCGGATGGGGAGGAAGGGCGGATGGGGAAGAAGGGGCGGATGGGGAGAAAGGGGCGGATGGGGAGGAAGGGCGGATGGGGAGGAAGGGGCGGATGGGGAGGAAGGGCGGATGGGGAGGAAGGGGCGGATGGGGAGGAAGGGGCGGATGGGGAGGAAGGGGCGGATGGGGAGGAAAAGGCGGATGGGGAGGAGCTGTTTGTGGATAAACAATCAGAGTAAAGCGGCTGTGTAATTTTAATAAAAATTCTAG
Source organism: Macrostomum lignano (assembly GCA_002269645.1). NCBI lineage: Eukaryota > Metazoa > Platyhelminthes > Macrostomidae > Macrostomum > Macrostomum lignano. Next base: position 176,495 of record NIVC01000114.1, read on the forward strand.
CATTTCAAAAGAAATCATTGTTCTGATTGTTCACCTTTTTGTTTTACTGGATGAAGAATTGAGTTGCCGAAATGCAATCGCGGAGAATTTTATTTGTTTGGAATTTTTAATCCTAGCAAATTCATGTCGAATGTCAATCAGTTTAAGCCACTATTCAATGCTTTGAAATGGCATATTTTGTCAATAAAACGCATTGGCAACACGGCATCCTGCCCGATGCTGCATTCAACTGAAAATTCTTAGAAATTGGAGACAGATTTTTTTGGGAATTTCGTGACACGCAATAGTTTTACTGTCAATGCATTTCAAAATTTATGGTCAGTTTAAATCTGGAAAAAATTATGGGTGCGTCTTAGCTATCACAATGTTGAGCATTATAAAAAGGGGAGACATACTGACACAGTTCATGTTGCATCTGACACAGATTGTGATACATCTGACACAAATTTTGATACATCTGACAATGATTGTGATACATCTGACACAGACTGTGGTTCATCTGACACAGAATGTCATACATCTGACACAGGTTGTGATGCATCTGACACAGAGTGTGATACATCTGACACAGAATGTCATACATCTGACACAGGTTGTGATGCCTCCGACAGATTGTAATGCCTCCAACACAGATTGTGATGCCTCTGACACAGTTTGTGATGCCTCTGACACAGATTGTGATGCCTCTGACACAGATTCTGATACATCTGACACAGACTGTGGTTCATCTGACACAGAATGTCATACATCTGACACAGGTTGTGATGCCTCCGACAGATTGTAATGCCTCTGACACAGATTGTGATGCCTCTGACACAGATTGTGATGCATCTGACACAGATTGTGATGCCTCTGACACAGATTGTGATGCCTCTGACACAGATTGTAATGCCTCTGACACAGTTTGTGATGCCTCTGACACAGATTGTGATGCCTCTGACACAGATTGTGATGCCTCTGACAAATATTGTGATGCCTCTGACACAGATTGTGATGCCTCTGACACAGATTGTGATGCCTCTGACACAGATTCTGATACATCGACACAGATTGTGATACATCTGACAATGATTGTGATACATCTGACACAGATTGTGATACATCTGACACAGACTGTGGTTTATCTGACACAGAATGTCATACATCTGACACAGGTTGTGATGCCTCCGACAGATTGTAATGCCTCTGACACAGATTATGATGCCTCTGACACAGATTGTGATGCCTCTGACACAGATTGTGATGCCTCTGACACAGATTGTGATGCCTCTGACACAGATTGTGATGCCTCTGACACAGATTCTGATACATCTGACACAGATTCTGATACATCTGACACAGATTGTGATACATCTGACACAGATTGTGATACATCGGACACAGAATATCATACATCTGACACAGGTTGTGATGCCTCCGACAGATTGTAATGCCTCTGACACAGATTGTGATGCCTCTGACACAGATTGTGATGCCTCTGACACAGATTGTGATGCCTCTGACACAGATTGTGATGCCTCTGACACAGATTGTGATGCCTCTGACACAGATTGTGATGCCTCTGACACAGATTGTGATGCCTCTGACACAGATTGTGATGCCTCTGACACAGATTCTGATACATCTGACACAGATTGTGATACATCTGACACAGATTGTGATACCTCTGACACATATTGTCATGATTTCAAAATGCCTGTTGCGAGGTAAAACAAAGGGCTAAAAAACACGCCCTAAAAAAGCGCCCTATTTTTATTCTCTAAAAAACGCATGCCGGCGTCGTTCGGTACAAAAACCGTTTTGTTTTGTTAAAACTCTGTAGACATTCTGCAGCTGGCAATTCATTGGGCTCGCATAAGCTGGGAGCTGAGACTTATCTGAGAAATATCTGACACGAATTTAAAATATCTGACACGAATTTGAAATATCTGACACTAATTTGAAATATCTGACACGAATTTGAAATATTTGACACTAATTTGAAATATCTGACACGAATTTGAAATATCTGACACGAATTTGAAATATCTGACACGAATTTGAAATATCTGACGCTAATTTGAATTATCTGACACCAATTTGAAATATCTGACACTAATTTGAAATATCTGACACGAATTAGAAATATCTGACACGAATTAAAAATATCTGACACAAATTTAAAATATCTGACACTAATTTGAAACACCTGACACGAATTTGAATTATCTGACACCAATTTGAAATATCTGACACTAATTTGAAATATCTGACACTAATTTAGAATAACTGACCTGTCACCAATTTGAAATATCTGACACTAATTTGAAATATCTGACACGAATTTGAAATATCTGAAACGAATTTGAAATATCTGACACTAATTTGAAATATCTGACACTAATTAGAAATATCTGACACTAGTTTAGAATAACTGAACTGACACCAATTTGAAATATCTGACACCAAGTTAAAATATCTGACATCAAATTGAAATATCTGACATCAAATTGAAATATCTGACACTAGTTTGAAATATCTGACACCAATTTGAAATATCTGACACCAATTTGAAATATCTGACACCAATTTGAAGTATCTGACACCAATTTGAAATATCTGACACTAATTTGAAATATCTGACACCAATTTGAAATATCTGACACCAATTTGAAATATCTGACACCAATTTGAAATATGTGACACCAATTTGAAATATCTGACACCAATTTGAAATATCTGACACCAATTTGAAATATCTGACACCAATTTGAAATATCTGACACCAATTTGAAATATCTGACATTAATTTGAAATATCTGACACTAGTTTGAAATATCTGACACCAATTTGAAATATCTGACACTAATTTGAAATATCTGACACCAATTTGAAATATCTGACACCAATTTGAAATATCTGACACCAATTTGAAATATCTGACACCAATTTGAAGTATCTGACACCAATTTGAAATATCTGACACCAATTTGAAATATCTGACACTAATTTGAAATATCTGACACCAATTTGAAATATCTGACACCAATTTGAAATATCTGACACCAATTTGAAATATGTGACACCAATTTGAAATATCTGACACCAATTTGAAATATGTGACACCAATTTGAAATATCTGACACCAATTTGAAATATCTGACACCAATTTGAAATATCTGACACCAATTTGAAATATCTGACACCAATTTGAAATATCTGACACCAATTTGAAATATCTGACACCAATTTGAAATATCTGACATTAATTTGAAATATCTGACACTAGTTTGAAATATCTGACACTAATTTGAAATATCTGACACCAATTTGAAGTATCTGACACTAATTTGAAATATCTGACACTAGTTTGAAATATCTGACACTAATTTGAAATATCTGACACCAATTTGAAGTATCTGACACCAATTTGAAATATCTGACACTAATTTGGAATATCTTATCTGACACTAATTTGAAATATCTGACACTAGTTTGAAATATCTGACACCAATTTGAAATATCTGACACAAATTTGAAATATCTGACACTAATTTGAAATATCTGACACTTATTTGAAATATCTGACACTTATTTGAAATACCTGACACTAATTTGAAATATCTGACACTAATTTGAAATATCTGACAAATTTGAAATATCTGACACCAATTTGAAATATCTGACACCAATTTGAAATATCTGACACGAATTAGAAATATCTGACACTAGTTTAGAATAACTGAACTGACACCAATTTGAAATATCTGACATCAAATTGAAATATCTGACACTAATTTGAAATATCTGACACTAATTTAGAATAACTGATCTGATACCAATTTAAAATATCTGACATCAAGTTGAACTATCTGACACCAATTTGAAATATCTGACACTAATTTGAAATATCTGACACCAATTTGAAATATCTGACACCAATTTGAAATATCTGACACCAATTTGAAATATCTGACACCAATTTGAAATATCTGACACGAATTAGAAATATCTGACACTAGTTTAGAATAACTGAACTGACACCAATTTGAAATATCTGACACCAATTTGAAATATCTGACATCAAATTGAACTATCTGACACCAATTTGAAATATCTGACACTAATTTGAAATATCTGACACTAATTTGAAATATCTGACACTTATTAGAGACAGGCGGCCAACCTCTTGTGACTTATTTTCAAAACATTCCACAGCCCCAAGGTGCCTGGGCAGTTCAGCTCTGGCATGTCTCTCTCCACCCTGAGGAAGCCGTTTGTTGACGAAATTCCAGGTGTTCTTCTTTTGAAAAGGATTTATTCCGCGGATTATCCCCCGTTAATCCTGCGAGGATTATTTCCCTCAATAGGCGGATTTTAATAAAGGGACATGCTTGAACTCGAAGGTGCATCTTAATCCTGATGAAGGAGGCTGGCGTGCAACTCAACGGATGAACTCGAAAAATGAAAAAAGCATACAGTGTAGAAAAAAATCTGTAGCGTGTCTTGAAGAATCTCGCCCTGATCAGATAATAATGTTTTTATAAATCATACTTACTAAAACTGATGCTAATATGGCGCCACAACTCATGCTAATATGGCGCCACGACTCATGCTAATATGGCGCCACAACTCATGCTAATATGGCGCCACAACTCATGCTAATACGGCGCAACAACTGATGCCAATATGGTGCCACAACTCATGCTAATACGGCGCAACAACTGATGCTAACATGGCGACACAATTCGTGCTAATATGGCGCCACAACTGATGCTAATATGGCGACACAATTCGTGCTAATATTGCGCCAGAACTCATGCTAACATGGCGCCACAACTGAAGCTAATATGGCGCCAGAAATGATGCTAATATGGCGCCACAACTGATGCTAATATGGCGCCACAACTCATGCTAATATTGCGCCAGAACTCATGCTAACATGGCGCCACAACTGAAGCTAATATGGCGCCAGAAATGATGCTATTATGGCGCCACAACTGATGCTAATATGGCGCCACAACTCATGCTAATATTGCGCCAGAACTCATGCTAACATGGCGCCACAACTGAAGCTAATATGGCGCCAGAAATGATGCTAATATGGCGCCACAACTGATGCTAATATGGCGCCAGAAATGATGCTAATATGGCGCCACAACTGAAGCTAATATGGCGCCAGAAATGATGCTAATATGGCGCCACAACTGAAGCTAATATGGCGCCAGAAATGATGCTAATATGGCGCCACAACTGATGCTAATATGGCGCCACAACTGATGCTAATATGGCGACACCATTCGTGCTAATACGGCGCAACAACTGATGCTAATATGGCGCCACAACTCATGCTAATTTGCGCCAGAACTCATGCTAATATGGCGCCACAACTGAAGCTAATATGGCGCCAGAAATGATGCTAATATGGCGCCACAACTGATGCTAATATGGCGCCAGAAATGATGCTAATATGGCGCCACAACTGATGCTAATATGGCGCCACAACTGATGCTAATATGGCGACACCATTCGTGCTAATACGGCGCAACAACTGATGCTAATATGGCGCCACAACTCATGCTAATTTGCGCCAGAACTCATGCTAACATGGCGCCACAACTGAAGCTAATATGGCGCCAGAAATGATGCTAATATGGCGCCACAACTGATGCTAATATGGCGCCACAACTCATGCTAATATTGCGCCAGAACTCATGCTAACATGGCGCCACAACTGAAGCTAATATGGCGCCAGAAATGATGCTAATATGGCGCCACAACTCATACCAATATGGCGCCACAACTCATGCTAATATGGCGCCACAACTGATGCTAATATGGCGCCAGAAATGATGCTAATATGGCGCTACAACTCATACCAATATGGCGCCACAACTCATGCTAATATGGCGCCACAACTGATGCTAATATGGCGTCACAAATAATGTTAATATGGCGCCACAACTCATGCTAAAATGGCGCCACAACTCATGCTAATATGGCGCCACAAGTCATGCCACAACATGTAAATATAGTCATTATTCTTAGTCATAGCCTCTTTAAACTTTCATTTGCTGCTAATTGCAAAGCTTTTCTTCATCATTTCTAAGCAAACATTACTCAAAATATTTTTTACCAAAGCCCAATTATCCCCGTCAAAAGGCAGGATAATCATTTGGTTTATTAATAGGTTTGGTTTCGTAATTACCACTTCCGTTCTGAAGTGTAATTATCCGACAGTCAGTCAGCAAAAGCAGATTCTAGGAATTAATATAACTCTCAACCTAGGATGTACTTCTCCTAACCCTGCTCAGTTCGTGCCTATTTCACTATTTTCACTGAGATCAGCTCTCCGAAAAATCTTCCTCTAATCACCCACGCATATACCTTTTCATCCGCGACTTCCTCTCGGGTGCCCCTGACAACGGCAGCTGAAGGATGATGATCAAGTCTGTAATTATGACTTACTGACACGGGCTTAGGAAATTCCAATGCGGGTTTGTCTACAGGTAAAAATTTCTCTTCTTTAACAGCAGGACAGACTTTGCTTGAATTCCTGCATTTTTGCCATGTCATTTTCTAAACATATTACCTATACATTTTTAACAAAAACACAGACTTGTAAAACAACCCTGTTGTATGCTTATCAGACAAGGAATGCTTAAGTAGAAGAGAACGGACTAGAGACTTCGCTTCTTGGAAAACTTTGGGAGACAGGTTTCACCGAAAAATAGAAAATCAGATTTTTTCTATTTTTTAGCACAAATTTTGTAATTGCTTTTGATAGGAGGCAGACCCAATGTTCATCTTTTGATATGGGTTGCGCTAAGGCGTACCCTAGACACAGATTGTGATATGTCTGACACAGTTTGCGATGCCTCTGACACAGATTGTGATGCACCTGACACAGATTGTGATATGTCTGACACAGTTTGCGATGCCTCTGACACAGATTGTGATGCATCTGACACAGATTGTGATGCATCTGACACAGATTGTGATGCATCTGACACAGATTGTGGTATGTCTGACACAGTTTGCGATGCCTCTGACACAGATTGTGATGCACCTGACACAGATTGTGATATGTCTGACACAGTTTGCGATGCCTCTGACACAGATTGTGATGCACCTGACACAGATTGTGATGCATCTGACACAGATTGTGATGCATCTGACACAGATTGTGATGCATCTGACACAGATTGTGATGCATCTGACACAGATTGTGATGCATCTGACACAGATTGTGGTATGTCTGACACAGATTGGGATATTTCTGACACAGATTGTGATATGTCTGACACAGATTGTGATATGCCTGACACAGATTGTGATGCACCTCTGACACAGATTGTGATACCCCTGATACAGATTGTGATACCCCTGACACAGATTGTGATACCCCTGATACAGATTGTGATACCCCTGATACAGATTGTGATATGTCAGACACAGTTTATAATGCAGTGGCTTTTCGTTAGTCTCCCAACTTAACTAAAGCGTCGTAAAATAAAAAAATTATTTTGAATGTTTTGCTTCTACGAGTATAAAGAATGTGTATCCGCTCTGCATTAGCTGCTGCTGTTTATGAATAGCAATTATCGTTTTGTTGACGGCTGATTATTGAAAATCTAAAAATAGCATCAGATACCGAAATCGACCCTTTCTGACTCAGTGAACCGTAAAAATTTCTCATCCGAAAGCGCAAATATTTGTTATACTACAGAGAGCACAAAGTATACAAGCGTAACGCCCTACCTGATAGTATCGACCCAGTCCTGGAGCAATATTGCAGCTTCATTTGGGGTGTACGGTGCTTTTTAAAATATCTTGCATCGTTGCCAACCGCATCAAATTGAGTAGCTAGTGTACATGAGCATCGCCTAAGACAAAAAAGACTGAACTGAGCCAGTGTTTTTTCTGCGAACTGCATTAGCGAGAGTTGAGGTAGCTTTCAGTTTCTAATTCGTACTGAATTATTGGCTTGAACCGTGAGACAGGGGTGCCCACCATGAGACAGAGGCGCCTACTAAGAGACAGGGGCGCCCACCAAGAAACAGGGCACCCAACAAGATACAGGGGTAATTTTCCACGAGGGTAAGATGCTCTTCCAGGAAAGTCTGCACCTCGGTTTTCCAAGCTGAAATTTACGCCATTGAGCAGTGTGCCCAGCACCTGCTCCAGGCGAACATTAATAACTTCGATATTAACTTTTACACTGATAGCCAAGCCGCTATTAAGGCCTTAACCGCTGAGAATATCTCCGCTGCTACAGTATCTCAATGCCACCGCAGTGTGCAATCTCTCTCAGTCCTTAACAGGATTAGAATTATCTGGACACCCGGGCACAGCAACATCCTGGGCAATGAGCTCGCGGACTCTCTCGCCAAGGAGGGCAGCAACCCAGACGGCAACCACCGTCTGATGAGGCTACCCACTCCCAGGTCGCAAGTCACCCGCCATATCAACAGGTGGCTCCATCAGCAGCACCAGCTCCACTGGAACAGCTGCACCGAGTACAGGCAGAGCCGCTCTGCCATGCCTAACCTGAACAGGAAAGTCTCTGATTATCTGATTTTGCTTAACAGAACCGACCTCAGGGAGATGTGCATGGTCCTAACCGGCCATGGATTCTTCCAGAGACATATCTCGTTGCAAACCGGCTGCCCTCCCACCTGTCCTTTCTGTGGCATAGGAGAGGAGACCGCGGAGCATCACGTCACTTTCTGCCCTTACTTCAACAAGGCGCGGCACAAATACCTCGGCCACCCCCAGCGGATGGACGAGCTGACCACCCCAGACAATATCCGTGACCATCGCGCCTTCGTCCGGAACTCCGGCCGGATGAGGGTCGCCGATGCCTCCACTGCGAACCTGCCGACTACTGGCGGGGACTGGGCGCACCCCCAGGGTTAATCCTTGTGCTCTTTTACCTTGGGGTTGCGATAGGGGCCTCGCGGCCTATTCGCGGCGCCTGCGCCCCCCGTCAGTAGTGAGTAAGTAAGTAAGAGACAGGGGCGCCCACCCAGAGACAGGGGCGCCAACCAAGAGACAGGGGCGCCCACCAAGAGACAGGGGCGCCCACCATGAGACAGGGGCGCCAACCAAGAGACAGGGGGCACCCACCAAGAGACAGGGGGCGCCAACCAAGAGACGGGGGCGCCCACCAAGAGACAGGGGCGCCCACCAATAGACAGGGGCGCCAACAAAGAGACAGGGGCGCCCACCAAGAGACAGGGGCGCCAACCAAGAGACAGGGGCGCCCACCAAGAGACAGGGGCGCCAACCAAGAGACAGGGGCGCCCACCAAGAGACAGGGGCGCCCACCATGAGACAGGGGCGCCAACCAAGAGACAGGGGGCACCCACCAAGAGACAGGGGGCGCCAACCAAGAGACGGGGGCGCCCACCAAGAGACAGGGGCGCCCACCAATAGACAGGGGCGCCAACAAAGAGACAGGGGCGCCCACCAAGAGACAGGGGCGCCAACAAAGAGACAGGGGCGCCCACCAAGAGACAGGGGCGCCAACAAAGAGACAGGGGCGCCCACCAAGAGACAGGGGCGCCCACCATGAGACAGGGGCGCCAACCAAGAGACAGGGGGCACCCACCAAGAGACAGGGGGCGCCAACAAAGAGACAGGGGCGCCCACCAAGAGACAGGGGCGCCAACCAAGAGACAGGGGCGCCAACCGTGAGACAGGGGCGCCAACCAAGAGACAGGGGCGCCCACCAAGAAACAGGGGCGCCCACCATGAGACAGGGGCGCCAACCAAGAGACAGGGGGCACCCACCAAGAGACAGGGGGCACCAACCAAGAGACAGGGGCGCCCACCAAGAGACAGGGGCGCCCACCAATAGACAGGGGCGCCAACAAAGAGACAGGGGCGCCCACCAAGAGACAGGGGCGCCCACCAAGAGACAGGGGCGCCCACCAAGAGACAGGGGCACCAACCAAGAGACAGGGGCGCCGACTAAAGATAGAGGCGCCCAATATAGAGGGCTTACGAAAACGCTAGCAAGCAATGAACTGCATGCCTTCTCAGAAACTAAAGGCCCATACCTACTACTAACAGTAAAGAGTATAGACAGAAAAATGCCACATTCTCTTAAAATGTGTATACATCTGTGAAGACATCATCCGTGATGACTAATAGCAATTTAAAGTCTTGATAGCTAATTCATATGCCGCTTGGGTCCATTTGTGGGCTTTTGTCATTTATTGTTATTTATTGCGAAATAGTCTACTGTTAGTAAGCTAGTAGTAATTGTATCGAAACAATAACAATTCCATTTCAAGACTTCTCCGACTTCTCCACCATTTCCGTGTCAGGTGCATCGATAGCTTTGAGCAGAGCGTCGTTCGTGGCCAGCACGGATTTAATGTTCTCCATGATGCTCTCCAGGAAGTCGCACAGCTCTTCAACAAAGTTGGCCGACTTCAACGAACCGCCGTAGCTGATTGGCCGAATTGTGGACCAGAATACGAACTGGATGCACAGAGCCTGGGAGGGGGCTGCGGTTCAGGCAGATTGCGAGACATTCCCATTAAATGCTTTGAATATCATTCGAAAATCCCCACTTTACTTAGATATATCAGATTTTCGAAGTGTTCACAAAATTTCCTGGGATTTTCTGGAGCTTCTTGTGATTCTCCATACATTTATCCAGACTCTCCCAGATTTCCTGAGATTCTCCCAAACTTCTTGAGGCTCTCCGAGACTTCTTGAGACTCTCAAAGATTTCTTGAGATTCTCCCAGATTTCTTGAGATTCTCCCAGATTTCTTGAGATTCTCCCAGATTTCTTGAGATTCTCTTTGCATTTATTGAGATTCTCCCAGATTTCTTGAAATTCTCAGAGATTTCGTGTGATTCTCCCAGACTTCTTGAAACTCTCAGATATTTATTGAGATTCTCCGTTTTTTTGAGATTCTTCGAGATTTCTTGAGATTCTCCCAGATTTATTGAGATTCTTCGAGATTTCTTGAGATTCTCCCAGATTTCTTGAGATTCTCCCAGATTTCTTGAGATTCTCTGAGACTTCCTGCGATTACTAACTGAGAACGCCCGAGATTCTAGCTCTGTGGCTTTCAAAAATTAGACTACCCAGCCGAGACGTAAGGATTTACTATTGGATTCCACGAGATTCTTCGGGGCTTTTCCAAGATTCAGATTTTCTTGAGTTTTTTATTAAGATTCAGCGCCCCTCATGTAAAATGCGTTCAAGATTTTTATTGAAGGGCCTGCAACCCCTAATTTAGGGGCGCCAATATTTGACGGCATGGTTGGTGGGCGCCACTGTCTCCTGGTGGGCGCCCCTGTCTTTTAGTCTTGGTGGGCGTCCCTGTCTTTTGGTGGTCGCCCCGTCTGTTGGTGGGCACCTATGTCTTTTGGTGGTCGCCCTTGTCTTCCGGTAGACACCTCTGTCTCTTGGTGGGCACCCCTGTCTTTTGGTGATCGCCCTTGTCTTCCGGTAGACACCTCTGTCTCTTGGTGGGCACCCCTGTCTTTTGGTGGTCGCCCTTGTCTTCCGGTAGACACCTCTGTCTCTTGGTGGACACCTCTGTCTCATGGTGGGCCCCCCGTCTCTTGGTGGTCGCCCTTGTCTCCTGGTGGACACCTCTGTCTCTTGCTGGAGTTGCAGTTGAAGAGACCTCGCTCAATATTGTCACAAATTGGTGTCCAAACTCACAAACGTGGGTTGACAGCTCCATCACAGGTTTGTCGTTAATCTGCCTGTTGATCATGTAGAACTTGACGTGCGGATAACGCACCACATATCTGGCCGCGATGTACTGCAGCTGCGGCACTGTGCGCTTCAGCAGCAGATTGTTGTCAATCTTGGCGTAGAACAGCACCAGCTTGAAGCAGCTGGGCTGGTTCAGCGTGTCCTGATCGTCCGAGCTTAATATGGTCAGGTACTTTGGCATTCCTATTCTCAATTTTTGTAAACGAATTTGTTTATAATTAATTAACTTTAATATTTATAAAAAAATTGAATTGCAACTTTGAAATTTCGATGAACGGCGAGAGAAAGACAAATCAGAGTTCGGGTCTTTTTACATAGACAATTTTTGTCGACCGGTAAATTCTATATGTATACTCTTAATTTCAGCTGCATCTGCGTACGTCAATCTATAATTATTTTATGCGTATACATGTATGATCGAATGGCGAATTACAATCTAAATTAAAATGATATGCAGCTATATCAGTCGATGCAGTTTTACTTAAATTTATTTATAATAAGTATTGTGAACTGGGGCTACAGTCATCCCCGACCCTTCTTCAGAACCTTCGGGCAATGCATGATTTGGAGTGTAATTGCTGCGATGTCGCGACGTAACACGCACCCTGATGGCATGCCTGCCATTATGGTGTGTCGCAGCGTTGCGGTTTGCAGCTGCATATGTTCAGGGAGCGCTCCTAATTTGTACCTAGATTTGCTTCTTTATCAGCGGCTGCATGACAGGTCAAGCCTGCTGATTGCACTTGTTGTGCTATAGGCCGGATTACTACCCTGACTATCACAGTGAACGAGCTGACGATGGCGTCAGTCAACTGGCCGGACTGACTTCGGACCCTGAGCGGGGGATCGCGTCAGGAGACTTAATCAGCCCGTCCCTAATGCACAGATTAATTCCCGCCAGTCCCTCAAATAAGGAAGACACGCGACTCACTCTGTTTCTTCGGGTAACAGCGGTGGCGGCAGCAGGGGTGGCTTCTCTCAACGTTCTCTGTTCAGTCTATAGAATAGACAGGTATCTGGATTGCAGTATTGGACCTATGGCTGTGACTTACACAATTCCAAGGAAAGAGAGAGAGATGCCTCCCCTACTGCCGCTCCTACATATATTTATGTATCGCTACCCCAGGCCCAGCTAGCTAAAATTACGATCGTCTTATCCAACAAAGAAAGAGTTACAATTGTCGGGGTCGCGATTGGGGAGAGGAAACAAACCGATTGGCTGCTGGACCACCAGCTAATCGCAGGGTGAGCGAGGGGGCGCACTGGAGCCGCAGCCAGCCAAAGCCGGCTGGCCTAACAGGCAGTGGGGTGGGTGCAACTGGAGGGGGTTGACGCAGACAGAATGGGGGGGGGGTTGGCGCAGGCACGCGGCCGGGGGCGGTGGGAGTGCAGAGCCGGGCACACTTTGACCGAGAGCCAGAGATTGCTCATCGGTGCAAGTGCGACCGGGCACAACAAACTTTTCGCTACATGGCGGAATAAGGCGAAAATATATCAGTAGACAAACTCTCAATTGCAGCAGTAAATAAAAAAATGTTTAGTTGAAACCAAAAAGCTGGACCCTGGTCGATCTAAATCCTTGAAGCCAGTTCTCTAAAAGTCCGTTTTTTCTTCTAGCGCGATCATGCAATTCTCTTCAGATTTAGCAGTGACTATCCCTGTCTCCGGAAGCCACACAAGAAACCTTTTCTAATCTGCTGCATGCGAGTTCACGACAAGATTTTCTAGGACCTATACTACGTCTAAATAAAATTCTGTTCAAGATTTTACAATATGTTATATACAGTAAAGATTACGCCTTGATTATATTTACGAAGTTCACAAGTTTAAATAATTTTGTGCGTTTATTTTGGTTTAATGCATACAGTCAATTTGGACAATAAGTGCTGTCTGTTTGAAACGAAAAATATTTGTTCGCCGCGCGATTTGTTTTTTGTAGTTGTTGTAGTACTGCAAACGTTGATACAACTCTGCAATTATTTTCTCAGTGCATTACCACAATAATTTTCTCTATTGCTTTTCTGCTTATTATCAATTAAAAAGTTTTTATTCAATATTTTCGTTTTCAGTTTTCAGTTTTAAGCTGATACCTTCATCGACATTGCATTGGCATTGGCATTGGCTAAAAACAAAATAAGACAAGTGTATCTGCAGGAGCATGTTTGCACGATTTCAATTGGCCTGAAATTATATTATCTAAATGATGCAATGTGATTTAGACGTGATTTAAATTTTTTTATTAGGCCTACCTAAATCTTTCAATTTGATTGCTCTTGAGTCTTGCCTTAACCAACAATATTTTGTATAGCCATAAGCCCTAGTTTGTTTCATTTTAATGTCATGAGGTATACCTTCAAAGTCAAAAAGTAGATCATGAAAAAAATTATTATATAATATCCTAGATTTTTATTGCCTTGCATGCTACATACAGGATGCATGAGACTTGAGTTTAGAATAGGGCTTAGGCCGCTTAGGCCTTATAAAGTTTAAAAAGCCCTTGATTTTGGTAGCCTAATTATTGTTTAGGGCTCATTCCATATAAGATGGACATATTTGGAAAATAGAAAAAAGTCAATATTTTTGCTTGCCATTGCCTAATTAGCCTATTTTTTTACCAAATGTTTATATTGTGCAATATATACAATCTAAGAATAAAGGAATGGTAAAATGTTGGATTAGTATGTTATCAATTGGCAAAAAGTCATTTTTGTAAAAATTTGGACATTTTTCGAAGCAAAAGACATCATTAAGATTTTGTACCTTTTAAAAACAAACAGAAAGCTTTTGAAGGTTGAAACAAACTATAGATAAAAGTATAGCACTTGCATCATCAGAAAAAAGCATTGGTGACCAAATAATCTATTATATTTTTAATGTATTAGTACCTCAAAGTTACTGAATTGACAGAAAAAAATATGTTACGACCATAATGTTACGACCATAAGGCTGCCTTTTCTTTTGTATCTTTGTTGCCTTTTGAGTTTATATATTCTAATAAAAGAGTATGATTTCTAAAGATGTTCTTAGTCAAATTTTAAAAATGTATTGCAAAATATCAAAAATGAAAAATGTTATAAGACTTTTACCTTTTAGTTTCTATATGTCAAAAATCCTGTCGTTACAACTATAAGTGTCATTTAAGGTTTAATAGCATCTATACTAATGATGATATCTATATGAAACTCTATAAATATATTCTAGACAAAATAATCTTTCATTTAAAATATTGGTTTAGTATATTCTATTATTAGATTTCATTTTATAAGTAAAAATAACCTGTCATGTTACGACCATGCTTATATGGAATGAGCCTTAGTTTACAAATTGTTTTAGTCTATGGACTAGACTAGCTTAGTTTATTTGTGTGCAGTAGGGATACTATCACATTTGACTATCAAAATTCATCTTGAAATTAGACCTTCTAGCCAAAGAGGCCTATGATTTTATATTGGCATTTTTTCATCTCATGATACCCACAGCCCAATTGATTATTTGTGTCAATTTCATTATATTATACCCAATGGAAAATAGTAAGAGTTGAAACAGATAAGAAAATGGCAAAAATCTTAATTGCAACAAAGAGCTTATATATGTATGGCAGCCATCCACCCAGTGTTTTAATTGCCTGCATGGCAGCCATATCTTAGTCACTAAGTCATATACTATTTGAATTAACATTTAAATTAATAAAAATAGCAATGAATTGAGATTTTATTAGGTATACATAATTGTACATGGATAAAACAAAACAATATAGTAATAGGCAGTTATTATTTGTTCGGTGACTGGACGAATAGCGATGTGGTTATTTGTTCGGTTACTAGATCCTGACCATGCTTTCCTATTCATCCAGTTAATACTGGATAAATAGACATTTTGTTATTTGTCCGGTTAAATTGATAATGCTAAAATATCTAGTTTATAAAAACCACAACGGTAAATATTCCTAGACTTAAAAGACTTCTTACTCGTGTCTTGATTATTATATTGTTATACTAGTGTGTGTTTTATATACCAAATTATGCCGAATTGAATACACTGCTTTGCTTACACTCAAGTAATACAAGAAAATATTAATCAGTATATAAGAAAAGGTCTTAAAAGTCTAGAATATTCATCACGAAACAATAAGATATTTGTGTTAGCAATTTAACCAGACAAATAGCAAAAAGGCTATTCGTCCGGTCACCGGACAAATAACAACTGCCATAGTAATAATAATTTTAATTAGGTTTAGTTAGTAGCAATGTGCAGATTAGGCTTATACAAGGGCCAACTGCCTAGGCCCTATTGCCATGCATGTAATTAAAACATTAGGTGGGATGGCTGCCATGCATGCAAGCTCACCATAATTAGTGAGCTTACTAGACTCTAAAACATAATCCTTAGGCCTATATTCACTTTTATTATATGATATCCTAAATGGACAATTTGTTAATAATAATATATTATAAAATGAAAGTAAACAAGTGTGGCAAAGAAATGAAAGACCTACAATAGTGATGGACCAAATGTAGATTTTTGCAAGTTTCCGAAACCAAATCCGAATGTACAAAAAAATTCCAAATCCGAATATCCAAATGTGTTTCCGAATGTAGAAAAAAGTAAAAGGTACACGGCGGGAGTAACTATGACACCTTTCAGTGACGAAAATGCCTTGTCATCTAATTAGTAATTGTATTAGCGCTGTACATTAATTTACTGACAAGATTCAATCTAATCTCGGGCTTATACTATATCTATCTAGTATCTGAATTGAATTAAACTTAGAATTGAACTTAATTCTTATATATCTAATCTAACTAATTCCAAATATTAACACTAACTGACATAACGTTTGTGCAATTTGATAACTTTACCGTGTGCACGTAAAGTCTGTGCACATTAATTTGCATTTTGAACAAAATGATGATTACACTTAAACAATGATTATTGTGATTAAATGTTTCTGCAACTTTAGGTTGAATGCCTCAAAGGTTCCGATGTTAAGTGACTTTACTTATTAACACTTTTTAATAATATACGTTATTGCAAAACAGACAATAGTAAAAACGAGCAATATTACGTTAAATTTTGCGTTGATTGTTTTTTAACTGACTTTCTTTTCAAAAAGTTGTATTTCTTTTACGTTAGTATAATTTTGTTTTTGGTTGTTTGCTTTTTTCATATTCGGAAGCACATTCGGATATTCGGAAAATAAAATTTTCGAATCCAAAACCTTTGGATTTCTAAAAAAGTGAGACTTTTTTTGGATTCGGAATCCGAATCCGAATATTTGGATCTATCACTAACCTACAAATTAAAAACCTATATCTGATTCTTATACTATCTTCTTTATTTTCATTTTCCCTCTTATATACTCCCCCTTCATTTTTATTTTATAATGCATTGTTAATAATTTTTCTATTTAAGATATCATAATTTTTAGTATATGGAATATAATGAAAGTGAATATAAGGATTATGCTCTGGTAAGCTTTAATTATAGGATTTTTGTAATCATGGCTACATCTCTTTCAATTCTCACTATTTTCTATTAGGTATAAATAATGCAAAATATTGATATCATAACATACATGTAGAACCTTGGGAATCACCCAGCCATTTTTATTGGCAACACATACATATAAACTACTATTGGCTAAAAGTAGTCACATGATTACTATTTTGTCTTACATATATGTGTTGCCAATAGAAATGGCTAGGTGAATCCCTAGGTTGCACCTAAGCATGTATTGTACAACTAAAAATGCCTTTATATTATATTAATAAAAGGATTGATTAAACTTGCCCTATTTGGACCTGATATGCAATCAACAGCTTAGCCATAGCTATTGTAAAACATATCTAAAGGCTGTATATAGCTATTCAATCCAAGTAAAACTGTGGAAATTTATCTTATCTAACAAATTTGTCAGGGCCCATTTAAAACAACTTAATTTATTATACCATTATATTTAAAAAAACAAACTATATATTATAGTCTAAAAGCAAGTTAAAACAGTCCAGTAGAATTTTTAAAGAGCCTAAGCACAGAACTAAGGGATGGGAAAAAGAAAATAGACATGGCATTGCTCACAGTGTTCTAAATACAAAACAAAGGGAAAAAGAGAGAGAAAATAGACATGGCACTGCTCATAGTGTTCTAAGTACAGAACAAAGAGAGAGAAAAAATAGACATGGCACTGCTTACAATGTTCTAAGTACAGAACAAAAGGAGTGAAAGAGGAAATAGACATGGCATTGCTCAGTTTTTTAAGTACAGAACAAATAGAGAGAGAGAGAGAGAGAGAGAGAGAGAGAGAGAGAGAGAGAAAATAGCCACTAAGCAGTGCCATGTGCCATATGTAAAATTAGTATTTTCTTTCTTTCTTTTCATTCTGTACTTATTCTCTTAAAATTCTACTAGACTGTCTTGATTCACCTTTGGATTCTACATAGTTTGTTTTCTTAAATATAATGGTATAATAAATTAAGTTATACTGAATTGGCCTGACAATATCTTATGATTGACAAAACACATTGGCTAGAAAGAAAAATTGTATTATATGTTTTGTTGGCATTTATTTTCTTACTATTTAATCTAAGAACTGGGGGTTGCCATATACTCAATTATCCTAGCTAATGCTGGTACCCATTTTATAGCTAATTGGATTAGTAATTGACAAAATTTGGATTTTTGCAAGTTTCCAAAACAGAATCCAACTGTGCAAAAAATTCTAAACATGAATCCAAATATCTGAATGTAAGCAAAAAGTAATAGGTAAACAGTAGCAATAACTTGACACTTTTAAGTAACAAAAATGCCTTGTCATCTTATTGTCATCCAATATGGTTACAAACCAATTGGCAAAGTGTTTTCTACCAAAATGGCTATTGCCAAAGTGGTCTTTTTTCTTTTCTAAAAATGTTTTTTAAACTAAAACTTCCCTATAACATCTTTTAGAAAGTAAAAACATTGTAACCAATAGCTTTAATTTAATTATAGAACAATTTTTGTAAAAGTTTATATTTTAATTAAAAAAATACTGCTGGTATTGTAAGCAAAATAGAATTTTTTAGAAACTCTTAAATAGCATGTGTAATTTTAAAAAGTTACTTTAATGTGTGATTTTGTTTTTGTCAATGTTTAGAAGTTTTAGTGAGTGCAATTTGTGTAATTGAAGATGTACAAATTCATTTCAATTCTACAAATTAGCAAGAAAGATGATATGATCAAAGCATGATAACAACCATGAGAGTACTATATCCTCCAGCTGGCTTTCCAAGCAGGGATAGGCAGACTTTTACCCCAAAGGCTAGATAAAGAATCCAGCTCATGGCTAAGGGGCAGATAAGAGTGGAAAAGAATAGACAATTCGAAAAGAGATTATTAGAGTATTAGCAACTTTAATCTAGCCTTAGTCTCATACCTGCGCATTGCCCCTAATTTATACTAGCCATGCAACTTACTTTTTGAACAAAAGTTTGACTTACCTATAAAAAAAACCCTAAGGAAAAAATTGATGCAATTTTGGATAAACAGCAGGAGTAACTTGACTATCTGATTAAGGATAAATGCCTCATCATCTAATTAGTGAAATTTTATCCATTAAACCTTTCATCTTTCATGCTAATTAGTCTTCTCAGGTCAGCATTTTGCAACTTACCTTGGCTAGGCCCATTGCCAGCCAGCTGGATTGGCCTGGTTGGCCAAGTTTTGCACATGTATGCTTTGTCTTTGCTATTTTACATAGAATAACATAACCAGAATTTCTATTCTAGTTATATCTTTTTTGTTCTCATATCTTGGAAAACAGACATTAACCAAGAGGGTATAAGTTAAAATGTTGAATATATTTTTAACAGTTTGCAGCATTTACCTGATTGTTGATTAGCAAAATATTGATGCAAGCCAAATGAAGAAGTTTAGCACACTTTGAACTTAAATTTTTGTAATAGCTTATAGCTTTTTTAATATTTTATTATGCAATTTCAACTCGAAACATTTATTTGTTTTTGTCTAATTATTGTTTCCAATAATTTGAATTGCAGTACAATATGTCTGCCCCAAATCAGCCAGGCAGTGAAGGTCCAGGTGGTCCGCCGTGAGTAATCTGCATTACTTGATGTTCTTTCTTTCCATGGACATGGCGTGAAACCTAGTAGTGTTGCTTGATTCTCTGGTGTGCCAGCGTCCCAGGCTTGATTCCAAGTGCAATCACATTAATTTGGGGCTAAATTTGAATCTCTGCTTGTGTCTGCTTGTCACCTTGTGTAATTGATTCCATTGATGGCCAATCACCAAGGCACAGTGAAGTGTACATGCCTAACGATAAATAAAATCAGGGCCGCTGTACACTGCTGTGTGTATGGGTGCCTGTGCCTGTGCATATGACTGCATATGTATCTGTGTGCTTGTGTGCTGCTCAGGGGAGCCAGCGTAATGGGCTGGGCAGTAATGCCTCTTGCCAGCTGTGACAATGTCGCTCCATGTCTCTAGTAATAAATAATAGCATAAATTGTAGGCAAGTCTATGGCTTCTTTTTAAAGCTTCAAGTCATTACTATAAGGCATCCCAAAAGTCCATTAGGCATTAACAAATATCTGGATAAGCTACAGAACTCTACAGTCCTTCAAAGTAGCATCTTTGGCAGCAATCAGGCGTTGCCAGCATTCTAGCAGCTTCATTTGCCAATCCCTGAAGCGAGCATACCATTTGTTAACCACTAGCTCACTGAAAGCATGTTGCCAAAAAGGCTTCCAAAAGTGCTTTAAAGAGTGTGGACTGTGGATGCATATGAAAATATCGGTGTGGCTGAGATTCTCACATTTTGTCTATGATAAAATCTGCCATTGTAGTTGTTTTAGTAAGCAAGCAAGTGCAGTTTTTTTCTATATCTCAACAGTTTAAAATAGAAATAATCTTATTCTAAGTCTGTTACTAGAATTTTTACCTCTTCTTGGATTTTTTAGCTTGCATTGCTCTTTAGGTTGGGGGTAGTGTTCTTACTGTTAGTGTATTAATTAATATTGTATTCTGATATATAAGCTTTTATAATTTTATTTAGATCTGCTCCCGGAGCAGCTGGAGAAGGAGATACTGGTGCCCCGAAGTCAAACTACCAGCCAAATAGGCGCCTGCAGCAGACTCAGGCTCAAGTTGATGAGGTGAGTTTTTGTTTTAAAAAATAGGATCTAGGAGTGAAATTGCCAGCTAGAGCTGTTTTTGCAATTGATAATAACCTGAAATCTGCAGGTTGTCGACATCATGCGAGTTAATGTTGAAAAAGTGCTGGATCGGGACGCCAAGATCACAAATCTGGATGATCGCGCTGGTGCGTTTCTAATATTATTTATTAATTATCTAATTTTAGCTAGCTACTGTTTCAGCCATGGCATCTCAGCAACTCCCCCATTGAGCCATGTACTCGTAATCTCAGCAACTCCCCCAATGAGCCATGGCATCTCAGCAATCCCCCATTGAGCCAATTGGCATCTCAGCAATCCCCCATTGAGCCAATTGGCATCTCAGCAATCCCCCATTGAGCCAATTGGCATCTCAGCAATCCCCCATTGAGCCAATTGGCATCTCAGCAATCCCCCATTAAGCCAATTGGCATCTCAGCAACTCCCCCATTGAGCCATGTACTCGTAATCTCAGCAACTCCCCCAATGAGCCATGGCATCTCAGCAATCCTCCATTGAGCCATGGCATCTCAGCAATCCCCCATTGAGCCAATTGGCATCTCAGCAATCCCCCATTAAGCCAATTGGCATCTCAGCAACTCCCCCATTGAGCCATGTACTCGTAATCTCAGCAACTCCCCCAATGAGCCATGGCATCTCAGCAATCCTCCATTGAGCCATGGCATCTCAGCAATCCCCCATTGAGCCAATTGGCATCTCAGCAATCCCCCATTGAGCCAATTGGCATCTCAGCAATCCCCCATTGAGCCAATTGGCATCTCAGCAATCCTCCATTGAGCCAATTGGCATCTCAGCAACTCCCCCATTGAGCCATGTACTCGTAATCTCAGCAACTCCCCCAAAGAGCCATGGCATCTCAGCAATCCTCCATTGAGCCATGGCATCTCAGCGATCCCCCGTTGAGCCAATTGGCATCTCAGCAATCCCCCATTGAGCCATGTACTCGTAATCTCAGCAACTCCCCCAAAGAGCCATGGCATCTCAGCAATCCTCCATTGAGCCATGGCATCTCAGCAATTCCCCATTGAGCCAATTGGCATCTCAGCAATCCTCCATTGAGCCATGGCATCTCAGCAATCCCCCATTGAGCCAATTGGCATCACAGCAATCCCCCATTGAGCCAATTGGCATCACAGCAATCCCCCATTGAGCCATAGCATCTCAGCAACTCCCCCATTGAGTCACGGCATCTCAGCAATTCTCAATTAAGCAATGGAATCCGAGCAACTCCCCAATATTGAGCCTCGATATCCATGCAAATCCCACTAATAATAATAGTGATAAAAATAGACTAAAATTGATAAAATGTAAAAGCGTGTTTTCCCCAACGACAAACTCAACCCAACCAGACGCTCTACAAGCCGGCGCCTCGCAGTTCGAGGCCAGCGCTGGCAAGCTCAAAAACAAGTACTGGTGGAAAAACATAAAGGTAAATAGCTTTATATTTGTCCGTGTATCTTTACACCTGTAATCTTTTCGTGCTTGTAATTCTTTGTGATGGGCCTAGTCTGCTGCTAGATGGTCTTAATTAAAAGCTGAGGAAGTCCGGAAGTTCTTTGATTAGTGTGTGGGCGTATGCCGTGTGTTTATTAAAGAAATCCGCCATATGTTTTTGTATTCTAAAATTACGCTCGTATCTTACAGGCTTCAAACAGAATTCTATTTCGATTTTTAGCTACTTTCTCTATCCTAGCCGACCTAGCGCCTTGTCGATTTATGAAGTATAAAATTTTCTTTTCAATGCAAACCCCCAATTTGCAGCCAATCTATCAGCTGATTCTGGGCAGTGTTTAACATTGAATACCAATAAAAGGTCTTGGTGCTTTTTCGGTCGAGTGCTGTTTATACAGTTTAAGAAAATTTTGTTGATTTAGTTTTGGAATTTTTATATTCAAAGTTACTATTTTGTAAGCAATTAATTTTTCTATTTTCTATAGTTATATTTGATTTCCTTGCATTTCCTTGCGACTTGATAAGTTTGTAATTTCTGCATTGTTTAATAAAATCTCACTATATTGGAGTAAACTGATTGATCGCACAAGTGTCCAGGCTGCAGCACCAGTGATGATAATAATACTAAAACCAAGAATTTTGTCAAACTAGATGAAAGTTCTTTTTAATTCAATGATTTTCAATCGTAATTTATGTCCCATCATATAAGAACTTTAGTTTGTCACAATTAAAAAAAAACATATCCTATATGCATGCGGTCTTTGCCTTGTGATGAGTTTACCTGCCACACTGCATCATTTAGATCTTGTTACTGTGGGCTAGTGAACATTCTATTTGTATTAGAGCTGTTTAACAGAGTCCTTCAAATCTCTAATTTTCAGATGATGATTGCTCTCGGAGTTCTGGCTCTCATTATCATCATCATCATTATTGGTGAGTGATATGCTTAACTATGTAATAACTTAGTAGATAGAATTGTTGATTTACTAGAAATTGAATTTCATAATACATTCTATTCGTAGCATTTTGAACTTTGTTTTTCACTTATTAATCCTTTAATTGAATTTTAAAAACATTTTTTTCTTTTAAAAGTGCATTTTGTACCTTATTTACAAGTAGCTAATGCGCATGATCAACGACTTTTTATGAAAGACAAAGGCTTTTATTGTTAACAAAAACACAGAAATGTCGTTAAAACAGCACTTCTCCCGATTGTACCATTAATAAAAACTCTAGTGCGAATTTCAATCGAGAAATCAGATTATTCTTCCCTTACATACCTCTTTAAAAATGTGCCTATATTATTGTTGTTCTCATTCTCTCAATAAAATTTCTCCAATGCCTCAAAATCTGATTACCATTTTCAGTGTCTGTCTCCACTTAAAAGCAGAACCGTAATCAGTGACAGGCAGTCAGGTCCGCAACTGCGCAGAGATACAGAGATAAAAGAGATTCTACTAATTACTGCAGATTATAAAAGTCGAAACAGGAACATCGTCGCATGGTCAATTTAACGTTAATTCATCGCAAAATAAAGTTTTAGCTTAAGTAAGAGAAACGCTTTTTACGTGTTTTTCTGTACAGTCAAAAGTTTTTTGCTTGTGTTGCAAATTTTGCACTGTGCCTAGTGATTCGTTCATTTAGTCGAAATTCTAAAGTAGTCAACTGTTTATGATCAGCAATGAGTCACGTGTCTGCTTGTGACTCATCGTGGATGAATGCATCACATTAGAATTGGTACTTGAAGCCGTTGAAACGTGTTTGCGTGTTTGGCTGTGAAGTTGTTGAGCCTGTGTTTATATGTCTGTGTCTGCATGTATGCATGTCTTTTTATGTCTGACTGTCTATGTGCCAGCATCTTTACGAGCGTATATGTGCTTGTGTGTGTCTGCATGTGTAACTGCATCTGTTTATGTGTCTGTGTGTCTGTCTGTATATTTGTATTTATATGTGTGTCTGTGTGTCTGCCTGTTGTGTCTGTGTCGATTGTTTATGTCTGTCTGTTTGTGTTTGTGTGTCTGTATGTGCCTGTGCTTTTTGTCTGTATGTGTCTGGGTCTATGTGTCTGCCTATGTGGATATCTATCTGTTTGTGTATATTGCGCAAGTGTACATGTGTAGTGTCCTAGCCGAATCATCCTAAGCACATCGCAATTTCAATTCCTTTATGTGAATTACAGCTGCCAGACTTTTATTTCTGTTTTTTTTTAATATGCGCTAGTCGCTTTTGTTATATTAAAATACTAAATGTTCATAACCATAAATAAGTGGATAGTTATGTACCTGAATTGTTCAATAGTGCACTCACTCCAAGTGTGCCAAAGTGGACAGTCCGGTTGTGTTTAGTTCCGCGTCTACGTTTGAACTTTACCCAGATTCTTGCCTAGAGACAACTGAGTGACATGAATTTCTGTAAAAATGTCTGGTTGCATAACTTCAATGTTCTTTTTAATAAAGCACCGTAGTTGGCAAATACCAGTCAAGACCCTCGTTGCTGTATGCATTTTTTATTACGCACCAGAACTTTGTTGTCGTGGCTGTTTCGTAACTATACTCAGCAACATGGAAAAGTCGTCATCACAGAAGATTCCGTCTGTGGTCGCCACTTTTGAGAGTGCAGGTAAAGTCTCTCTCAATCTTTGCGAGTGACGCAACTCAGCTACGCCGCGGCAAACTTGAGTTGAGGAATGAGGTGGGGGGTGGGGAGCGGTGTGCGAGAGTTGAACGGATTTAGGCTACTCCACAATTTTCTCGCTTCTTTTATTTCAGAATAGCCCAAGAAAAAATGTTCACTGGCGCATATAGTGACGACTTTTTACTGTTGCTGAGTTAATATTAGCCAAAAATATTAACAGTTTTTGTCCTACTGTGTTTTTTGGTATTCCCCTAGTGTGTTATTTCTGATCCATCTAGCTGATCCGCTCTTAACCTGCTATTAAAGTATGCTGCTTGTGCATCTGTAAAAGTATAATTTTTTTATAACAATCCATCTTAGCAATGGTTAGCTGCACTGATTGTCTTTCCTTAATTAACTCCAGTTTCCGTTACTGGCGGCGGTGGAGGCGGAGACGGTGGCTCTTCTAGCGGCGGCGGCGCTGGTGGTGGCGGCGCTGGTGGTGGCGGTGGTGGCGGCGCTGGCGGAGGTGGCGCTGGCGGTGGCGGCGGCCAGCCCTCTCCAAAGCCTTCTTCAAAATGAGCATCTCTACAAAAACAATTTTTTTTCTCTGTGATGAAGTAACGTAATAGACTAACTGCAATTTTATCAGGATTAGTAGGGCTTATTAGAGTAGAGATATTAGAGCAGGTGTTCCATCTGAAGCAATTTTTAATCGCCCCATGATTTTACTAATCTTCTGTCGCTTTTGATTCACGACGTAATAACTGATTTTGAATTTATTAGTCTGCAATTTATTAAGAAAATCTCTTAGTATCTAGTCGCGTCGCAGCTGCCACTGACTACTGTCTGTCTACTGATCAGTAAGGTATAGAAAGCGTTTTATTAATATTTAGCGTGTGTAAGCAACGGTCCTTACCAAACCATTTTGTGTCTGTCTAATTTGGAGTTTTTCGTGCGTTTAAAAATCACCAAAATCTGGTCTATTGTGTTTAGTTTCACAAAACTGTGTAAATCCTGTCTTTTTGGCATAATATATACTGATTGTTCTTTATGTTATGACCCAGTTAATTATTATTTGATATGCAACAAGTGTTCTAAAAAAATACCGTATCAATATTTAATGTAGGTATTAGGAAGTTTATGCTTATATATTGCACAGTTAGTTTGAAACTTCGTGTTGTGATTAGTTGTTAATCAGTATATATAATCAAAGCTTTGGTACACATTTATTAATGACACAGGCTTTAGTTTACTTGGGATTATAATTTAGGCTCTACCAATGCTATTCCAGACACCTCACTATACGTTTCCTATTGTCTTGTGATCTATTTGTGGAGCTGTCGTCTATTGTTGGCAACGAATATTAAAATTTGTGTTTTATGCAAACTTTTTTCATATTTCTATATATTATATAATATTTGTTTTATACTTGTCAGTTGTGTGCTTAGTAGGCAACGAAGATAATTATTTGTCTCGACTTTTTGAGTCACATATACAAAATATTTCTATAATAATATTTGCTTATTTGGTCTAGTCGCGACTATTGCAACAGCTGCAGTTATAAGCATGCTATTATCAAGTTTAGCTTTGTAATACAGCTGCTCTGTTTTACCGTCATTCATCCGTTCTAGTCTAATTCAGTTTCTGTTTGATTTTTATTCATTTAAGTGTTCTTTTTATCTGGTCTACACCCCCCTTTTTGACACATTAAACCTCACTATTGCTTTAATAAAGTTATAATTCAATATTTGGAAGTTTATTGTATCTTGCACCTCTAGACTGCGGGTTACCTACAAAGTATTATCAGACAGGTGTGATAAATGATAATGGTCTGTATCGAATGGAGAGCTCACGTTTTTTTACCTGACCATAGGTATGTGAAAAAAAATTAATAGAAAAAACGAACTGCTTTTTGTCAGTGCTTCTTAGTTACTGGCTGCTGCGTAAGAAATTTATTTGAAACAGTTAAACGGAGGGTTTCTTCTATTATTGCTTTCCGTTTCATTTAGACTGACCTTTATGACTTACCGATGAGGTAATTTAATCAGAGATTTTAATTTGAAAATTAGTTTTTGAGTATAAGTCTCTGACCTTACTCTGCAGTCTAGGGGTTTATAAACGGGTTTATGTTTTTTGTTCGTGCTAATCTGTGCTATTGAGTAGATTGCGTCTCTTTAACTATTGTTTACAGGGAAAACATGCTATTCCCGGCCACTTTTTTTCCAAAGCCTGACGACGCTAACAGTTTATTCGCTCGTTTCAAACTATTGATTTAGGAGCTGTTGTTATTTTAGCAGTGGAAATAGTTTACTAATCTATTAATAATGTATCCATTCGTTTATTAATTTAGTCAGGTATAATATATAACTTCTAATCTAGTTGTCTAGAGGTCAGTAACAGTACAACATAAACGAATTTGATCAAGTACAGCTAATGATACAAACATTTGTTATTTTGTTCAAGCAACTAGATTAGAGTTCCGGTTTTAATGCACAGTTATGTAGTGTGTCGTTAGTCTTGTCCGCCATAAGCACATCCTATGAAACTTTTATTAATGTGAGGCACCTGTTGCGTTATATATCGGCATATGTCAGTTATATGCGCAGTATGTCATGAAATTAAATAAATAAAATATTCAACCTCGAAGCTTTAAATGGTCTTAGTAGTAAGCAGTTACGTAGTACAGTTCATGCATACACTTAATCCCTCTTAATAGTAATTTGTGGTTAAATCATTACTTGTTGTCGTGTTGATTTTGTTATTTCAAGTTATTTCAATTTATCTAGATGTCTGACCAGGAAAGCGGGTGCAATTTTGCCCTAACATTCGTAAGGGTGACTAATATAGGTTTGTTTGCCTTATCTCATAATTCACTATCTATGAGTTATCAGACCTTTCGACAAAATATAATAATCATATAAACTAGCCTTATAGAAACCCATCGTCAAAGGTAATCCCTCGAGTACCCTTGCAAAGTTCCAGTCGCTGATACGACCTGTGAGAGAATTTCTAGGCTTCCTTGCCTCCTTGCTAGCTTCCGGCTTATATCAAACTGAAATAGTCAAAAAGCGTATTGAAATAATTTCTCTGCTGATGGTTATAGAAAGTTGTATTGGCTCTTCAATTGCAAATATAAATCTTTTTATTAATTAACAAACCCCATGCCTCGTTGCGTTCGTCAGCGCGTTACTGAAAGCTCGTCCGAGAGCGAGGATGAATCGGCTACGGGCGCCGCAGCGGCAGCACCCGACGGCCAAGCAGATGCTGCGCCCCCTCTTAGTCGTGCCGAAGAGATGCGGCTGCTGCTGGAGGCCCAGCGAATGCGTTCCCGACCGCACGGTTTGACAGACGCTGAATTGGTGCAAGGCGTTCGCCGTCAGAGAACTCGTCGCGGTTTAGGCGACGAAGACGATGTTGGAGGCAAGCGTCGCCGCGAGGTTGGTGGCATTCAAGATTCGACGCTACAGTTTGCGCAGGAATCGCGCGCCCAAGAGCAGGACGCCGCTATGCAGCAGTTTGTAGAAGCCGAGATGCGCAAGCGTAGACCAGCTGGCGAGGGCGACGACGACGGCGCGTCTGGCGACTCCGCGGCGATGCACGATCCGCTTTTGGCTGTCCGGCCGGAGCTGCGACCGACTGTCAAGCAGCAGTCGGAGGCTTCCCAGGCTGTTCTACAAGGCATTCCCGAGGTTTGTCATAAAACTAGCTTGTAATTGCTGATTGATTGCTGAAAATAATAACCAACTTTTAACAATGCTTGTGAGTCCAAAATATGAAAAAATGAAAAAGTGAATTAAATTCAGTGCTGCAAGTCTAATTAGAATACCAATTTTTTCTGTTGCTAATTGCCGCATTCAAATAAAGATTTACTGTGCAAAGTCGATTTATTGAATTATACTGACCCTCAGTTTTTGGCAAAACTTACAATATATGATTTACTGCAAGTTCCTCGTCTCAGCCTAGTTTATTAGTAAGGAAATGAATAAGAATCCATTTTTAACTTAACATAAGAAAATCTCTACATATAAAAATCAAAACTCTGTGTGTCTGTCTGTCTTTCTGTGTGTCTGTGGACAATTTTGATCGCTATGGACTCCCAAACCGCTCAACCAAATGACACCAAACTTTACACCCACCCTAAACTTACTACGGAGAATGTCTTAGGCTAACTTAAAATTTCCTAAATTTGAGTCTTCCCACCTAAAAGTGCAAAAAACTGCTCAAAATGCGCGATTTTTTCACTTAATCCTCCATAGCGCCGCTTCACTTCTACCGATTCTCTTCAAATTTGACACAGATAATCTTAAACTATTTGGGCACAATCATGTAAAATTTCGAGTCTCAAAGTTAATCCTGAGCGGTGCGCTGTGCACTTTTAAAGTTAGGCTGTTTTTCTCAGCGTAGCAACCACCCCAACCTCCGCCCGCCTGCCTCTCTTTCCCGATCTGGGCCCAGATGTGTAAAAGGGTTTCAAAATTGACTAACTTTCAGCTGCCATAAGTTTGCTCCACGTAAAGCGATTGACTTCAAATTTGACACAATTCTTTATTGACTCATTCTCTGTCTAATTGTAAAGTCTCAACTTTGTATCTCAACCGAAAAAGAAACTGTAAGCATGTGAAGTTTGTCTGCTTTTTCTGTTGTTTGTGCCACTCACTCACTCATTCTCCCAGAGCCAGACGAAGGGTCAGGCGATAGGACTGAATGTACATAGCAAATGTACAGTGTTTTGGAATAACTTTATTTATAGCCTTCTCTGCACCCCGAGAGTGGAGAGGCTACGTTTAGCCATAACAGTTTAGTGAGAAATTCTAACCACTGCCATCCCCTCTGTATAGGCAAACTCTGCAGCAGTTTAACAGTGGATGGCAATTGGCAAATCGAGGGAATCCACTATCCAGCATGGTTTGTAAAAGCGAAAGATTTATGAAAAGGCGATGCGATGCAATGCAATACAACCCTACTAAATTAGGCACACCATGGAAATTTTAGGTTTCTTTTAAAGGTAATGTGAAAATTTTAAATGGCCTCCTAAGAAATGCGTATTTCCTTGGTTGTTAGACTGATGCAGACTGCAGTGGAGCTGAAGATACACAAATTCCTTTCAGGGCTGCAAGAAATTGGCAAGAAAGATGACGTGATCAAAGCATGAGAACAACCATGAGAGTACTACGTCCCACAAACTGGCTTTCCAAGCAGGGATGGGCAGACTTTTACCTCAAAGGCCAGATAAGGAATCCAGCTCATGGCTGAAGGGCAGATGAGAGTGGAAAGAAGAAGGAATAGACGATTCGAAGAGAGGAGAAGCGAAAGAGGGGATAAAAGATAATAGGAGAGATGAGTGGGGTGAGGACGATGAGAGAGAGGGGGAGAAGAGGGGAGAGAGGAATAGCGAGAGGAGAGAGTAAAGATGAGAGAGCAGAGAGCTGCAGATGAGGGGAGAGAGGAGACAGCTGAGAGGAGAGCAGAGATCAGGAAACAGATGAAAGAAGAGATGAGATTGTAAAGGGAAGAGAGAAGAGATAAGATACATCTCTACATCTCTAAGGTTGTAGAGATGAGAGAGCTGGAAGGAGATATGAGAAATGAGAGATGAGAGATAAAGGAGAGAGGAGAGTGGAGAGAGAGAAGAGAGGGAGAGAGAGTATAGAAAAGGGAAGAGAAGACAAAAGAAGAAAGGAGAAAGGAAAGTGAGGAGTCAAAAGAGGGGAAAGAAAAGAGTACAGAGGAGAGAGGTGAGAGAACATATAAGACAGAGATGCCAGATTAAAGAGGGGGATGAGAGAGCAGAGACGAGAGTGAACAGATGTAAGATGGGAGAGTAGAGAGAACAGACGAGAGATAAGAGAGAAGAGATTACAGAGAAGAGAGGAGAGACAAAGGGAGAGAAGTGAGTGAGGAGAGAGGAGAGAGGAAAGAAGAGATGAGAGGAGAGAGAGAGGAAAGAGTAGAGAGGAAAGAGTAGAGAGGAAAGATAAGGGAGTAGAGGAGAGAGTTAAGAGAAGAGAGAAAAGAATAGAGAAGAGAAGGAAGAGATGAGAGATGAGGGGGAGAGAGGAGAGAGGAGAGGAGAGAGAAAAGAAGAGACAAGAGATGAGATAAGAGAGATGAAAGAGAAGAGAGATGAGGGAAGATACGAGAGAAGAGGGAAGAGAGAAGAGAGAAATTTTAAAGGATCTAAGGGACGTAGGGAGAGTCAGGGAGAGGCCAGAGTTTGCCAATACATGTTTTAGAGTCAGACAGACATTGTCTGACATTCTGCGCGGTACTACAACCAACAATATCAAATGTTTGCCTCAAATTCTAATATTACACGAATGTGCTCCATTTTATGTCTACCTCTATCCTACTAACTATTAACAAGTTTTTGTTTGTGTATGGCCTTAGATTTCAGAATACATGCAAAAGTAGTTCCGGATATTGGAATTCCCCGGGTTCAAAATCCGCGAGTTTCAACAGCTTGTCTATATTAAAGCTGATTTTCGAGTACACTTGCTCATTTAAAACGTGCACTTAGAATCCAATAAAAATTTATGCATTTTTACGACTACGACAATTCTATTAATACTTTAAATTTATTCTTATTGACAGGTAGATCTTGGCATACAAGCTCGAATTCGAAACATCGAGGCCACAGAGGAAGCTAAACAGAAAATGTTAAACGAGCGAGCGGCAGCTGCTGCCGCTGCCATAGCCGCCGGCGGTCGACCCGATTTAGTGCCGGCAAACCTGGCATCGAACTTCCAATCCAATGCCACCGAACAGTTTGTTCAGCATCAGCGTTGGCGAAACCGTGTTTCTGGACCGTTTTTCCGTCGACGCGACGTTGCCGCCGCCGCCCGACCGTCGGACAATCGTGGCGGCGGTGGTCATCATCGTGGTCGAAGTCGCGGCGGTTACGCGGCTACTGCTGGTTCTCAGCTGACGAGCGAGATTCGGGAACTACTTGAACTGAAACGATCTGGCGGTGGCGGTGGCGGCGCCGGAGGATCTAACGACTGAAAGAGTGAATCCCGTCCTAATAATCCTTCGGTTTAATCTTAATTGCGTGTTAATTGATGTTTATCAGTACAGTAGTATAATTGGAAGCTTTGTAAATTCACAGAAATGTTACGTTTTAGTCAAGCGTGGAATCATCAAAATTTAATTTCTCATCAACTTGTGGTAAGATGGTTGTAAACCTTGCTTAACATTTTTAGCTTACTTTGTTCCTGTGAGGTGATCTAAATTTTGCATGCTTATTTTCTCTGTATTGCTCTGTATCTCTACATGTACCTGTATAGATATTTCGATCTTAAATTGATAAATATACATGCTCAAATGCTTTTATTATTATCAGAATATTGTTAATACACCGGTATTACCGGTATAGTTATATTTAGGTGCATTTAAAAATATTTTCTACTACCTTTCCGTGGCCATATAACTGGTTGTATACTTTATACAACAGAAAAAAATGTGCAAGACAATAGTAGCTAAAATTCCACTTATTTAAACAATCCTGCTGTCCAAAGGGAACACAGTTCAGAAACTTGCAACACCCCTTGTACTTCGTAAGCCAAGCCAAACAGGTCATATTTAAACTGTTTTGCATGCCACTACTCTAGTTTATTTGTTTTATTTCAAGAATTTAGATGTCAGGTAAGTTTAGTTGTCTGCTATTTAGAATTTGATACACCATGAACTATGTTGCCTAAATTTTTGGGTGTCACAACATTCGCTTTGTGGTGCCATACTAGTTTAAACATAGGTGTACAGAGTATGCATCCGACAGCCCAATTTCGCATTCCAGACTGTAGGCTCCTACTCTTTGGTCCTAGGTTATTTTTTATAAGTTTATTAGGTCTAAATTTTACAAACTCCAATCTATCTATCTATTCTATCTATCTAGGTAGGTTTGTGTGTGATCGATTTACGAAAAATCTTTCCTAAGCCTTCAATTATATTTTGGTCTGCTTCATGTTTCATACGTAATTCGTCTTTTGGTGATTGTTTATCAGCTCGATAAGCTAAGTCGTGGTTATATGCTAACCAATGATTAACATGCAATCAGTTTAAAACTCATCCGGATTTAACCGGAGATCAAGACGACTTCCAAGCCTGGATACCACTACTTTCACAGTGGAGTAGACTGTATCTCAAGATTTTATTTGTATTAACCATATCCTTCCAGCCCACAAACGTAAAGTTGTTGAATTTCAACCCTACTTTTTTAGCGATGTTGGGTTTCGATTTACACTCGTCCATTGTGTTGTCTTCAAGCCTGTTACCTTCAGGATGTGGAGTTATCACAGATCATTTGTAATCTTTCAAAAACAAAGTCGTACTTATCGCTTTATGATTTCGAGTCAGCGGTTAGTGCCGCCACTATCAATGCGGTGTGAATTGAATAATTAATTGCAAGCGAGTGTATATGGGTAAATTAATACGCTTGTAAGAACATGGGTGTGGACAGGTGTGAAAAATGCAGCAATAAATGCACGTAAGTGTAAATATGATTAAAAAATAATGTGAGAAAATAAATAGGTATGAGTATGTTCTAATTATTTGTTTATTAGCAGCGGAAATGAATAAACAAAACGGTCGAGCACAGGCTACTCCGACTCCCGTATAACAATTGTATGTATCGGGAAATAACGGAGGCGTCCCAAATTGAGTTATATTGATACGTTAAAGATGCGTTTATTTTTGAGGTCACAACTACGCCCCCAGCACGAACTATTTAGACGTTTCCGGAAGGTTGTAAATGTACGTAATGGATACCAATAATAATTGATTACTTAGAAGACTTGCAAATCAGGAATTCTAAGATAAAAATAAAAAAGCTTTTTCACGACAAAAACGAGCACAATTTTACTGCATGGGACTGTGGCCTCACTAACTGACACAGCATGATTATAATTATAGTGGTTAGTTTGAATATACGCTCGTATATATATTTTTATTGAATTCAAAGGTACAAAATGGAATGCAATGAGTTGTAAAGCACAAAACAGTCAAACAGACGTGTGACAACTTTAATTTACTAATGAAACTTTTAAAGCAATTTTACACATTGGAAGGGCCAATAATACACACGATTTTCCGTCATTTCACATACCTCAGTGCTCATCGAGAAGCTCTTGAAGTTCAGCCGCTAATGGAGGTCTTGTTGGGGGAGTCGGATCTAGCCAATCTGCTGCATCCGTTTGCCACCATCTTTCGCTCCGTGAAGAGTTGATTCGGGAGGTGATCAGTCTCCCGAAAACTCCCACTTCCAGACACTTAAGCCTGGGAACAAAATCAGTGATCACTTACTGTTGCGGGCTCCTCTTTTTTGTAGTGCAGGTTCTCCGAGCTCGTTTCTTCAAATCTTCTTTTCTTCTCCGGAGGAATCTTCTTGAAGTCTCGAATCGGCCGAATGAGAGCGTGACAATCCAATCAGGCGACGTCGCAGTATTTCTCGAATGCAAATCAATATAGGCCTTAAGCTCAGTAATCAATATCAACGATGCGCCCTTGTAATAAAATCACCTTCTGTATTAACAACGAGGTCCTCCAAGAAGGGCGTCTTCTTCTAAAAATAACGGAATCGGAGTCGTGTGCTCCTATCGGTTAATCTAGGATAACCAAAATCAATTAATCGATAATCCTCTAAGGGTATCGGAATCGGTCCGCAGATCCTATCCAATCCCTTAGGAAAACGGGAGGCCTCAAATTCAATGAACTCAGTCAAATCGACTGGACAGTAACGGCCGGCAATAAATCGCTCTCAAAATCAATAACAAAGGCTCTAACCAGAGCTTACCGAACGGTAGGTATTTCCTCAGAGATATGGCCTCGCTTAGCTGCTCCAGCAAGCTTCAAGATCTTCAGAGGCTGCTCCGAGTCTGAGATTTCAGCTCGGATTTTGCGTTTGTATTTATACACAATTTTTCGGCCTTGAGTCGACCTTGCACTCAAAACCGGTTTTTTTGATGAGTTCACGAAAGGAATTTTTTATTTGACAGGTGGGGTTTTTGAATAGAAAGAGTTGAGACTTGAGTTACATTCAGGCTAACATTTACCATATTTGGAAGTTCTAAAAATAGATGTCGAGAACCGGTTTTTTCGAACAATAGCATAGCCACTCGCTGTTTGCGTGATATGACTGGTATTACTAAAAATAGAGTATGACACATGGCTATTTTTAAATTTGTGTTCATAATTTTATGTTACTACTTTTAGTAGGCTACTGTGTTTGGAGATCTCTACATCCTAATTGTCCTAGAGTTGTCATGCAGGAATGTAGCCGAAACAGAGCAAAAGCGGAGCCGTAGAAGCTCGGTCACCAGAGTATAGATGTTATGGCGGGATTGCACGTGTTAGTAACTCACGCTGAACAGTTCCGCCAGGCTTGTTAATGTCTGCTGATGCCTCGTAATAAATTGGTCATACACTTTTCCAAAAAAAAATGCTGCCACCCAAGTTCGCCGGTTGTAAATTTGGTCCTGCTTAACCAAGTTTTCATGCAGTTCCGGCACCCCATTGTCAACAGGACCTCGGCGTGTGATGTCGTTGCAGATGGCTTCTAACTCCCCCTCACTAATTACCTCTGCCTGAGCCGCTTGCTCGTTCTCATATTGAAGCGAACTTTGAAGTTTATGGAATAAATCCGTGGCTTTCTCCTTCATCTTCCGTATTTTCATTTCTTCACTGACTCGCAGATGCCTTTCTGCATCTTTAGATAATCTTGCCCAAAGTTCTCGAACCATGTCTTTAACGTCATCCTTATGCTCCTTAACAATAAATTTGATCGATGAAACCGATAAAACCTGTCAGATCTTGCGTGGTGATTCTGGCTGTAGTTGCATTAAACATTTTGTCTACAAATATATAAGTAGACTGTTTTAAATAGTTAATATTAAATATTAAATATTAAAAAGCAACTGAAAGTTACAGAAAATGGTTCAAAGTAAGTCAGGATTTACTTACAAAGATACAATGCGATATCGAGCGTCCGCTAGAAACAAATTTCTTCTATTTCTCCTATTTCTTTCAGCAGTCTGCCTATTTCTTTACTGGGTGCGTGCAATAGAAAACCTAACCGCCTTGGAATCCCACCGCTAACACCAGTGTAGTAGCTGAGCTTTTTTTGCTCCGGCTAGGTGGACTGCTGTCGTCCCGGACAACCTTAGTGAACACTCTTACGGGGGCTGAGACTGAAGAGAAATCTAGGATCAAGGGTAGTGCTGCCTCCAGCGTGGGAACCGTAGGATCCGCAATGAAGGGGTCTGATTGGTTTCTACGCAAATAAATAACGCTAGAACAACTAGTCTCAGATATTTCAATGTCCAAGTGACAGGACTCAATGGTAGCAATGGCCTGAGCGGCGCAGTCCTGGCACTGACAATGTCCGCGCTTGAGCGTGTCTGAGTTTAGCTCTCAGAGGACCCCTAACTCGTACTAACCTAACAGCTAAGTCTCGCGCAGATGGGCGGCGAGGAATGGTCTATGCGCCCGAAGCAGCAATAGACTCACGCTAACTAACCTATCAGCTATTTCTTAGAATCGCGCACGAGTGCTGCGACTGCACACTCACTCTCACTCTTATTCGCGCCTGTGTCGCGAATGGACAACAGCAGAATGGCCTTAGCCAACTGATTTCCTGCCGATAGGGTAGGCTGGAAACCAGAGCTATAGCACTAGCAATGCTCTACCAAGACCTGCTCAGGAGCTTGCGGCTGCTTCTAGCGATGCTTTGCTCTACCAAGACCTGCTCAGGAGCTTTGCTTCGCTGTTAACCGGCGCTAGAGCGCTTGACTTGGAGAAGGCTCTCGACAAGTCCTCACGAGGCGGTTCTGAGGAGAAAATTCAGACAACGGCCTGCAAGCATTGATATAGAACGCGGAGGGTGGAACGTTTGGGCATTCCGTGGCTTGACCATGGAACGGCAGCCCAAAAAGTGCGAATAATGATGCACAACAGATATTGATTAAACATGGGGGGAGAGAGTAGCTTGTTCAAAGCGCCGACAGTCGCCTCAAGCCACTAGTGAAAAAAGCATGAAAAATACGTGGCAAGCTAGTGAGTCCACGTGTGGACCCACACAGGCTAGTCCTTGAGAGTCCACACAGTGCGCACAGTGATAGTACGCTAGATATGCCAAGGAACGCTGCTATTGGTCCGTGTGGGCTAGGGTGGGCTGGTCGAGTGCACCC
This sequence comes from Macrostomum lignano, assembly GCA_002269645.1. Classification (NCBI taxonomy): domain Eukaryota; kingdom Metazoa; phylum Platyhelminthes; family Macrostomidae; genus Macrostomum; species Macrostomum lignano. The sequence continues at coordinate 213,660 of NIVC01000114.1, forward strand.
GCGGACGGGAATGAGAACTCTCGGAATTGTCTGAGTGCTAAAAATAGACACCGCTAAAAATTGGTCGAGTGGCCAGTGGGCCTGACTTGAAATTGGAAGGTTTGAGGTTCGAATCCTGCTAGACAAAATATTATCCTAATGTAAATATTGTGCGTGTAAAAAGTAGAACATGCAGAAAAGCTCTTCTGTCTCTGAGTTAGTCTGTCTGTCTGTCTGTCCGTATGTCTGTCTGAAAAAGTTATTTTCAAATGTTTTTAAAATTCCGAAAACTTCCCTACAATCAGATAGCCCAGCCCAATCAGTTACAGTCGTTTTTCTGTAACTTCTCATTCTCATCAACTTCACTGTTACTTCTTCTGTAGACGAAGGCCGTCGCTGTGGAGACGCCGGAGTCGTCGTCGCCGTCGCGGCGGCGGCGGCGCCGTCGGAATAGCGTTCATCTGGAAAATAAACCAGAGGTGTGAGTGGAAAAAGGCCATTTTTTCGCGCCATCTTAAAACTATAATGATGAATTGCGTCATTTACAACATAATGCTAGTGTATGTCTAGAAACCATAGTGCACATGTTCCCCTCATACTACTTTTATGAGCCTACTCTTCCTAGTTGTCTACAATGTAGACAATGGGAGAGAAGTGGAGTAAGGAGAGACACTAGGACAGACACTAAGACAGACTGTGACTGACACTGAGACAGACACTAGGACAGACACTGCAACACTAAGACAGTCTAAGAAAGACACTAAGACTGAGACAGACACTGAGAAAGACACCAAGACCGACACTAAGACAGATACTAAGACAGACACTGAGAGAGACACGAGACAGATAGATATTTGCCAAGCGACTAAGCAGATTCACTAAACAGACAGCTGAAGAGCTAAAGCTAAAAAGTGGCCAATACTATACCAAGTGGACAGAAAGTTTCCCCACTGTAATTAATCAACTGAACAATGAAGTGAAATGAAGATCTCGAATGACAAACCTGAAACCAATCACTGCCATCAAACAAGACACAGTTGAATCAAAACATCAGATTCCCAACCCTCACTATCCAAAGCTCCCAGGAATATATTCTCCGGACATTCTTACTAACTCTGAATTCTTTCGCTCTCTCCTTTACCTTTACTTAAGGAAAGGTAAGAATTCTTTAGCTCTCCTTTACTTACCAGGAGAGCTAGAGAAGGACACAAAGAAAAGAGCAACAGACCCATACTTTAGTCTTGATGTATATAAGATAGACAGGTATTTCACATCAGCATCCGGTGATTACTATTTCTATCCCAAGTGAAGTAGAACGCTGTTTGCTACCCGGTTTAGGCCCTTAAGATTAGCTTAAGTCTCGAGCCTCTTCAGTGGGAAGTTCTCTTAGCTCTCAGTAGCGTAGGTAGTGCTGCCACCAGTTCCTTCAGGTCTCGGCCTTCGGTGAGGTGAGCTTCCCTTCGGAACGAAATAACGAAGTCAACGAACACAGCACCAAGTGCAGATTTGCAGCTCAACGTACTAGGCGTCTCGTCAGCAGCACCTGCCGGGCTTGGTTGACACAGGGAGGGCTGTGTTAGTCTCTCTTAGATTCGGGTTGGTTTCAGTTAGGTTTCATTCAGACCAATAGCAGAGAGATGTTGTACGCAGAACAGACACTTAGAGAATGAGTGACTTAGATTCAAGCTTAAAATCGGAAGATCGAAAACTCAACCAGAAAACTCCTTGACGGAAACAAGGGGAGAGGGGTCCTATTTATAGCGCGGGATTCACCTCTGTTTCATTGCACAAGACCTCGTGACTCGTTCTGACGTCACTGACGTAACTGACGTCACTCAGGACATCTAGGCAGAGTCCCAATGTGCTCCAGACCTCGTGACTGACGTCACTTGGGGTGTCCAAACATTGCAGTCAAGCCCATCGGGGATATTTTCCGATTTCACTCTGTTCTCTAACTCTTGTTGTTTCAAGCGGATTTTTTCTTCCAGATGGAATATAGCCTTCAAATTTTGAGAAATGAAACAATGATATAAATAGCAATAAAAAGTACCAGAAAAATTCACAGATAAAAGTACACAGATTTGAGTCTTACCTCTACTTACTTTAAGAAATCACTGTTCCTTTTCAAGGAAGATCTATTCCAAGTTCTTTAATGTTCAAGTTAGCTATATCACTATTGCTGTGTAATATTTTTGCCTTCTCTTTTCCTGCTCTAACTTAGCTTCGAGTTCTTTTAAACGTTTTTGGTATGTCGCAAAAGATGGCATGCATGGTAGTGAAGAGTTCTGGGTTGTTTATGCTTCTAGTTTAATATAGCCAGCTGGGGTGACGGTTTCTAGAAGTTTCTAGAATGTACGATCCACAAGGTAAAATCGATAGTATTGTCTAGAGTAGGGTGAGTGGTTGCTTAGTGGGGGGTTGGGGGTTTGATCTCTCAGTACACATGGCTGTGGGCATCGCGTGCGTGGGGGATTGATTTTCATTTTTACTGAGCGGAGGCTAGCCGAGGAAAGAATTCAGTCTTGAGTAAAGGCCAGTTTGCGATAAAATTTGGCTCTTAAAAAGGCCGAAATACAAATGATTTTGGCCTCAAGTGAAGGCCAGATTGAAAAGGATTTTAGCCTTTCAGTTTTTTGGATGCATACTATTAATTATAAGTCCTGTAACTTAAGTGAGAATCCGCTACTTCTCGCCCTTAGATTATGTAGATTTTTTTGCTGTTCCAGGGAGGGGGTGGTGGTAGACTGATGTTATCCCCTTTAGATGAGTGGTTGTAAGTGTTACAGACTTCTTGGCTCTCTTTTTAACAATTATACTGCTGTAACCGAATTTGCTATAAGAGGGGTCGGGGGTTGCCGGGGATTTTCGGGAATTTCTTAGGATTTGGGAAGAAAGATGCAATTACTACCACTAACAGGAGTAAGCCTTAGGTTGCTCCTGGTGGCGTGGTGTGTCCGAGCGGCAAGACACTATATTTCTACTCAGTCCGGATATCTAGAGAGGGGAAGGGGAATAAGGGCTTCGCGATGGATCAGAGTTGCCTGGGAAACTGGCGCACTAGGGGGAATTCTAATAACTGATAAGGGATGCTGACATACCGGGTGCGCGCATTGAAACGTTACACTTTTACAAAAAATATATTTTCATGCACAGTGACCAAATGACACTTCTCACAATGCATTAAAATATACTCTATATGTTAGTCCATCATATATAGTAAAAGGTTATTCGATAAATCCTCGACCAGCTTCCACGACTCTCTGAAGACGCTCCCGAAAAGTCCTCACAGCTCTGGCAACCTCCTGGTTTGGAATTTTTTTCCCATGCCCTGCAGATGGCAGCACGCAGATCCGCCGCGCTCCCATGTTGAACTCGGCAGGCCTCCTTCTCCACACGCGCCCAGAAATAGAAGTCTAAGGGGTTCAAATCAGGCGATGAGGGAGGCCAGATGTCCTTATTCCAGAAATTGCTGAAGTTGGCCGCCAAAAACGCCTACGTTGTCCTCGCAGTATGAGCTGGAGCGCCATCCTGCTGAAACACGTAGTCACCTCCTGGGTACCTCTGCTGCAACCAGGGCAAGACTCGTGTCCTCAGCAGCTCCTGGTACGTTGCCGAGTTAATTTTCACACCAGCCTCGATGAAGATTGGTGGGCACTTTTGGCCATCAGACGTGATGACGCCCAGAACCATCACCGAGGCAGGGTGCTTGCAGTGTTGAATCACCCGAACATTGCTTGGGATCTCCGACACTGGCCCAGAGACGATGCAGCGATCATTTCTCCTGTTGACGACAGCATCGATGGTGAACAGCTTCTCGTACGAGAAGACGTGCACGAGTCCACCATGGGACTTCAGCCAGTTCAGCAGACCTCTGGCCCTCTCTGCACGACAGCGCTTCTGGTTGGCAGACACACTGTGCCGGGTAACAACAGCCCTGCTGTGCATGCCCAGGTCATCTTTGATGAGTTTCCTCATCGTGGACTCAGCCATGCTAAAGTCACGTGACAGCTGCCGGATGCTCCTCCTGGGATTTCGACGAATCCGTTGTTTATTGGCTCGAATCGTGGCAGCAGTGCGAGATGTGCGGGAGCGCCCACCGCCATGCCGAGCTTTCGTGTCCCCAGTCTCGTTAAGGAGCTTTTTGGTTCGGTAGACTCGCATTCTTGAGACACGAAGCTGTCTTGCAATTGACGCTGGCTTCTCATCCGCGCGAAGCTTTTCGACTATCTTTTTTCAAATCTCCTCGTACTTGGCCATTTCAAGAGCAAATGGAATCAAATTTTGTATGCAAACTTTAGACTCTCTAAAGTCACTCGTGTCTGAATTTATAGGCCCCAAAGACGAAAAACGAAAAACGAAAACGAAAAATAGTAAGTGTAACGTTTCAATGCGCGCACCCGGTAGGAGGGATGCGCTTAATAGGGAATTGAATGAGGGCCGGGCGCCTAATAGTAGGGGGAGTTAAGTGGGTACGGAAAGTCTAATGGAATAAGGAGGTAGAGTAATCTTAAGGGAAGGGCCTGTTGATAGGCAAAGACCTGGGCAGACAGTGCGTCTGGATTGGGAGTTGGCAGATCGCCAGGTTAAATTAGAGATCTGGGGAAAAGGGGAAAAAGGCGGTACGCCTGCTCAACTGGAAAGGGGGTTTGAGATAATTACTCGGGAAGAGACTGTACGTTCTCTTGGGGAGAAGGGAAAAGGGCTGTACGCTTATAGCTGAACAAATGCCTTAAAGGGAAGAGGAGAGAGGCGGTTGTACGCTTAAAGCTGAACAAGACCTCTTGGGGAAGGGGAAAGGCGGGCGCCTTCAAAAGAATGACACAGAGTCTGATCTATTTTTAGACCAAGTGTTCATTTTGGCCGAAAGGCAAAGCCCACTACAAAGAGGCGGCCACAGAAGTTCGGCTCTCTATCGATTTATTTTGCTCGTATTTATACTAATTTTAGTGAAAAAGGCGGACAATTTTAAACAAATTTATACTATATATTATGTGTTGTATGCAGATTATGGCAAGATACATTATTAAGACAGTTCTTAATAGACAAAAGAAATAGAATACTTCGGTTAAGAGAGCATACAATTTGTGTTACGAGTTTAACGAGTACTAAGGCATTTGAGATAACTCAATGATTTACTGCTGCATCAACTGGCTTTCCTTAAAGAATTTTTCGAATGTTTAATAGTGAGACAAAATTCTTATTACATGTATAAAAGCAGGCTATAAAAGAAAAATAGATAATAAATGATTACGCAGCAGCAAATTTATTAGGCAACGAATGCATGCAAGAAAAAGACAAAAAAAATGCAAAAAAAAATTCAAATGTTTACTAGGCACAAAGCTGTTAAAAAAATTGTGAGTGATTTTTCGCAGAAAATAAATGTTCGGATGTCATGCAATAATAATGCTTCTTCAGCTAGTTCCACTGGAAATTGCACGGTAGGACGTCCGGATCGGGCCAACCGAAGCTTTGGCCCAGCCAATGCACCTCGGTGGCCACATTATCTCGAGTGTACTGTCTGTTGCCTCTAGTCAGATCGTGCAGAGCATGATTGGTGGCGCGGCGCCAGGCAGCGATGGCTTGCGCCAGCTGCATGCGCTGCAGCTCTTCTATGGCGACGGCGACTTCTACTCTCTGTGGGAACATGCGACCGTCAAGGCGAAATATGCCAACCTTTACTAAGTAGACCTTCAGCGTTACAATCTGTTGCCTAAACTGAGCACGGCGGAATTCTGGCATCTCCGAAATGATTCGGTTAAAATCCTCGCCTATTTCTTGACGTGGAGGCTGGCGTGGCACTGTATTGGCCATCAATGGCGGGATCTGCACACGCAGATCGATTGGCACAGGAATCGACGGTCCTGGCCTGGCCTGATGGGATGGCCTTACCCCATACTGCGGAGGCGGCTGGACGATGGGTTTGGCCGGAGACCTGGAGCGCTCTCTGGGCTCCTGTTTATTGACTGGCTTCTCTCAAACTCGGCGAATGATGGGCGGCGCCTCACTTGGGGGCAGAACTTGAGCGGCGCGGGAGCCGGAGGGCTGGCGGCGGACAATGTCGGCCGAGGGCTCCACGGGGGCGGTGGCTTGGCGCTCCAGCAGTCGTTTGCGCTTCTGGGGCGAGCTGCTAATCGGTTTAGCTGGGGGGGGGCGAGTAACAACTGACGCGATCTTTGGTTTCGGTCCGGGGTTGCTTGGGCGAGTCGGCTGACGATTAGGGGGGCAAGGCTCATTCTCTTCTTCCTCATGGTCGAATTCACTCGCGTTGCTGTCTGACAGAGCAAGCTCTTCTTCTAGTCGTTTAAATTCGTCGTCGAAGGCCATTTAATCTTTTTAATTAGATCAAATCAGGAAGGTAAAAATCACAAAGGTAGTTTGGGAAGGCTTGAGTCAAGCTGGCTGTTGAATTTAGTTGTGTAATCTCATTTTAATTTTTTTTTCATTTTATAGGTACGAGCGCTTTAGCCCTATTCAAGGGCTCTTACGCTAATGATATAATTTGGATTCACGATTAGTATTGGTATAAAGTTTCGATTTTGAATAAAACAAATAGATAATCAATCTTAATTTTTTTACAGAATTCAATAAAACAAATAAGAGATTACAAGTATTCTATAAAACAAATTAAGCAATTAAAATAGTTAAAACAGTTGATATTGAAATAGGTATTTACATAAAAGTCACAAAGAATCACAAAGCCTAGTGAGTATTTTTGCAGGTGCAAATCTGTTCGAAATTTTTGTTGATTAATATAGTTGAGTCTGAATGCCACTACTATGAGTAAGTTAACGAAAACGAAGTTTCCGTAATAGTCAAGTCAAATTTTTGAAACTATAAATAGGTCTCTGACTGTTTTTACCCTGGTTGCCTCTCTGGTAGCTTGTCTAAGGGTTGTGCGCAATCCGATTGGCCTAGCTTCGGCTAGCCCAATAACTAAGGGTCCGCCCCGGAGGGGCTGTGCCCAGTCTAAAAATAACCCTATTCTTTTTCGTACTCCAATTATTTTGGCCATCGGCCCTGGGTTAGGGGGGGGTGCCCGGAGTGAGTTGGATATCTGGACTGCAGTGTGGCTAGGACGGGACTGAGCCCCCCGGTCGTACCCGCCCTGCAGGAAAGAATGACCAATTCACAAAGGTGTACGGTAGACCCAGTAGACTGCCAGCCCTGAGGCTGAGCACCTACATTGATTAATGGCTTTCCTGAATTTAGTCGTGACTGGTTCTCTAAACCCTGGTCTGCTCCAGATTTTTTGATCAGAGTGAAAGTCAGAGGAGTTGGGGTGTTCGGGCGGTTTGTCCGGCTTGGGATCATTGTCACCGCAGCCTTCTTCCAGGCGCTGGGGAAAATCCCTCGACCGTAGCAGGCGTTGAAGAGGTTTGTGAGTCTCGTGATTGCCACCCCCTCTAAGCCCAGCTTGAGGACTAGCCCGGGTGCTCCATCAGGCCTCAGGTGCTCCAGTTCCCACACTGTGTCTGCCACAGAGAATGCAGCATCAAGTGGGTGGGTCTCAATGGGTTCGATTCCCTCAGGTACGGGAAAGAACGAGGTGAGCTGTGCAACATCGGCCACCTCACGTTTGAGCTGTTCGCATGTGGAAGGGACTGGGCGCATCTTTGAGTCCAGAGTCTCGGCTAGAAGGTTAGCCTTCTCCAGATCTGTGTGCGCAGTTGTTTGACCCAGGGTGAGGCTGGGGATGGAGGTTGGCTTAAATTTGCCCATCAGCTTTTTAGTATCGTGCCAGAAATTCTTCACTTTTTTGTTTTTGCTATTCTCAACTATACTCTCACAGATTTTGGTTAGCTTTCCATTCTGGAAGGCGCTAATTTCTCTTTTTATGCGATTTGCGAGCTGGTTTGTTTGGGTTTTGAAATTTTGATCCCGTGTGCTGAAGAAGAGGCGTCTGAGTCGTCTGCGCTCTTTGATCAGGTCGAGGATGTACTTGGGTAGGGCGTTTTTGGCACCACAGTCTGGTACTGTAGAGTCAATCACGGTGTGAATGGCCTTTGTGATGTGATCCACTTCGGCATTGATTTGAGCAGCATTTGATAACTGAATATCATGATCTGAGCTCAAAGCTTCACTGATTTTGAGTCTGAACTCATCCCAGTTTGTTTTTGAGAAGTTTTTGGGTCTGGGGGACCTGCCCATTTCTTAGACTGAATATTGAGCGTGAGGATTATAGGTAAGTGGTCACTGCCCAGGTCAGGACCAACCTCAAAGTCCTGCACAAATGGGAGAAAGTCCTCATTGGCCAGAGCGAGGTCCAAGACATTCCTAGAAATCAGCCCGTTTTTAGTGGCCAGTCTGGTGAACTGACCGGCCTGATTGAGAATGGTGGGCGAGGTGGGACCCTCAGACAGCCAGTCGTGCAACTGGTAGCCAGCCATGTTGTTGCTGCTGTCACCCCCAAGGAAGCGGTGTCTGGCATTGAGGTCACCCATGAGCACACTGCGCCTACGGGAGAGAAGATTTTTGAGTAGGTTCAGGTTCAGGTGGTACGGTGCTGGAGACCTGTACACCAGAGCGAGATTGAAGTCAGGACCAGAGTTGTCAGACAAGCTGACGGTGCAGGAGATGGCTTCATGGTTGACATTGTCATACTGCAAGCGCACATTTGTGAGTTTGACGCGAGGAGAGTGAGCAAGGAGTAGCCCGCGTCTGACTTGCGGGGTATCATACCTAATGATGGAGTACCCGGGAATCTGGACAGTGTGACAGCTTTAAAGAATGGTCTCAGAGAAGAGGGCAATGTCTAGCTCCTGACTGACGACCCACTGTGTCAGCTCTCTGATTTTCAGGTTGAATCCCCTGCAGTTAAAGTGCATAATCTTCAGGGCTGTGGTTTGATTGTTTGAGTCTACAGTTAACGCACTGAAGTTTCAATTCAAGTCTTGAGTTTAGCTGCCTGAGACTAGGACTCAGTGGTCAAGCCAGCCATGCCCGGCACTTCCTGGAGTGCAGCCCGCACAATGTCCTCAACCATTTTACTGGTTGATTCCACAGTGAGGACCTCCCCAGGCGGTCGGGACAGGGCCTGCACAACCACTTGAGTCAGACAGCGGGTGATCAGTGGCAACAGCATGCTCACCACCGACATAAAGTCACTAAGCTGCAGCTGCACCGCTTGGCCGGCATCAGCTGACGGAGAAGTCGCATTGGCATCATCGCTGGCAGCTGCTGCTGACTCGGTCTCTGCCGCCGGAGCGCTCCTGGCATCGTCGGTCACGATGACAAGCGGCCGGATCGCGGCGGGTACCGGCAATGTGCGTCTGCCTCAGCGGATCAGCCAGCCGCTGTCGGAGTCATCGGCGGCGGCGGTGTCGTCGGTCTCACTTGACGCTGGGGCGGCAGTAGCCGCAGCTTCCGCAGCTCGCGCCGCGGCTTTGGCCTCAGCAGCCACTCTGGTCGCCTTTTGTGCTCCGCCTTGGCGACGGTGCAGGCTCGACTAGTGGTGCGATGCGAGCCGCCGCAGTTGGCGCAGACCGCTGGGCCCTCGTGCTGGCACTCCTTCCAGGAATGCTGGCCGCCGCAAATCCTATACAGCTACCCACAGCCCTTCCCGATCCACTATTACCCTCCAACCCAGCCTACTCACTCATTACAAGCTTTCAGCCAGGCAGAGACAAGTTTCACAGGAGTGACTGCGGTTAGGCGCCTCTGTTGTTAAACGAGTGGTGCTGAAGGCACCTCGGGTCAGCCCGGGTAGGGCTCTGCCGATATATTTAAATTTAAAAAAGTTATGCTAATTATTAGTTGTACGAAGGTTAAAAAATTCGATTTAAATTTATTATGTACGTTTAGGAATAAAAGTGAAGTGTTCGCAACTGATAAAGGGGGGAGCTCTACGGAAAATGGGACGGGTCCTCACAAAGATATTTTGGACCGAAAAGGGGATCAGCGCGAAGGTTTCAAAGTCAGTATTTAAATATTTATATTTGGTATAAAAGTATAAAATAGTAGAGTATAAAATAGTAGCTAAGCGGCAGGAACTACTACTAGTAGCAGCCCCTACGCAAAGTATATTGGTTTGGCCTGGTTGGCACATATGACTAAAAGTTTATGTATAAAAGCGTTATTTGTATATTTGGGTTTTGTCTCGCATAGAGACGCCTAACCGCAGTCACTCCTGTGAAACTTGTCTCTGCCTGGCTGAAAGCTTGTAATGAGTGAGTAGGCTGGGTTGGAGGGTAATAGTGGATCGGGAAGGGCTGTGGGTAGCTGTATAGGAAGGCAGGCCTATACCTGTACCAAGGTGCTCTGACGGTATCCCTCAGGCGCCCTCTGAGCGTACAGCCAGCGACCCTATTAAAGCTAGAGTGTGCCAGAACCAGGACTGAGTCTGAGCAGGACGAGACCGTTGGCACGGTCACTATAGAAATGGCGGGTTGGCGAAGCAAAGGTTGAAACAGTCCCGGCGAATAGCCCTCCTGCCGCTTCAAAGATAAGAGACTGTCTGGCAAGAGTACCCGGGGTCTAGTTGGGGGGGGGGGGGGAGGCTCCTTCGGGTTGCCACGGCCGTGGGGGCGGTCAATTGACCGGTTTTTTGGCTTTACTAACCCAGGACTAGGCACGGGCTTCCCTGATTGGTTCTCTCAACCCCACGGGCCTCGGGAGGTTTATGATTTGTACCCGGGGGTAGAGGGGCGGTCGGCCCCAGCATGGATGCCACGGCTCTTGGCCTTCGGGCCTTCCTAATAGGCTGAGGGGTCTATCCAACCTGGTTTTTGGGCACGGGCTCCTGACTGGTTCGTCGAACCGCTACTGTCCCCCGGGGAGGTTTGGTTTTTATGATTTTGCCCTGTACAGTCCTCTATAGTCTAACTTGGCTTTTAGTGTACATTAGTACACTCCCTATTCAGGAAACTTATTTATATCTAGTGGCGTAAGAGCCTATTTCAATGGCTGAGGCGCCGGAGTTACTTATTTAGTTAGGTAGTTAGTTAGTTATATTTGGGTTAGGATAAAAATAAGAGTAAAATATAAACAAGGCAAAAGCCAGGTGTAAAAGGAGCATTTGCAGTTTTAAATAATTGGATTGTAAAAAGGTAAAGAGAGGCGGAATCAGGAAGAGGTCTACAGCGGATCACAGTATCACCAGCACTACTAACAGGTAGGCACAGCTGTTCTTACTGTATGGTTACTGGGTCGTAGGCCCACCCGCCTGGTCCAGCACTTGCCGCTACCATTCACGCCTATTGTTTATATTAGTTCTTTTGTTTGTGCATTGACAGACGGCTTAGTCCAGAGTAAAAGAGAAGGGAAGCCACTGTCTTGGGGGCACTCTAAGTTTTTGGGGCAGCTGACCTAGTAGATCTAGGGCGGGTTTTGGGCCGCACGGGCCGCCGCATTTGCAGCAGCTTGTCTATTTGCTTGTCTCCTCTTCAGGCTGTCCCATAGCAGGTTCAGCACTGGGGGGCGATTGCGGGCAGCTCTAGAGAGTTCCGGCTCAATGAGGAAATCGTGGTGCCCAGCAGCCTTCACCTTGGAAAGCCAGCCTACGCCCAGGGCACGAATCCTGTCTGCCATCATGGGCATGGCTGCCAGCTCATGCAGGTAGGCTACCTGAGTGTAACTAGGGGCACCATAGCAGATCCTAAGAGCTAAGTTTTGGATTTTCTGGAGCTTATTGAGATTACTGGGTGCTATGATGTTCAGCACCGGGGCACCGTAAGTCAGCGCACTCTCAACATAAGCCCTATATAGCATTTTAAGGGTATTGCTGCTTAGCCGGGTCAGCTTAGCAATGCGGTTAATGGACAGAGCAAGCGCCCGGCCATGGCTGACTACTCTTTCAACATGCGAGTTAAGAGTCAGCCTGTAGTCCAGGTTCATACCAAGGAACCGGACCTCTTCTTGGTATTCAAGACTCGAGCCACCAAGTTTCAGCTTGGGGCGAAGATCGAGCCGCTGAGTTGGCTTATAATTGAATGCGATAACCTGACTCTTGCTGGCGTTGATCTTAATCCCCTGCCCCCACACCATTTCCACACGCGGTCAAGGTAGGGTTGCAGGAGTGTCTTGAGGCCAGCAAAGGAGTCCGCCGAGGCCCAAATGGCCATATCATCGGCAAATTGGCTTCGCTTAAGATTTGGTTGTGCTGGCCGAGGCATGGTGCTGATAAAGAGCAGGTACAGGAAGGGGCTCAGAATGCCGCCTTGGGGGACGCCCGCCTGCAGCTCCTACGGCTGGCTGAGCTCCCAATTTACCTTCACCTGCATTAGCCTATCTGCTAGGTAGTCAGAGCAGATCCTGACGAGGGCGTCCGGCGTGTTGACTTCATACACCCTGAACCTCAGGTAGTCATACCACACCGAATCAAACGCCGCTTGTACGTCAAGGAGGATGGCCAGAATCCTTTTTAGTTTAGCTTTGCCCACCTGGACGTCCTGGACGAGGCGGGCAAGATTATCATAGGTTGAGTGGACCTTCCGGTACGCACATTGATCCGCGCCGAGGATACCCTGGCCCTCAAGATGCTTCATCAGCCTCCCCACCAATAGTTTCTCAAAGACCTTACCGAGACAGGAGGTCAGGCTGATGGGCCGATAGGATCTCGGGGATTCAGGAGGTTTTTCAGGTTTAGGAATCATCGTCACCACCGCTTTTTTCCACTGCGATGGGAAGATGCCCGTACGATAGCAATCATTGAAGAGTTTAGTGATGCGGGTGACCGCAATGGGCTCCAGGCCACGTTTAAGGACGCAGTTCGGAACTTTGTCTAGGCCCGAAGCACTATCAACTTTTAGGTGGTCCAGCTCCCAGAGGGTGTCTGTAACAGAAAACGGAGCCTCCAGGGGGTGGCCCATGTATGGATCTACGCCTGAGGGAACTGGTCTAAAGATGGGGAGCTTTATAGCCTGCTCAACCCTCTTCTTCAGATCCTCATCGGTCGATGGAATCGGGCGCATTTTCACATCTAGTGCTCTCGCTAGCATATCAGCTTTATCTTAGTATGTATGTGCGAGGGTGGCGCCATCATTCAAGGACGGAATAGTGGTGCCCTTTTTGCGCCCCATCAATTTTTTTGTGTCCTGCCAGAAGTCCTTGACATTCCGGCATTGACTTTTTTCAACTATTTTCTCGCACATTTGGGTAAACTGGCCTTGCTCAAACGAATGAATAGCGCTTTTTATTTCATTCGCCTTTCTATTCGCGAGCAGCCTAAAATTTTCATCCCTGGTACTGTGGTACAGACGCCGGAGCTTCCTCCTCTCCTTGATCATGGCAATGATCCTCTGGGGGAGGGCTCTACGGCCTTTTCTGACCGGGACATTTTCCTAAATGGTTTTCTGGATCGCATTCGTGATGACGTCGACCTCCGCATCAATTTGCTGCCTAATACTAAGGTCTGGAGGCCACGCATATACCAGTTTTTCCATCAAGGAATTTTGGAAGTCTTCCCAGTTAGCTTTGGCGAAGTTTCGAGCCTTCTCTGGCCCTTGCCAGTCTGGGGAGTTACTCGCCAGGGTGAGTATTATTGGGAGGTGGTCACTGTCCAGGTCAGAGCCATGAACATATGAGACGAGGTCGCCGGAGGCTAACCCAAGGTCAAGCACATTCCGGGACACAACGCCTTGCCGGTGGGCTATTCTAGTGAACTGGCCTGGTTGGTTGAGAACGGTGGGGCGGTGGGATGGATCGCCGCAGAGCCAATCATGGAGCTGCTGTCCTGCTCTGTTGTTGCGACTTTCACCCCCCCAAGAAGCTGTGTCTAGCATTGAGGTCTCCCATGATGAGCGAGTATTTTGCCGAGGACAGCCTCGTCAAAAGTCCGGTGTCGAGGTTGTCCGGCTACGGGGACCGATAGACCAGGGATAGTTGGAAAGGTGGACATGCGCCGTCAACAGGAGTGACTGTGCAGGTAAGGACCTCATGGTTGACGTTGTCGTACGAGAGCTGGACGTCTGCTACCTTAACCCGTGGGGTGTGAACAAGGAGTCCGCGCTTCGTATTCGGAAGGTCAAACCGCACTGCAGCATAGCCCGGGAAAGTGCATACTTGGGTATTTTTCAGAATGGCCTCAGAAAACAGCGCAATATCCAATTTCTGGTCTGAGACCCAGAGCCTGAGTTCTTTTAGTTTCGGTATTACCCCCCTGCAGTTTAAGTGGCCGATCTTAAGCCCTGAGGCAGTGGGGTTCGAGCTATCGTGCCCGTTATTACCGAACATATCTATCCTATATTATTCTAGGTCTGGCCACCCGCCTGTCGCCGGGAGGCGCCAAGCAGCTGACCAAGGCCTTGGTGACTGTTCGATTCGCCTTCGAGGACCCAGGCCAGAACCCTACTTACTACGTCCTGCACCGTTTGACGGGAGCTTTCGGTAGTAGGCGGCCGTTCAGCCGAACTCTGCCAGAGAGTCGACAGCACCTCAACAAGTGCCTGGACCATGAGGGGAAGGAACCCACTCACCAGTCCCTGAAGCTGGGAGACCTCTGGCAATTGGCGGCGTGTCATTATTAGAAGATTCATCCGGCCCAATTGTCTGCGTCTCCGAGTCAGTCGATTCGCGTACAGGGCGCTTTCGGCTAGGGAGGCTTGGGCCGGTAAGCCATGATGAGTCGTCATCGCCTCCTGTCGCCATTGGCGCCCGTGCTGCGGCGTCGGCCGATCTCGATGCTGCCGCCGGTGCTAGTCTCAGTGCGGGGGCGAGGGGCGCCGCTGCTGCTGCCGCCGATGCTGGTGCTATAGCTGCCGCTGCCGCTACTGCCGCAGTGGGTGGAGGAGCGATCGACCTGTCCATAGCTGCCGCTGCTTCTTGGGCGCCCGCTGCGTAGTATGGCGGTCCAAGTTGTCTCTTTATATAATCGTTGACAAAGGAGGGGGGGTGAACATAAGACATTTAAACAAAAATAAAAAGGAATTTTTAACAAAGTATCGTTTTAACAAACCTGTAATTTAAACAAAAAGGGGAAGAAATTTGCTGATTGGCCAGGATAAAAAGTTGCGATTAGCTACTGCTATAAGTAATATAGATGATTTATAACAAGCTGCCTCAGCTGTTATGCGACTTCAAAATCACTCTAGGTTCGGGATTTTCGGTTTCCATTCTTCTTATGCGGTCCTGCAGTTCTCTCACTACCGTTCTCAAGTGTTCGGCCTCATCCACTTCGCCTTCGTTCCTAATCTCAGCTGACTTCGATTCCTGACTATTTTCTCCGTCTTGCGCCATTGCTAAGTTTCAACCAATTAGAATTTCTATTACTGCAACTTCAGAAAGTACAACTTGAAAAGCTATAACAAATTCAATATTCTAGCTTTCTATTTTATCTAATGAGCGGAATCGGTCGCCTCGCTCGCACTGGCAATAACTGATAAGAAAAACTGAATGTACACTGAGACAAATTCAACCAATGTACTCTCTAGTGCGCGCACTCGCAGACTATGCTGATAAACACTAACGAAATTTTCAACTGTAAACAAAATCTACTTTCACACGCAAAGTTTCTATTAAAGTGCTAATTTTAGTTTTAGAAAGTCAAGTTTTATTTTTCCCGCTCCTAAATCCTATTCAGTATTTTGGGGTAACTGGCCAACCGCAAAACCACACTTAATGCGGAATTGCTGCACACTGCGTGGTTGACGAAATAGCCGCTACGAGCCTGGAACAGACTCGTTGAGTTTTAGTCTAAGCTTGCTCACTTAGAGCGCCTACCAATAAACTGCCGCCTGCTAACTATTGGATTCCCAGGGGCTCCACTTGTGATAAATACAATATAAATATATTGCATGCACGATAAGCAATTATTTAGGCCCTAGACAAACCTACTTGGAGCGTCAGAGATTTTAAAGCTGTTGGCCCTAATTGCCTATCGCCGGTCGGCGAGTTCTACCAGTCTTCTCCAATAGCCGCAGGTACAGTACAGGAAAAGAAAGAACACGAGGGAACACGAACCGAAAGATTTAGAGAGTGATAATCCTATGTGATACAAACTGATAATTGGCTAGACGATTTAATTTGATTACTCAAGTTACAGGATTCAAGCAATTCGCGACGCAGATAATTAGACTGATGATAACAAATAATAACGATTAATAATAATGATTATATTACGCACTGACAAGCGGATCTCAGCTGAGAAGAAGAAGAAGGAGGCACCGAACACAGGACCACGGAGAAAGACTCCTAACCCCTGGCCTAAGCCAGAACCTACACTCAAACGAGAGCCCTGCCGAACCGACCGTTCAACGGAGTACCGACTAAATTCTATCGGCACTGCCCTTCAGTGTAACACTGAGGCCCTCGGGGTCGAGGCCGCGTACTTGATCAGATCCGACAGTCTATCTAACCCGCGCTTGATAGCGACGACTTCAGACAGGAATTTGCCGTAGACGTTACGCTACAAGACTGAAGCGGTTGGGCGGGGAACAAAGTATGGACCGGGGTGACGAAATCAAAACGCCTCAAAGCGCGAACCAAAGGAAAAAGGCCACCGGCCGGGAACTGGACAAGACAAAACCGGGGAAAGGGAGAGAGCGAGATCCGACTGCCAAAACACACTTTCATTTATAGTCAGAGTCACAACCCCTCAAAACCCCCCTCAAGCCGGGTGGTGGTCGTCTGGCCGGCCGCCCACTAAGCCGATTTGCACTGTGCCCGCGGCGCCGGGTAGAATTGAAACTTGCCACGTGCCAGGGTCCAGGCCGGTTCTGATTGGCTGGCCGCGCAAAGCTGGGGTTCGCAGAGAACTCAACCCTCCGCTGAGTCACAAATGGCGTCTGACTTCTAACCTGTTTACGCAAAATTGATTCTAACTAACAAGAAAAATGTACACCAAAAACGTATGACTAAACTAAAGCAAAATAACACTTCAATAACTATAATGCAAAACCTAACTAATAGAATACAAGGCTATCGCAAAAGATGCTCACACTACAAATCCCTCAGATCCTCGACAGCCGGATGCCATTTTTCATTTGGTTCTAGAGGTACGCCCGAGTACGAATATCCTGGGCCGAACCACACAACTTTACGCTGCTCATGAGGCCGGTGCCTGATCGCCTTTGGCAAGAGATCGGCAATGAGGCAGTCGTAAAGCTGCTTGGAGACTGACTCAATAAGCTTAGGATAGTATTCTAGCACAACGTCGCCGTAGCGCTGGATATTTTCACCGGTGCGGTCCGGGTGAATAGGGAAGCCGATGGGATTGCGGAGATACTTGGCGTTGTCCTCATCGACTTCATTTTCCACAGCGTCGCGACTGTTCGAGCTATTCGGATCAACATAGTGCGCGTCGTTATCTTCAGCATCAAGGTCGACGTTTGCAGCACGTACCAAATCGTCCTCGCCGGAGGCTTCAGATGCTGGGACGGATGCGGCTGCATTGGGGTCTTCGGAGCCGGCTTGGCCAGCTCCTTCCAGTACAGTCGCAGAGCCGCTGTCCGACGTATTCGATGTGGCACTGCCCGATGACCTGTGCTGCTCTGCCGTGATAGCGAGGACCGGAGACTTTGGAATTGTGGACGCATTGATACAGCTTGGTTGCTCTGCAGGTACTTCGGCTGGATTCGGCATTGAAGCCGGCGTTGCTACATTTGCCTTTTCCCTGGGAGATGGTAATAATCGTATGCTCATTGCCACATACATCTGTGGTGTGTGGCTTAACCACAACGCAGCGAAACATAGAATAGAAAATCCTGAAGAAACTATTAAATGTAAAAGTTGTGATGATCAGGTTTTGGAGTTTTTGCAACGACATGGGATAACATATGCTAAAAGCACCATTAGAAAAATTCTGTCTCTTAGTAAAGCATTACATGATTATCCTCGTTTTTTTTAAGCTAAATATAACATTTGAGGAACTTTACACCTTAAAAAATGATATTGAAGACATGTTAATGTGTTCGCTTTAATATAAAACCTATTGAAGCATGGATGTTATTAAAATAAAAAAAGAATAGTAAATGAAAATAGTAAATATAGTAAATAAATACAACTTTTCTTTTATTTTCTTTATCTTCTTAATAATTTTCGCATTCGCTTTCATTCTCATCTTCTCTTCTCTAAATCTTCTTCTTCTTTTTCTTCTTCTTCTTCTTCTTCTTCTCCACTCTTCTTTTCTCTTCTTTAAATCTTCTCCTTCTTGTTTCAGACAAGTTAAAAAATTTTCCATTTTTAAAAGGAAAAAGAAAGTAAGGAGATTGCTAATATCAAATTACTTTTTTCTTCTTTTAAAGATGCGCGGGCTGTAGCAGCGGCCTTCGAGTGGCACCCTGTGTGAGTACCAAATTTGAAAAACTAACTGCTGCTCAAAAGTATCATGTCATTCATTTATTTTTCTTTTGCTGTTATTTTCTTAAAAAGTTTCTCTTGAATTTTCTTGCTTGAATCATTCTGCTCTCTCAACCCCCAACTCTTTCAGCAGTCTTCCTAGTTCTTTACTTGGCGCGTGCAATGCAAAACCCACCCAACCCTCGCCGCCAACCCCCAACTCCAACTTTGTCTTACCAAAAATAACAGCTTTAACTAGCTTCCGAGCGATCGATTCCTTCCACCCGCTTAAAGTCCCCATATTGTCTAGTCTCCTAAGCATTTCTTTGTCCCAGCGATTCTTCTCCTCAGTAAAATCTCTATATTTAACGTCGTGCCACATGCAGACAGAGTCTAGCTCGTTCACAGGCTCATGCCCAGGATTTGGATTATTGTTTTTATCTAACTGTATTTCAAGTGGATTCAAAGGCCCACAATATTTGTAGCCGGGAATCGTCCAGCCTTTGTTTGGATGAGAAAGCTTTTCTATCAGTCCATGTAAATCTATTTTACCACCAGAGCGTTGCGTTATTTTATTTAAAATTTTATTTTAAAAAAATGACAGATCAAAAACTTCAAAAGCTCTACTATAGTGACAAAGGATTCTTTGTAGGAAAAAATGCAGTCGCCAAACTCGCAGAACTAAGTAATGAATCAAAAGCTACAGTAGAAAAGTGACTCTCTAAGCAAGCAGACTACCAAGTCTATTTCCCACCTGTTCAATTTACAAGACCTCACTTTAGCATCTATAAACCTAATGAGGCGCACCAAGCAGATCTTCTGTTTCTCCCCAATGACTCAGGCTACAAGTATGCTCTCACAGTTATAGACATTGCCTCCAGATATAAAGAAGCGAGACCGCTTAAGACAAAGAAGTCAGAAGCAGTTGCAGCCGCCCTCCAAGATATATTTATAAAAACTCACTTCTAAGTTACCCTGAAATCTTTATGACCGACCCGGGTAAAGAATTCCTAGGTGCGGTGAAATCACTTCTACATAAGTATGACACAAAAATTCGCTACGGAAGAACTGAACTCCACAGAGACCAAGCATACGTGGAAAGATTCAATCTAACTCTAGCCAAGAGACTATTCACTAAGCAGACAGCTGAAGAGCTGAAACTAAAAAGTGGCCAATACTATACCAAGTGGACAGACCGCCTCCCCACTGTTATAGAGCAACTGAACAATGAAGTCACACGCATGACTGTATTGAAACCGTCCCATGCAATTAAACAAGACACTGTCGAACTTAAGGCATCTCATAGAACAGACACCTCGAACTACCCTAAGCTTCCAGGAGTTGAATCACCATACATACTGACAAACTCAGAGTTTTTACGCTTTTTATATCTACCTGGAGAGCTAGAGAAGGACACCAAAAGAAGAGCTACAGATCCATACTTCAGCCTTGATGTACATAAAATAGACAGACATTTTACCTCCAACTCTGGAGAGTATTACTTTTTATCTCAGGCCTTTAACCCTAAATCCCCCACGCGGTCATTCACTAGAGCTGAACTCCTAGTGATACCAGCTGACACAGAAATTAATTAAAATATTAAAATAAGAAATGACAAAGATTGAAACCAGAACCATCAATAAACTCAATAAAATCATTGAATCAAAGAAACCAGGTCTTATATCAATTAAAGGTGCCAAAGTAAAAATCGATCCCATACAGCAAATAGTTCAATATAATGAGCAAAGACACAGCATCACAGATGAAAAGTCAGGAGGAATCCTACCATTAGCAGCTCTTATCCCAATCATTGCAGGCGCTGTAAGTGCCGCAGGTGGTGTAGCTTGAGGTGTAGCAACTGCTGTTAAAGCTGGGAATGATAGAGCTCACCAGCTAGAATTGCAAAAGATTGCAAGAGACAAAGGTATAACAATTAAGGCAGGAGATGGTTGCCCTGATTGTGATGCTTGTGAGCATGAAAATTCTGTAAGCAAGTCTGACATTGTCAAAGCAATCATGACACTGCACAATGCTGGGTTTACAATAATGCGCATGTGATGAGATTTAAAATCCCATTTTATCCAGCTTCATAAACCTAACGCTACTTATAGGATGTAGAAACAGTTCAACTTTTCTATCAGGATTGTCACCCTCAAAATTTTTTTTATATTTTAGAGAAAAAATGCCAAAGCCAATCCAACAAAAGATTTAGTCAACAAATATTTTTCAAAAGGCGTCTCCTTTCAAGACAAAAGTTATTTACTAAGAAAGCATGTAAACAAAAGTTTAACACCGACCATGGTCACCTGGGAAGCTATGAAAAACAGTTGGAAATCATCAATTAATTAGAATCCAACAGTATGCGCCTATAAAAAATCCTGCAAAGGAACACCAAGAGAGGAGTCGCAACTTAGTTAACAAATGCGAAACTCTCACTGGTGAAAAAGCAAAGTACCCACAAAATAAGCAGGAAAAGAGAAATTAGAGCAATTAATCCATTTAAAAGAGTCGGAGCTTGCCATTGAAGAGATTAATTTTGCACAGAGGAAGTTTACAGAACATTACATAGAGTACACAATCCCGATTAACAACACCAACGGCACCAACCAAGTTAACGACACCAACGGCACCACTGCAAACATCTACGACTATAAAGACATCATCCAATCAGTTGTTGATCACACACTCAAAACACGCAAGACCTTTAAACTACAGATATCATTCAAGATTGCGTTTTATATGCCTGCAAAACCTACTGAGCATCTCGAGTATTACATGACAACAAAGGCAAAGCCATTCACCCCTACAGACACACTGGATCCTTTCTTCAAGATGTCACTAAGAAAATTGAAGCGTTTACATCCAGAGGTTCCGGATGGGTCGTGGGAGGATTCAAAGAGCGACTGTCATGGTCATGAAATATGACCCACTTAAAGCCTCCTCTTATATAGAGCTCCCGCAAAGCTAGCCGGCAAAAAGCTTGCATAAATGTTAAAAATAAAGACAATTGCTGTGCTCTATGGGCAGTTCTTTCTGCACTTCTTCATGATAGTGTCCCTCACCACCCCGAAAGAACCTCAAATTATCAAAATTATTTCAACTACTATCTCATTGAATGCGAAAAGAAGGGAATCAGGTTTGACAAAGCAGGCTTGGCGATTTCTCAGATCCCTAAGCTAGAAGAAGTGTTTAATAACAAAATTAGAATCACAGTCTTTGAGTGGAGTGAAAAAACTGAGAAAGTTCAACCGGTCAGATGTAGCAAAGACGTTTTAGATCCTGAGGGGAAAAGGCGGACTGAAGTGGATCTTCTAGTGATTGGTAATTTACTAGAGGAGGCTCACTATGTTTGGATTAAAGATCTTTCAAGACTCATTCACAAGCAGTTGAATAATCATCACGAGGCTGTTGCCATCTGCCGCTTGTGCCTTAAGCATTACAGTGGACCTGAGCGCTTTGAAAAACTAGCAGAGCATGAATTATCATGTGATGATCACCCAACCAACTGCTCTCTTCCTTCAGCTGAAGAGAAGTATCTCCGGTTTAAGAACTATCACAAGATGAAGAAGCTCCCATTTGTTGTATATGCTGATTTATAATGCTCAATCATGCCAGAAACTCAAAAACAAACTCAAACTCAAAAACAAACTCAATCAAAAACAAACTCAAACTCAAAAACATGTCCCCAATTCAGTAGCATATGCCTTTATTAATACAAAAGGACTTGTTGAGTATAATTATTTCTTTGGAGAGCAGTGTGTGGAGCAGTTTATTGCCAGAATGTTAGAGTTGCAAAAAGTGATTAGCACCCTTCAACCTGTTCCAATAATGATGACTGAGGAGGATGAAAGCAATTTCCTATCAGCAACTCATTGCCACATCTGCAGGAAACAGTTAACTTGCACTGATATTAAAAACCCCACCGTTAGGGACCACTGCCACTATACTGGGAAATTTAGAGGTGCAGCGCATAACACCTGTAATCTAAAGCTAAAATCGAACATTCATGATCTAACGATATTTGTCACAACCCAAAGAACTATGACATGCATTTAATAGTTGAAAAAATCGGCATGATTCCAGACATACACCTTGACTGCATCGCAGAGAACAAGGAGAAGTTTAAGTGTGTTGATATTAAACAGGATAACTCGGGTGAAGGTAAGATAAGACTGAAGGATTCATATCAATTTCTTGCTGCCAGTCTAGACGAACTAAGCAAGAATCTAAAAGATGAACAATTTACATATACAAAGATGTTTGCAAGTAAAATTAACAACACTGATGAATCATTTAAACTTTTAAGAAAGAAAGGCTTCTACCCTTATGAAAATATTACTGGGTATTCAGTATTTGAACAAGGTTTACCACCACAGGAGAAGTTCTTTTCAAAGCTAACAGACTCTGGAATCTCTGACAAAGACTATGAGCACGCGAAGCATGTCTATAATTACTTTAATTGTCAAAACTTCTTCCAGTATCACCTGCTTTACCTCTTCACATATGTTTTTCTGCTGGCTGATGTGTTTGAAACCTTCAGATACACCTGGTACACAGCATATGGCCTCGATCCAGCACATTATGTGTCTCTGCCTGCCACTAGCTGGGAATCTTTGCTTAAAATGAAATGGGATCAAGATCCAGATTGGTACATTGAACTTCTTACAGACATTGACATGTACAATTTTGTCGAATCGTCAAAGCGAGGGGGATCTCAATTTGCGTTAACGGGTATGCAAAAGCAAACAATCCCTACATTGAATCTTACAATAAGGAGCAACCCTCAAACTACATTACTTGGACGCTAATAATCTCTACGGGTGGGCGATGAGTCAAGATCTTCCAGTTAGAGATTTTCGATGGCTACCCTCATCAGAACTAAAGTGGGACTTTTCATTGGCTGCCATTTATGAGGTTGATGTTTATATTCCACCAGAGCTTCACGACTATTTCTCTGACTTTCCACCCTTCCCAGAGAACATCAAGTGTCCGAAAATAATCAAAACTCCCAATGGAACTTGGCACCTGTCAGGAACAGAAAAAGAACATACAGAGAAACTAACACAGAATCTAAACAACAAGACACGTTACAAAATCCATTACAAACTGCTTCATTATTTTATCTCACTTGGTTGCAGGGTAACCAAAGTTCACCGGGCTCTTACATTTACAGAGGAAGCGTGGATGAAACCCTACATTGATAAGAACACCCAGTTTAGGACCAAAGCAACCAACGACTTTGACAAGAACCTCTTTAAGTTGGCCAACAACTCTGTCTATGGCAAGACTCTTGAGAATGAGCGGAAAAGAACAAACCTGAAACTTGTTACCTCATCAGAGCCTGCTGTTATTCAAGCAAATATGTTAAAGCCAACATTCAAAGAACTCCATATCTTTAATAGCTACTTAGGTGTGATCATATTTTACAAAACCAAGGTGACGCTGCGCAAGCCGATCTATACAGGTGTCACTGTACTCGACGAATCAAAACGTCTGATGTACCAGTTCCATGGCATGAAGCAGCGGTACAATGATAAAATGAAACTCTTGTACACTGACACAGACAGTTTTATTATGGACATTCAAACAGAAGACATTTATCAGGACATGCTGCAGCAAAAAGATTTGTTTGACTTGTCTGAGTATGATGAATCTTGCAGGACGCTGAATGGCGATCAAGTGTTTGACGCCACTAACAAGAAAGTGATTGGGAAAATGAAGGACGAGATTGCTGGTGACATAATCACTGAATTCATTGGGTTGAGAGCAAAGTCCTATTTTGTAAAATGTGAGTCGTCAGACCCAATTAAAAAATGAATGGGAATTCCGAAACGCGTGGTTAGCAAGGAAATTAATGAAGCTGAATACAGAGACGCCTTGAAATGCAACAAAAAGACATCACATGAGTTCTCAAAGCTACAATCTAAAAACCATAATATTCACACAATTCAGCAAAAGAAGATTGGACTGTCAGGTGCAGATAACAAGAGATTCATTTTTGATGACAATATTAACAGTCTACCGTTCGGGCATTGGAGATTAGGTTTAGGAGGTTGGGTTTAGGAGGTGGAGGTTGGATATAGGTTTAGGAGAAAGTTTAATAAACCTCATAAAAATGACATAAAAATGACTACAAATAACTTTCTTGAAGATTTGGCTAACTAACTGGAAATCCCAAACTTTAGAGGAATATTTATGAGGGACACTCTGCCAGATTTTCCTCTAAGAAAGGAATGCGGCATCATGAACTTTGACACCACCGATAAACCAGGATCTCATTGGGTTTTCTGGGTGATTGATCCCGATCGCAAGCACAAATGTTATTACTTCGATAGCTATGGGACGGCAGTACCAGAAGAGCTAAGATATGAAGGGAAAAAATAAAAAAAAATTA
The DNA here is from genome assembly GCA_002269645.1 of Macrostomum lignano. Taxonomy (NCBI): domain Eukaryota; kingdom Metazoa; phylum Platyhelminthes; family Macrostomidae; genus Macrostomum; species Macrostomum lignano. Next base: position 238,243 of record NIVC01000114.1, read on the forward strand.
TCGCTCAGACTTTATTCTCCAAGGTCTTAGCAGTGATATTTGCGGTGAGCTGTGCATGACTGTTTTGTATGCAATGACCAAAACACGAAAGACCTACAAGGAAATTATTCTTGGTTGTGTTTCATAGGGGTTCATTGTGCATTTCTCGTCGTCCTTCTTGCCGAATTTCTTGCCGACTTTCTTTCCACATAATGTTGAAGAAAGTTATCGAGTTCATTTCTCAGCTGACTCATGTCATCAGTACCGACCATGTTCAAATTCATTCGAATTGATTGTTCATAAAGATCCTGAATGGTTTTGAACTCATCCTCTGAAATGGACTTATCCTCGATTGCCCTTGAAATGTACCCTATGATTGAAGTGTGCACCCCTTTCTCTTTTACTTGCTTCTCCTGTAGCTGCTTTAGTTTTTTTCGCCTGTTTCGCGCTACTGCTCCAGTAATTGCTGAAATAAGTCCACATGCAGCACCTACTGAACCAAGTGGAATTGCGATTGGGACTGTGATGGCTGGCAACACTGAGACAGCTGCAGCAGACCCAGTTAGAACAGACACAGATCCTAGAATCATATTGCTGTAGTCGAAAAAATTACAGTGGCTATTATAGCGCTTAATTTTCTTTGTGTTGTGGAAAGTATTTTTTCAAGATCATCGCGCATTTTTTGAATCTCCACCAGTCGAAACTGCTGAGAGTTACATGTGATGACGGGGTAGAGTTTTTGCTGCTCATATTGGGATGCACTAGGTGCTGTGGGTGCTGTGGGAGCGTTCGGATCATAAAGATAATTTTGAGCATCCATTTTTTAGGGAATTTTTAAAAAAAATCGACAACTAGTTGGTGGTGGTTAGATTTGTTTTACGTTTGGTTACTTTGTCTGCAGTGACGGCAACGGGTCTATTCGAATCTGCCTATTCATTGTCTGTGAGCTCCATTCTACGTCTGATCTCAAACAAGTCGGTTGGATCACTTATTTCCCTTGTGGTCTGTGGTGCCTCTTCAGCGTCAATGTTTTTGAGATTATGCAAGCGCTCAAGACGACCGATTCTTCTCACCGATTTCTGCCATTCGGTAAAATTAAATCTACAAAGACTTTATTTGCAGTAATTCTTACTTTGATTTGATCATGCAACGCTGTTGACTGAGTCATGAACTCTTCTAAATTCCTCACTTTAACTGTGTTTGTGAAAACTCCTTCTTCAAGAATGCGCATCCGCCTATCAATGGAGTTTCTCAGAAGATTAATTTTCGATGTCAACCCGTAGATTTGCGAGACCGCCGAAGTTATTTCTGACCTAAGTTCATTAGTTGCGTGTACAACCTGTACATAAAGCTTATCACTTTCAAACTTCTGCCTGGCTACTTTTATGCGGAGATCTTCTATGTTTATCTGTAGCTGGTGCATGGAGCGCTCTAATGGTTTCAGTCTGTTTTTATTCAGTTTGATCTCTGGGATCTCTTCGTCGCTGTTGATATATCGCCTGTCTAGGATGGATATTTGAGCTGATGTAAGAGCGTTGTTGCCAGAAATGGATCACCTGCAAAACTGATAGAAATCTTTTAATAGCAAATTTTAAATTACAGTTCTTTTTTCTTTGCTGATAATCACAAACTGGTAAGGTTGATTCCACTTGTCATAGCAAAGATTAACGAATTCCTCCTGTGAAATCTTTCTGTTTGAGTTTTTTGTTGGATTTATAAAATAGGCAGGCGCAATGACCTCATTCTAAAATCTTTTTAAACTGTCCTGTGGAATGGTTTGAAACAGGAGAATCAGATTGCAGTTCCCACGAATTGTTTTGTTTGGGAGCTCGAACCAATTCTGTGCAATGTAAATTACATTACAATTGTTATGTCGTCCTCTTGTAAAATAGTTTTCTATCTGCTTCTGTGGGCCTGTCATACAATCATCAAAGACGATCAAATGTTTTCTCCCCTTTTCTACCTCATCTGGTTGGAGTAGAAGTTTGGTCTTTGGATCAGCATGTGGATCTCCATAGGTGAACACCTTAATGTTCTGCCATTTTTCATTGTCTTTGAGGTGCTTTGCATATTCAGCAGCTACAATTTCTGGGTTACTGGGAAGGTTTTGTTGGTTATTTAAACATGCAATAATGTCCACTTTATGCAGTTTGTTTTGCAATCCAGAAATCAGCATTTTATACTCATCTTGATACAGTGTGGGAGAGTAGATGTGCAGAGTGTCATAGTCGATAAAGCCAGGTCTAAGAAGCATGTTAAAGACTTTGAATGTTTTACCTGAACCTGATGAACCAACAACAATGCATCTGAAGTGACTCGGGATTGACTCATGATGAGAAAACTTAATCTGATTACGCGTCCAGTGAGGATTGAAGTCGTTTGAAAAGTCCATTTTTTATGATAAAAATTTTTTTAAATAATAAATCATTTAGATGTGTCGTTTTGGGACTTGGATGTGTCATTTTGGGACTTAAATGTGTCATTTTGGGACTTGGATGTGTCATTTTGGGACTAGTCTTGTACCTTTACATTTCTTGTACCCTCGGAAAGTACCTTTAGTCAAATTTGAAACCACTTCCTTTTTTAATGCTAGCTCTCATCTTCTCATAGACTGCAAGGTCCACACTGTCTGTATTTGAGGCCAGCGGAGCCAGCGGGGCCAGTGCAGGTTGAATCTTTTGTTTAGGTGTTACAGTATCCTTTATTTTTTTGGCTGCTGTGGCTACACTGCCAGCCGCTTCGGCAACGTTCTTGATGTTCTCTTTGTTCTCTCCAATGACCTTAAAAATCTTGGCCCCCTGAGCGATCAAATCGGCAAGGCCATTCCCAGAGCGTTCTTTTCTTGGATAGTGGCCTGCAGGGAAAAGTCCAGATCCGCGTTTCATGAGATTAAGTTCCTCTTTGTCATAGTATTTGTCAATGTCTTTTTCGAAAATAAGTGGCATTTTTTACTTGAAATAAATTGTGTTTGTTGAACCGCGAAAGCAGAAGCTCTCTCGCCCTCTTATCGATGTATTTTCTCTTAAGCATTTTGTCCAGGATGTTGACAAATTCTTTTCTATTCTCGTCTTTCATTCCAGTCTTTGCCGCTCCTAGAAGAACCGCTACTCGCTTGTAGATTTCAGAAATTCCTTTTCCAGTTGAGGGCGGTTGGTCTTGGGGTTGTGGAGTTGGTTGGGCTTGTAGCTGCTGGGGAGGTGATGCAAAAGACTGCTCACTTTCAGAGATAGAACTGTCATGTGGTGCCTGTCTTTGTTGAGGTGTGAAAACTCTTTGATTGATTCTATTCATTCGATCTGGGGAGATATTTTCTAGTTGTTGCCAGGCATCTGGGTGATCATTTTTATATTTAGCTACTTGAGCCGGATCTGCATTTTCCAGTTTCCTGAGTACTTCTGTAAAATTTTGTTGCTGTGGTTGTGGTTGTTGTTGTTGCTGTTGTTGTGGTTGCTGCTGTGGTTGTTGTTGTGGTTTTGGTTGTTGTCTTATGACCTCTTCTTGATCCGGCAAACCAAACCATTGTTTAAAGTATTTGTATTTTCTAAACCTGTTCAAGACAATCCCGTTTTCATGTAAAATTTTCAAAACACCGTTGTTCTTGAGCATATCTACGTCCCTATCGAGAGCAAAGGTAACAAGATCTTTGTAATTTTTGAGCTGCTTTTCAGACGTTTTCTCTAGATTTTTAGTCATGTACTAGCAATCTACGCCCCCCGTTGGGGAGCCAAAGAAATGCAATGCACGTTTTTTTAATAAGCTACATGTATCCTTGAAATCCTAAAAAAATCTCCTGTCAAATCTTGTAAGCCTTGACATGTCAGTAATCCCCCCAACAAGCTTTAACATATCAACTTCCCCCCTTGACATCTCAGCAATGCCCCCAATAAGCCTTGGAAATATAAAAATATCTGTCAACCTTCTAACCCTAACGCTAGCCTAACCCTAACCCTGACCCTAACCCTAACCCCAACCCTAAGCCTAACCCTAACCCTAACCCTAACCCAACCCTAACCCAACCCTAAAGCATTGAAATTTCAGTAATTCTCTCTAAGAGTCATTATAGCACTACTACAGCATTATAGCGATTCCCTGCAAGCCTCAACATCGTAGGGATTCCCAAATTTCTTAAAAAATCTCTTAACTTCGACATGAAGCTTCTTTTATTTTTTACATTACGCTTTTTTTATCAGCAGTCCCTCCCCTGAGGAGGCATCAAATAATGTAATAAAAAGTTTTCAATAAACTACATGTAGCTTCTGACTTTAGCCTTGAAATCTCATTTATACCCCCGTGAGCTTTGAGATCTCAGCTATTCCCCCCGTAAGCCTTGACATGTCAGCGATGGCCCCCATAAACCTTGAAATCTAAAAAATCCCCTGTTAACCTTGAAACCCGATAAAATATAACCCTCAACCCACACCTGACCTAAACCTAACTTTAACCCAACCTAAAGCCTTGAAATCTCAGCAATTCTTCTCCCCTAAGCCTAGACATTTTAGTGATTCCTTCTTTAAGAATCACAGCACTATAACGATTTCCACCAAGCTTTGACATCGTTGCAATTCCTAAATGAATCTTTTAACTTTGACATGACTTTTATTTTGTGTATAAATAGTGCTACTTTTATTTTTACATGACTCTTCTTCTATCAGCGCCCCCCGTGGCGAGCCAACAAATAATGCAATAAAAAATTGAGTAAAGTACATGAACTTTGAAGTAGCTTCTGACTTGCTTTGACATCTCAGAACCCCCCCCCCCCGTAATCTCAGCTTCTGACTTTTGCTTTGACATCTCAGAAACCCCCCCGTAATCTCAGTTATTCTCTGACAGCCTTTACGTCTCAGTTTTTCTCCCCAGCACAGCATTATAGCTGCATTTAATTTTTACATGACACACTTCATGTCTGACATGTCGCTTCTTTTATCCTACCATGATGCTTCTTGATTTTTTAAATGACACTTTCATTAGTTTTTAAATGAGGCTCCTATGATTTTTTCATGACGCTTCTATGATTTTTACATGATTCTTCTATGATTTTTTATATGACGCTTCTATGATTGTTTATATGACGCTTCTATGCTTTTTACATGACGCTTCTATGATTTTTTTACATAACGCTTCGATGATTGTTTACATGACGCTTCTATGATTTTTTTACATAACGCTTCGATGATTGTTTACATGACGCTTCTATGATTGTTTACATGACGCTCTATGCTTTTTGCATGACGCTTCTATGATTTTTTACATGACGCTTCTATGATTATTTCATGACGCTTCTACGATTTCTGCAGGACGCTTCAATGATTTTTACATGACTCTTCTATGATTTTTACATGACGCTTCTATGATTTTTATATGTCGCTTCTATGATTGTTTATATGACGCTTCTATGATTGTGTACATGACGCTTCTATGATTGTTTATATGACGCTTCTATGATTGTGTACATGACGCTTCTATGATTGTTTACATAAAGCTTCTATGATTGTTTATATGACGCTTCTATGCTTTTTACATGACGCTTTTATGATTTTTTTACATGACGCTTCTATGATTGTTTACATGACGCTTCTATGATTGTTTACATGAAGCTTCTATGATTGTTTATATGACGCTTCTATGATTGTTTATACGACGCTTCTATGATTTTTACATGACGCTTCTATGATTTTTTACATGACGCTACTATGATTTTTACATGACGCTTCTATGATTTTTACATAAAGCTTTTATGATTTCTTACATGACGCTTCCATTATTTTTTTAATGACGCTTCTATGATTTTCACATGACGCTTCTATGATTTTTTACATGACGCTTCTAAGATTTTTTACATGACGCTTCTATGATTTTTTACATGACGCTTTTATGATTTTTTACATGACGCTTCTATGATTTTTTACATGACGCTTTTATGATTTTTGACATGACGCTTCTAAGATTTTTTACATGACGCTTTTATGATTTTTTAAATGACGCTTCTATGATTATTTCATGACGCTTCTATGATTTCTGCAGGACGCTTCAATGATTTTTACATGACGCCTCAATGATTTTTACATGACGCTTCTATGATTTTTACATGACGCTTCTATGATTTTTTATATGACGCGTCTATGATTGTTTACATGACGCTTCTATGCTTTTTACATGACGCTTTTTTTGATTTTTTTACATGACGCTTTTATGATTGTTTATATGACGCTACTATGATTGTTTCATGACGCTTCTATGATTTTTTACATGACGCTTCTATGAATTTTACATGACGCTTCTATGATTGTTTATATGACGCTTCTCTGATTTTTTTATGACGCTTCTATGATTTTTTCATGACGCTTCTATGATTTTTTACCTGACGCTACTATGATTTTTACATGACGCTTCTATGATTGTTTACATGACGCTCCATGATTTTTTCATGACGCTTCTATGACTTTTTAGATGACGCTTCGATGATTGTTTACATGAAGCTTCTATAATTTTTTACATGACGCTACTATGATTTTTACATGACGCTTCTAAGATTTCTTACATGACGCTTCCATTATTTTTTTCATGACGCTTCTATGACTTTTTAGATGACGCTTCTATGATTGTTTACATGACGCTTCTATGATTGTTTACATGAAGCTTCTATGATTGTTTATATGACGCTTCTATGATTGTTTATACGACGCTTCTATGATTTTTTACATGACGCTTCTATGATTGTTTATATGACGCTTCTATGCTTTTTACATGACGCTTCTATGATTTTTTACATGACGCTACTATGATTTTTACATGACGCTTCTATGATTTCTTACATGACGCTTCCATTATTTTTTTCATGACGCTTCTATGACTTTTTAGATGACGCTTCTATGATTGTTTACATGACGCTTCTATGATTGTTTACATGAAGCTTCTATGATTGTTTATATGACGCTTCTATGATTGTTTATACGACGCTTCTATGATTTTTACATGACGCTTCTTTAATTTTTACATGACGCTTTTATGATTTTTTACATGACGCTTCTAAGATTTTTTACATGACGCTTCTATAATTTTTTACATGACGCTTCTAAGATTTTTTACATGACGCTTTTATGATTTTTTACATGACGCTTCAATGATTTTTTAGTTTTCTTGGCGTTAAAAAGCTTTAATTAAAAAACTCCACTCTTTCAAAATTCGAACCATTGTCCCTGCATTTAGCAGTTCAGTCTGTTTACTCCAAGCATAGAGTAAATCACACGAGGCAGTTATGATATAATCAATTTCTCAGTCAGTCAGTATCAGTTAACAATATGGTTAGGCAATCTAAATCAAGTCTGGTGCTACGCTTCCACACTGCATTTTCAATACTGTGACGCAATTCAAGTCGCAGTTACAATTCAGTTATGATGCAATCTATTTCAGAATCAGAATTCAACCAGTCAGTTTTTTCTCTAGCATTCTTACAATGCATTTCAAGTCGAAAAGTTTGCTTGACCTTTGCAAAAAAGCATGTTTTTCGAATATTTAATCACTTTAAAATGGAGCAATTTCTTAGCCAAGATGCATGTACCGTCACGGGAAAATTTCTGATCGAACAGTGCAAGTTCGAAGAAAATCGGTCCAGCCATTTTTTCTCTAATCGATTGCGTACAAACAAGCAAGATTTTCATTTTTAGTATATGGAGAAGAAGAAGAAGAAGAAGAAGATGGAGAAGAAGAAGATAATCTAGTAAAGTTTTAGTAAACTGGACTAGCCATTTAGCCCCCCTCCGGGTGTCTTCTTAGCAGTTTAGTGCTTGTCTATAAGCAGTTTTGCTCAGTCGCTGAGCAAATCTCACTAATCTCCGAGCAGTTCTGCAGTAGCAAATCTCTAAGCAGTTGTACACCAATTTTACTGAGACTAAAAAGTTCTAAAAAGTTACATTTCTTAATTTTTGAAACTTTGCAATGTCAATTCATTTATAGTTCTTTTAATGATTGTTCCTTATTTTCAAATCCTCACCAGGTTAGCACTATTCTCCCACATTAGCCCTACACCCCCAAATTAGCCCCACTTCCCCCAGATTAGCACTACTCCCCCCATATTAGCCGCACACCCCCAGATTAGCCCCACTTCCCCCAGATTAGCACTGCGCCCAGATTAGCACTACGCCCAGATTAGCACTGCGCCCAGATTAGCACTGCGCCCAGATTAGCACTCAGCCCAGATTAGCACTCAGCCCAGATTAGCACTCAGCCCAGATTAGCACTCAGCCTAGATTAGCACCGCTCCACAGATTACCGCCGCTTCCCAGATAGTTTCACCTTAACAGATTAGCACTACTTCTCCAGATTCGCACCACTCCGCAAAAATTCGCACCGCTACTTCCTCCAGATTAGCCCCAATCCCCCAGATTAGCCCCAATCCCCCAGATTAGCCCCCCCACTCCTTTATATTAGCACCACTCCCAAACTGCTAAAAGGTGACTACTATTATCGCCTCAGAAGTTTAAAGTTAAACCCTCCCCAGAAATTGGCTGTTATCCCCACAACAACCTGAAGTTATCCCTTCTAATTCCGCAAAACAGACTGCAGTCATACAACTCATTTGCACTCTACAACTTTTATTATTATTATTCATTTATCCCTCAGGGACCCAGAATTGTCCCTTCTGCAAGCTACAATTATTCACAGTTAGATATCCTCCTCAGAAGTCTGCCATTATTATCCTAGCAGTCTGCAGCTATCCACTCGGCAGTTTGCAGCTTATACGCTCATAAGTCTCGACTCGAGAAACTAACCAACGTCAGCAGTTTGCAGTTTGTCCCCTTTGCAGTCTGCAATGATCTCTTCAACAATCTGCAGTTCCCCTCAGTAGTCTGCAGTCAATTCATTTGCAGTCAGCAAGTGTTTCCTTAATAATTCTCATTTATCCCCTCAGTAGTCTGCAGTTCTCTCAGCTGGCCCCTCAGTATTCTCAGCAGACTGCAATGATCTTTTCAATTATTTAAAAATTTGTTCAGCATTTACGACGGCGCACTAATCAATTTTCGATACATATTGGCAGTCTTGCGCAACTCAGCATTTAGCAATACCTCAGCAGTTTAGCAGCATCGTCTACTGCAATGATCCTTTCAACAATGTAGAAATTAGCTCAGCATTTTATGGCTAACTAATCGATTTTCAATACATATCGGCAATCTCTTGCACCACTCAGCATTTAGCAATACCTCAGCAGTTTAGCAGCATCATCTGCAGTTTAGTAATTTAATCCCCTGCAGTTTACTAATATCTACTTCTATAGACCTAGATAATAACAATTAATGGGATCTTAGGATTTTACAAATCAAATCAAATTTGTTTAGTGGCTTGTGCGAGTATGTGATAAATAGGCAATTAGATAATAGCATGCACGGTAAGCAATTATTTAGGCCCTAGACAAACCTACTTGGAGCGTTCGAAGATTTTAAAGCTATTAATCCTAATCGCCTATCGCCGGTCGGCGAGTCCTACCAGTCTTTCTCCAATAGCCGCAGGTACAGTACAAGAAAATAAAGAACACGAGGGAACACAAACCGAAAGATTTAGAGAGTGATAATCCTATGTGATACAAACTGATAATTGGCTAGACGATTTAATTTGATTACTCAAGTTACAGGATTCAAGCAATTCGCGACGCAGATAATTAGACTGATGATAACGAATAGTAACGATTAATAATAATGATTATATTACGCACTGACAAGCGGATCTCAGCTTGAAGAAGAAGAAGGAGGCACGGAACACAGGACCACGGAGAAAGACTCCTAACCCCTGGCCGAAGCCAGAACCTACTCTCAAACGAGAGCCCTGCCGAACCGACCGTTCAACGGAGTACCGACTAAATTCTATCGGCACTGCCCTTCAGTGTAACACTGAGGCCCTCGGGATCGAGGCCGCGTACTTGATCAGATCCGACAGTCTCTATCTAACCGCGCTTGATAGCGACGACTTCAGACAGGAATTTGCCGTAGACGTTACGCCACAAGACTAAAGCGGTTGGGCGGGAACAAAGATATGGACCGGGGTGATGAAATCAGGCGCCTCAAAGCGCGAACCAACAAGAGAGGAGAAATCGGGCCACCGGCCGGGAACTGGACAAGACAAAACCGGGGAAAGGGAGAGAGCGAGATCCGACTGCCAAAACACACTTTCATTTATAGTCAGAGTCACAACCCCTCAAAACCCCCCTCAAGCCGGGTGGTGGTCGTCTGGCCGGCCGCTTGCTTAAGCCGAATTGCACTGTGCCCGCGGCGCCGGGTAGAATTGAAACTTGCCGCGTGCCAGGGTCCAGGCCGGTTCTGATTGGCTGGCTGCGCAAAGCTGGGGTTCGCAGAAAAACTCAACCCTCCGCTGAGTCACAAATGGCGTCTGACTTCTAGCCTGTTTACGCAAAATTGATTCTAACTAACAAGGAAAAAGTACACCAAAAACGTATGACTAAACTAAAGCAAAATAACAATTCAATAACAATAATGCAAAACCTAACTAATAGAAAACAAGGCTATCGCAAAAGATGCTCACACTACAAGTAGCAAAAATAATTTATTGTAATTAATAAAAAAATTAATTACAATTAATAAAAAAATGTTCAAAATAGTCCTGGCAGAAGCTACTAATGAATGAATTTATTTAATTTTAATTATCCACCGGGGAGGCGGACTCGAACCTTGGACCTTATGCCTATCCTAAACCTAGTCCTAGTGCCTACACTGCGGCTATTCCGCCTACTGATCGGAGGGCGCAAAAATCAGCCATATATGCTTCGGCACTGCAGTCAAATACATAGCAGTGATAGGCTGCTCAGTGTGCACAGGTTGTGTGCAGGCAGAGCCAATGCACAGTTGAGTGAAATCTATAAATAGCAATTGTCTATGCAGTCCGCCAGTCAGCCAGGGTCAGAATGTACACACGCAGCCACTGAGCATTATTTTCCTCTCCTTTATTGCAGCCAGTACTGACTCCCTTATTGAGTCTTCACGTACACAGTGAACAGATAAAAGTTGTGGCGCAATCTTAATTGGAATTGAAATTCAGTTAGTAAGATTTTGACCTTTTCTAGCCTCCAATTGAAAGCTTTGGGAAAACTCGTTTTTCGAATATTTAACCATCTTCCCATTCGAATTTTTAAATGCAATTACACCCACACAATCTCACAAGAATTTGCAATTGAATGAAGCAAGTTTGAAAAAAATCGGTTCAGGCATTCAGGCTGTAGACTGGAATACCGGTCAGACAGACAAACCTTAGAGATTCAGTATATTGTGATGATGATGATGATTCTTTTAGTTTTTGCGCCTTTATTGATTGAAATATTTTCCTTTGTCACTTCCATGTTGTAATCCGCTGGTTCCCTGTAATATATTTTCGCCAGGCGCTAATTCCAAAAATATATTTTCCATCATCCACTACGGGACCAAAAAAGTTATCCGTCACTTTCATCTGCACCGGTTGTGCTTCTGGTTGTCCTGGTTCCTGAGCCTGTGGTTGTCCCGGTGAAGATGGGATTTTACCCAATGTGTTTTGCAAGTGGCTCTCTTGAATATCATCAACTGCTTCCTTCACAGTGTCGATGTTTTTCTTCGCTTCTGTGTATCCAGGTTTGTGAAATTCGGTGGCTGCTTGGACGAATTCATGGTAAGATTGTTGTTCTTTGTTGATTAGTCCGGTTACTCGTTTCTCTGCTTGTGCTAGCTTCTCCAATTCAGATATCTGCTGTGTACTTTTTCGCTCCATTTCTTATTTTATTTTATTTTTAGTTAAAAAATGAACGACCCACTTACACCAGTTTTCTACAAAATTAACAAGCCTATTTTGAGTGATGATAGCACAATCAAAGCGACTCAGGTAAGAGTTCCCAGTCAGGAAAATCAGAATGAAACTAATCTTGGTCCTGGCCAAACACTGACATTCACATACAATCAATGGATGTTCGTCTTTGGTTAGTTTGCACAGTCTTAAGAGCGGCTTCCATATGACATTTCAATTCAAGACAAAAGGTGGTGCGGATGCGGCTCATGCTAACGTTGACAAGCATGATGCGGATGTGGCTCTGATCAGTAACTTTTGGGCGTACATGTTCAAGGAGTTTAGTGTATCGAATGGGAGCACTGAGTTGGAGCGATTCGCCAACTTTGGAATGTCTATGACGCTCATTGTTTGATCGAGAATCCTGATTTTATTCAGTTGGGAAGTGGTGCGGGTTTAATTGGAGACGAAAAAGAAGGAGATATCAATGACAGTGGTTATAAAAAAAGGAAGAAGAGATACAACTATGCATTGCAAGGTGCTGATGATGCTGCTAAGAACCCGCTGTATCGGTCTGTTGATGTATTTGTACCATTGAGATTCATGAGTGGATTCTGTAATACATTTAATCGACTGACTAGTAACTTTAGCTACACCTTTAGGATGACTAGAGATGATCGCAGTAGAGCGTTGTGGACTGGGGCGGACCACACTGGGATGGCTGTGAAGCTAACCGGAATCGAGCTGTATTTGGAAGTCATTGAGCCAAAGACTGCACTAAAAGCGGATTATCTTAAGGCAATAGAGAAGGACATTGATGTTGCATACACGGCCTACATGTGTCGAGATGAGCGAAACGAAACTAGAACAAACATCTGCATTAAAGAGGGATCATGCAGCAATCCACGGTATATTATTATTAACATGAGAAACCCAAATAGCATTATACGCTACATGCATGGAGACGTGCGGTCCATTCAACATGAAATCAGTGATAATCTTTACCCTGCACTGCCACAAAATGGAGATTTCAGTCAGAACAAGATTAGCAAATTTTACAACGAGTTGGTCGACTTGGCTGTGAAAGAGAACAATGGAATTGTTATCACTGCTCTTCAATATGGAACTCTATATCCGATGTTTGGCGCTGATGTGTCTGCCAGACAAATGCCTACTAGTAGTAGGAAAGTGGTACCCTCTACCGCCATCGCACGGGATTGGCCGGGGCACCCGGCCAATGAGGGGAGAGGGCCCCCAAAGACGCCTACCCCGACCCCAGACCCACCACCGCCACGCACCCACCCCCGACCCCAGACCCAACACCGCCACGCACCACCCCCGACCCAATCCCGACCCCAAACCCACGCACCCACCCCCGACCCCAAACCAGGCCCCCTCCTGTCCTACACCCCTCCTGTCCTGCACCCCGTACATCCCATACCAAGACCCCCTCCTGTCCTGCACCCCGTGCATCCCATACCAAGACCCCCTCCTGTCCTGCACCCCGTGCATCCCATACCAAGACCCCCTCCTGTCCTGCACCCCATGCATCCCATACCAAGACCCCCTCCTGTCCTACACCCCTCCTGTCCTGCACCCCGTGCATCCCATACCAAGACCCCCTCCTGTCCTGCTCCCCATGCATCCCATACCAAGGCCCCCTCCTATCCTGCGCCTTGCTCCATCCCATATAGCAAGGTCCTTCTATCCTGTACTCTAACCAAAACCAATTCCCCCCTCCTAATTCCTAAACCTAGTCTTATTACCTGTCTCACTTACCGCCTTTAAAGCTAGCCAAGGCAAAACCCTCATTCCATGCTTTGGTTGTACTGTATCTTGCTGTGGCGGGTACAGCGTGAGGTCGTTAGACCTAGAACGCTACTTCTTGGCGGCCAGAGGGCCGCAAGAAGGTCCCGCCACCTCCTGTTACGTTGATGGCTGAGACTTTGTTAAGGCCCGAGTTCCTGCGAAAGGGCTGCTGTGTGGGGGTTGGATTTGGGGTTCGGATTAGTTATTGCTATGGAACAGGAGCTGGTTTCTAAATGGCTGAGTGGTCCCCGGAAGGGCTCCTGATTTGCCGGGAGTTCCTGCGAGAGGGCTGTTGTGTGGGGTTGGATTCGGGGTTCGGATTGGTTATTGCTATGGAGCGGGAGCTGGTGTTACTTACCAACTCTCGTCGTATATAATCTCGCACACAGCCGGAAGGAAAGCTCACAGTGAACAAAATGAACTTCAAGACATTATCGAACAGAATTCGAATCGGCGTCAGGTCGCACTCGAAGTGCATCAGCATCAGAAAGTGGTACAAATTTGATGAAGAGTATCGACCAGGTCTGCCTGGCATGGAGCTCACCGTCCACCAGTTTTGCCACTTGGGCAGCCTGAAGGAACGACTGGAAGAGTTTGCAAGAAAGTGTATCGATGCACAATGCCTTCTGGGTGGCAACAGGCAAGTGGTTGTGCAAAATGGCGTAATCACACTCTGGCGCCTTCCAACTGTACTCGGACCGCCGGTGCACCTAAGGCACGCCTTACCGCTTCCTACAAAACTTTGGCGCGAAGTCTGGGCTCAAAAGCATTGGGTCCTAGACAAGCGAGAACCTCCGGTCAAGCCACCGATCGGCGATCCATGGTGGATGGGATACCACCCTACGGAGCCTGAAGAGTGTGCAGCATGGGCAGCAAGGCTTACACTCGACCAACTTATACAAGTACCTGACAGGCAGCCGGCAGAGTGGGACGACCACTTGGAGGCTTTCCAGGCAGTTCATGCTGAATTTAGAAAGAGATTTGCATCCGAAACTCTGGAAGAGCCATCAACAGCTGAGAAGAACCAACAGCCTTCATGCCACCAGCCACCAATGAAGCGACGCGCAATGCATGAAGCGACAACTGGTCATTTCGTCAATTAACTTTTTTTAAATATAGTTTTGAACCATAGTACTGATCATGCACTGTTGTATATACTGCTTTGTCAATACTGGCTATAATATTGCCCCATGATGCTTTAATTTCTTGCGATAATACCTGTTTTGTAAATACACGCGACGGGCCTTAATACTGCCCTTCCATTCTTCATAAACTTTTTTGTGCTAAAACGAGCTTTTAACATGTAATTTTATGTTTTGCAATCCATGGACCTGCCAATAAAATAAACAAAACAAAAAACATTTCATTTTCGTAAGCATTGTTGTACAAACACTATAGTCGCATTCCCGTTTATTTTTTCTTATCTTTTGTACACAAAAAATACAGAAGTAAAGTTACAGGAAAAATATTATTATTATTACTCAGTGCATAGGCAGATCTCACTACTACTGTTATGCCGTAGAGGAGCTCAATCAGAGTCCAGCAAAGTAGGTTCGGATGCTTGGTCTGCATGCAAAATGCGGGAGAGGGCATCAGCTGCAGTCTGAGCCTCAACCACGCTGCGAGCGCCAGCTATTATACAACGATACGAATGAAACAAAATCAACTTTACAGAGGCATTAAACTTGAGCACAAGTCCGTTAAACATTTCCGGCTCGTAGGTGGCCCGATGCGGCCATTTAGACTTGACTTCCCCCAACCGGAGTGGATGCCGACCCGCGGAAAAGGCCGTCACAGAGGTAATAGTCTTGATGCGAATCTGGGGCAGACTGGTCAATCGCAAGAAGTCCGCACACAGCTTCACAATCTTCTCTGTCTCTGCGAGAGCTTCCTCCATGCTTTTGGCTCCACAGACAGACACTTGCCCGGTCGGATACACCAGCGCGGTTACTCGATGCTGCCCGCTCTTCATCACCACAGCCAGTGTTCGAGGATGAACCAGGCGATGGCGGATTGTGTGATACTGAGGCAGATGAAGAGTCAGGAAATTCGCTAGTTGTGGCAGAGCCACCCGGGTCGCCAGGTCGGCTCCTGTCACGATGTTTGTTACGCGAATTGTTGCGGCCATCTTTAGACAATCGAGAGAAATGCCAGTGCCTGCTGCAGATCGCTACTTTTATAGACCCGTAGCCGCGAGGCCGCAGCCAATCAGCGTACAGCGCCACCTTGGCCAGGGCGCAGGGTAGCACGTACTTCGAGGCACTCGGAAAGGCCAGGTGTGCGAGGTCGTAGACAGGCTGTAGCAGCAGACGCGACAGGAACTGGCACTTGACATCCCCCTTGCTGAATATCGGGCCTTGCAAGTGGGAGATATCGCTCCAGAGACAAGAGTAGGGTCGGAACCCACTCCTGTCCCAGTCTAGACCGTGCCGCTTATTGGTGAGCCAGTAGCAGGTTCGTCGCTGTCCTCGATCAAAGAGCTCAAAGCTGTGCGGCGGTCGGTAGCAATAGTAATGAGCCGTCGTTTGACCGCATGCAAACTCAACCCATGCAATTTCCTTAATCACAAAGTCCTCTGTTTTGTAGAGGTGCGGAAATCCTTCAAAATCAATGACAATCATCTTGGCCACTTGATCCACTTGCCGTATCCTTTCTGAGACTGAGTCTTCTTATAGCCTTGCAGTCGAGGTTTTTTAGGACTGGACTTTTCTTCCCGAGGCTTTTCCAGCAATTTTGTAGTTTTCAGACCAACTGCAGACAGAGGCACGTGGTTTTCTTGAAGACACGTAACAAACTCATTAATCCCATTCGGTGGCTGAAGGTACTTAGAGTACGTATCTTTAACTATGAAATGCAGCAGGTCCACGATATTTGAGTTGTACAACGGTTTACCATTGACAGAAACTTCATACGTATCATCTATGCTAATCGACTTGCACTTTACGGTTATGAAGTTAATCAATGCCTGCAGACGATGATGCCATTTCTGATTCACCGTCAGATATAAAACCTCCTTCCACTGCGGTTCTTTGTGAATTACTGGAGGCTGTTCTTGGGTCGCACTTGCCTGCAGCTGCTGCACGCAACGCTCGTCCCTAATCTTGCGCAACTGTTTTTCCGCCTCTAGCTCGGGTTCACAGACTGTCTCCATGCCCCTCTGATTCACAAGTGCCTCATACTGCAACCGGGTACCAGTATCATTTCCTTGTACATGTCTTTTTATACAGGTGAGAATCAGAGGAAGACAACGAAGGATATGCGGGTGTGAGAGATTGCGCCGAGCCTCTTTCACACTTTTGCTTTGTGCAACAAGCCGGAGAGTATTTCGATATCGCCTGAGTCTCCGCTTCAAGCTATCTTCACAACAAACTTTTCCTGCTAGTAGATTTATAATACACTCAACCAAAAAGCAAATGGTGCTTTTATTTGCATAGGTAAGTATGCAGCGACGCAAGGATATAGTGCCCTCACAAAAGACAGTTATTAGTGCAATGTGTTTATCCATGTTTAACTCAGTGCAGATACTGAGCCATTCTTATAGATAAACTCGCTGCGGGGCCTCATCGGGGAGAAAATTGGCTCTCAGGCGCAGTTCATGGGGCGAAGCGGGGTGAAAATCAAGCAGCAGATAGCGCTGATCTCCATCTCGCACCAATCGATCCATCAGTTCTACTAGCAGAGTGCGCCGTTTGGGAAAGCATTGCTGACTTAAAGCTTGGACCGCAGAGGCGTCTCTGGGGTTGTTGAACAACACAATGTAGGTGCAATTTATGCTAATTGTGCGCCACTCTCTGCCTTTGAAAAATAGATTTTGCGTGATGAGAATGACAAAGCAGGGCTTGTGGTGGGCCTCACGGGTGAACAGATGTCGTAGCTCTCGACTTGCAGCTGCTTCATCCAGTAAATCGTCAATCACAATCAGGTCATGGGGCTGCAGATCCAAATTCGATAATCCTTCACATACTTGCACTCCTAGCCGCCGCAGAGTCGCGTGGAGTTCCGGCTGCGGGCATCCGTGATACCAAATCATCCGCTTGGGAGGTTGGTCGAACAGAAGCAGTCGTTGGGACAGCAACCGCAAACAGAATGTTGATTTTCCCGCTCGAGAAGGGCCCGAAACCATCATGCAGCCTCCCATCCGCAGTCTGGAATCAAACACCTTGCAACTGATTTTTGAGTCTGAGTATGATTGCATCGTTTTGAGCCACAGCTGCCGGGTGCAAAACCTTGATGAACAAGGCATTATATGACATTCTCTTATGTAGTCGATGGATCAAGTAAAAAATGCAATACCAGCCGCATAGAGTTGACGAACTGGGCTGAACAGGGACCGTATTCCATTGCAGCACCATCCGCGTCGGTTTAGTTTTCTTTAACCAGCTCTTCATATTTTTACTCAAGCCTCCCAAAGAGTTGAAAATTTCACAATGCACTTTACTTGTTACTACTCCAGCAATCCAGTGACCGCACTCATCATTCCATGGCTCATACAAAATGAAGCAGCAGGGTCGGCAGGTTGAATCGAAAAATGGTGTCACTGTTCCAACTGTAAAAATTCCGCAATAGGCATCCCGCACAGCTGTGGGGCAGCGAGAAATGAACGCTTCCAACTCTTCGGAATTCATGCTCTGCGATAATCCAGCAGCACATCTCTCTCTTTAGTGATTTCCATGCATGAATCATACACGCACAAGCAGATGAGTGTGACTGGCTGTGCGAGAGCGTTGGAAAAGCGAATATCCAGTCGTAGTTGACCCTGCCTATGACCAAACCAGCTGCCTACTTCATCGCCACTTGGACTAAGGTCAAACGCAAGCAGATAGGCACTATCTCGATATTCATCAAAGCTCATGCAATAGTTTCCACCGAGACTGCGGGCAAACTGCAAAAATTCGGATGAGTGCTGCTGCTGTGGTTCTATGGGCTGCCCAGTAATTGGCTCTCCATTGACAAACAGGCTTAAACTATTCAATCCAAATGCTTGGAACCAAAACGGGTTGTGGTGCAGAGATCCATTGAAAGCTGTCTGGCTGACCATTCCAAGGAGCACAAATTTTGGCAGCTGACCATGCGTGATTGAATCGAGACTCTTGTTTCTTGTCCCAACAGAAAATGTGAATGTCTGAAGCTCTCTTCTATCAAAGTGGTAGAGAGCATTACGCTGTGAGAGCCCCTGTTCATGTGCGAGAGCCACTGTTGGGTTTACTCGGAGACGCCTCAAAAGCAGAATAGCATTGTCGACTTCAATACGATATTGAACTCCATTATTGGGTACCATCAACGAAAAAGCGCTGCAATGCCGGGTCAATTTGACCTGCAGGCTGATTTGGTTTAGCAGATACTGCCGGATTGAGAAAATGTCTGAAAACAACGGGCCGGCATATTGCACAACAGCAGAAGCCTCATGCAATCTCGCACGATTTGTGAATCCATGATTTTGCTCCCCAATGGTGTCACTCTCTCCAGCGGTGTCTGGATAATAACCTGCGGCCGCCAGTTCTTGAAGCTGGTTGGCATTGCTGCTGGTCAGCACTTGAAGCATTGCTCGATATGGGTAGAGCTGGTCCCCACCACTCACAACCCGCTGGTTGAGTTTTACAGTGACATCACGAAACAGGCTGGCAAGCGGGAGATTCGATAGTCCGACATGGGCATCATCTTCATTAGTCAGCTCTGCATTGTTTATCACACGAGTTATCCGGCAAGTGACTTGCAGCACTGTGGCGTGCAGATCGGTGTAGTCCTCAGAGGAGGCATGGCAGTCGAATTCAATCGGTGCATCAGGAGTCGTGAGACTGCCGATGGGATGAAAGTCCATGAAGTGAGACCTATCCACTCCAATTTCATGCGTCATTGGCTCAAACAGGTTGAGCCGTGGATTTGTCCGATACATTATGAGAGTGAATCGAGCACTCGGTTGACTGTTTTTAACGGTATCTTGCGCTTTTTTGTGGGCACTGGCTTGCTCTTCTTTGGTTTGATTTTTGGCGTCTTCTTATGTTTTCTTTTTTTCTGCGATGGAGGTGGTATGCGGGAAAGGAGAACTGCATTTTCATGAGTCTCAGGGGGCAGTCGAGATAGCAGCGATGTGGGATATCCGTGTCCATGAGGAAGTTTGAAGCAACAGCCTCGATAAAACTCGGTCACTTGTCGAATGTCCATGACTCACGCAGCTCAAAAGTCAAGACTGTGGGCCCAAAGAGTAATCGAATGGATTCGATGCAGTTGATCGGTCGTAGCCGTATTTGCATGTGTGTTAAGCGGTGGTTTGCTGCTATTGGGAAGAATAGCTTATTCTTATAGATGAGTTCCGACCGGTGACCCTGCAAAAGACCACCAATATTCAAAGTCTGCAGTGCTGGAGTAAACTGATTTCCAATACAGCGCGGGCTAATCTGATCGCACTCAACAAGCAGCAAATCTGTATTCCAGGCCGGGTTCATGCCAGGTCGTTCAAAGCAACCTGCCTGCTCGCTATAGGTTGTCTGCGCAGCACCAAAAATTTTCCCCAGCTGGCTGTTTTCTGGAAAGATAAATCTCCCACAGATCCCAGCCATTTGATAGTATACATGATGGCTAACTGAATCAAGGGTAAATTTAATTAGATGCACATTTATAGGTGTTTCGCCAATTCCAGACTCATCAAAATCTTTCACAATCAGTAGGGTATTTACTGCATCAATCAGCTCATTCAAGTCATTGTAGCGCCCAGCTGGAATTTCAGCACATTGCATTGAACCCTCAAGCTGATAATATAGCGACAATGGATGAGGGATGGTGTAGATGCAGTTGATAAAACTGATTCCAAGCAGAGCCAACTCATAATCCAAAGCAGAATCCAGCAGCACAGGATGCAGCAGCTCAGCAGTAAAGTTGGCCGGGTCATCATCGGGGCCGGACATTACCTGAAATCTTTGCCTTTCATATTTTTCTTAAGTCTTTTTCGTCAATCCAACTGGGTTTTTCTGAATCGCGCCACTGAACCAAATACCGAATCTTTCCACTCTTCAGCTTCTTAATGTTGAGAACCTTGTCGATGATCCACAGCTTCTTGTTTCCAGTCACTTGCTGCATTTCCGGCTCGTAAAACTTGCCTTCCAACTCTTCTCCTCGGGCATCGATCAGAGTGTACATGTATGGATAATGCTTGGGGTGGAGGGACTTGACTTCAAATACTTCCTCACTCCATCCCCTTGTGTATCCCTTGGTGAATGGGTTGGTCGGATTGCGAAGAGAGATTCGCACCATCATTCCTGCCTTGAACTTTGGTCTGGAGACCTTTTCACGAGTCTCAGGAAGCTTCCCATCGTAGAGCCGGTGCCAAATTTCCATCTCGTTTGACTTGTCGACATCAACTGGTCGGCTTTGAATACTCCGATGAATACTATGGTTGTAGGCCTTCACTAGGGGCTGAAGCACATCGGTCCAGGTTAATGTTGACTTGTGACGGAAGTACCGCCACATTCGGGATTTCAGTGTGCGGTTCCATCTCTCAATGACTGCGCATTTCTGGTCACTACTTGATGTGAATGCATGAATTTTGTGGTTTACGCAGAGGGCTCGGAACTGGGTGTTGCAAAACTCTTTTCCGCGGTCGGTCCGAACTGCTCGTGGGCATCCAGGGTGAGCTCGATTTAGGATCGCTTCGAATCCGGCTGCAACCTCCTCGGCTGTCTTGCGGCGCACCGGCTGAGCCCAGGCAAACTTGCTGAGCACATCGATGCAGCATAAAATGTATCGCATGCCGCCATTGTACTTGGCGAACGGCAGCATTTCAACCAGGTCCAGTTCCCACTGGTCATCCATGCCCCGCACCACAATCGGTGCTCGACGAAAGTTTTTGCGTTTATCTCTATGCAGTGTGTAGACATCTTGGTCTTGTAGCCACGTTTTTACCTTTAGTGTGAAAACTGGAAATTGCTAGCAACTAAAAACCTAAGCTGGAATTTTCTAGAAAATCATTGGTTTAGGAGTATATCGTATATACATACCTGCCCTACACTAAACTTGGGCCCGTGCTGTTTGTGCAACTCTCGATTTAATGCCTGATAGCCGCCATAGCTGCCCGGCCTACTGCAGTCGAAATAAATACCTGGCAAACAGGCATTTACCTGGTTGGAAATTGCCTTTTTCTTTTTCATTTTACCAAATTTCTAGTACCTATCATTTTCTTATGCCAAACACCCGGCTTGAAAAAAAAAACTACCCACCCCCACCCATTTCTGCGGATTTAGCGTTTCTAGCCTCTGTTGTGCACGAAAAAGCATGCATGTTTGCACAAAATACATACATTTCGATGGGAATTTTTACCCGAGTGTGTGCACGAAAAACCTCGACACTTTGCATACTTTTTAACACTGTGCACGAAAACTTGCATACTTGTGCACAAAATACATGTATTTCAATAGGGATTTTTACCCGAACCTGTGCATGAAAATTGACGCATGTTGTCAAAAAATTCACGCCGTATTGAATACTTTTAATCACTGGACGAAAACTTGCCCACTTGTGCATAAAACACATGTATTTCAATGGGGATTTTTAACCTTTTTAAGTGCATGAAATTTTACATTGTTTTACACGAATTAATTTTACACAAAAACTAGTATCTCGATTTGAATTTAGTTTGTTTTATACATTATTTTATCGACAGTTTTAAACCCTTTTTACTCATACTTTATGAAAATAAATGAATAAAAATTTTCTTTTTACCAACCTCAACTCAAACTAACATATATACATTTCGTGTTTATTAAAAAAAGTGCCATAATTCCTCGTTAGTAATTAAAAATCAGCAAATGAAATGTACAAAAATGCAACGCACACATTGGCAGTATTATCGGCCAAAACATTATGATTATATTAAAAATGGTATCAATGGTATTTTTATTATCTAGACAGCAGAATAAAACAAAACATCATCGTTATTATCAATAAACAAGGTAGGTACGAGTTTCGTATTCAGAAAAATCTTGTCAAACGGGCAGGGTCGCTTTCGCTTCTCTGCCTCTAGACGCCAGTGGCCGTAGGGTAGGCTCTGATTTGCCGCGAGCCATGCCCTCTTGTCCTCCCAAAACGAGAGTGCGCGTTTCAAGGTGGCAGTGGTAAACAACTCATGATGCTCACTGGCAATACGACGCGTCAGCCAGGACTTTTCTTCCATTTTCATCAAAGTTTCGCAGTAGTCGGCGTGGCAGATTTTATTTTGCACTACAGATCGCTGCACACCCTTAGCACGACGCTTGTCCTTGGAGGAGTTTACTGCAGCGAAGGAATAGAGCTTGGGTCGCAACAGGATCCACTCATAAAAGTTCGCTGTACCATCGCTCTCATCCTTTACACAGCCTAACCTTGCTTTGCGTTCGCAAGTATACAAGCAATGGTCCTTGGGATAATTAGAGGTGTCCAGCAGCTCCATTTCGCACAGTTTAGGCAGAAACCATCGCTCGCCATCAGCATTCTTTAAGTGGAGGAAGAAAGAGTCAGTGTCACCGCCGAGCAGACTGAGGCTCGCACACGGTAACTGATTGACCAGCGGAAGCAGCTTATCATACCACAAGCTGTACATAATGAGTTTGCTGTTATCAAGGACACACTGTCCGATGTACACCGGTTTATTGAGCTCGACTGTTGTCTTGCGCATGTGGACGAGAACAAGATTCTCATTAAATATCTCTTGATCTTCAAAGTTAGGTTTAGCTGCGAGATTCTCCAACTTCTCTGCTGAGTTGACCAGGCGGTAGTCGACGCGTTTGCGCACGTTCTCCATGGTCTTTCCAAACAGAGAGTTGTTCAGCAGCTTATTATAATCCTTTTCAAACTCATTTTTGGCTTGTGCACGCCGCTCACTATTACGTCGAATGTAAGGCTCGAGTACTGCTGCTTGCTGAAAGCGAACAATGCAGTGGACAGTACGCAGCCTAAGACCTAGACGGAGATAAAACTGTAGGATTCTGGCGTGTACAACATAGCTGGTTTTATCAAAGCATGTCAACATCAACTTGTCGCCTCCTGAATTATATCCTCCGCAAGAGAGCCTCTGTCTAGAAAGTAGTTCCCAGAGCTGCTGCTGATGCGGCGGCATCCATTCCCATTGAGGCTGCGCCTTCTCTGGAGCAAGGGGCAAGTCTGATGTCTTGTCGTGCAACTCTGGGGGGTAATGGAGATCAACCTTTAGCAGGTATCCAACATCGCCCTCTGGGTCAAACTCATCCCTGATCCATCTCTCAACCTCATTGTTTGGTGGTACAGTGTCAAGCACTTGGAACCCACACCATGGCAGTTTGGTGGACAAGGCGTGTCCGTAGAGGTTGTTGGCGTCGATGGGGATAAGATAGGTTTGAGGTTGATGCGAATCATACAGCTCACCGAGTCCGGGATGGTTGGCTTTGGCTCTGTGTGTGTTGACAAATGTCATACCACCACGAGTACCCTCTTCAAATAAGCTGTACAACTCTGGACATTGCAGCAATTCAAGCTCCAATTTACAGTACTTAAGCGCTGCTTCGAAAGACATTCCCGGCGTCGTTATAAAATGCACTGGGTCTAGCCCATCCGAAGTGAGGCTCATTCGACGAAACGCCTCGAACACATCGGCGAGCTGGCGAATGTCCATTTCTAGGTATGCAAGCATGTAGTCGCGCAGTGTCTTACATCCAAACTCTCTCCAGGCACGCTGGGCAGTTGCATAGTCCTGATCATTGCAAGGCTCATTGTTCAAGTCGTTAGCAAAAGCTTCTTGGGATGGGAGCTGTTGCTCATCTAAATTCGAATCACTAGTTACATAGGAATAGGGGAACACCCCCTTTCGCAGTAGGACTTCGGTGGAGGCGAGTGGATATCGCTGCTGCATCTCCATCGTGTAGTGACAGTCTACCGGGGTTAGATTGCGCACTAATTGAGCAAGACTCGACGCCATGAATTGGAAAGAGTCGAGAAAACGCAGACGCATGAATTTTGGCACCAAGCGATCTTTAGATGAGTCATAGACCGACTCAATAGTTATACGGGCCTCTAGAGTCATGTAACGCTCCTTTGTTTGTGCAATGACACTTAGTTCCCAATGTTTCATACGACCGATCACCGTGCTGCACAACAAGTGTGAATCATAACCTCGGAAATTGTGAAAAAAGATTGGAAGAAAGTCGCGCTTGAGAACAGCTGACTCATTACACGACGGGCATGCAGCACCCAAAAACTTGCCATTGAGATGATCATGATGAAAGTGGCGATCGTCATCAAGAACTTTCTCGCACAAGCAGCAATGAGTGGCAGTCTGGAACTGCTCTTCCTCCTGGACAGAGCGATTGGCAGGGTAATGACTATGTCGCGCATTCCACTTGTATGCTGCAATGGCGACAGCCTCCAGTGCCTGTAGGAAGTGCATCATGCACTCATCCGACTTTGAAAACAGCTGCATAGGACGTTCGGAGAGTGGAGGCCCAGCTACGTCACTTCTTTGGACAATAAGGAATCCGGCAGCGGCTGGAAGGTGGTGTGCAGTCTTAAAGGTAACACAGCCGTCTAGCTCATCGTCTATGGGGGACATCATTGCTTCAAAATCTGCATAGATGACATGAGGTGGGGAGAGTGTTTTGTGCCATGCTTTGAATCGTAGTGTTTTATCCTTTGGCATCACCTCCTCCATGCTATCCTTACGGCCAATGCACCGCCGTCTATGAACGGATAGAGACTCAACCGTCCGGAACTTGCCTAGACAGCGATCGCACCAACGATATCTATGCGCGTCATGACTGTTCATTAGACGATCTAGGTTAGCAATAGCACACCAATGGTTGCCGGCATCAGTGGTAACCAATAGAAGCAGGATCAATCGATGAGGTCGCCATTCCTGAATGAGATCTGCTGGGGCTGGGCGTAAGCACTGGGCATGGCCGTTAGTCCAGTTGAAGGCCGAGATAGCCAATCCTGGATTGTTCTTTTCCACTCGACCCAGGTCATTCACGTTGGCAGGGAAAGGAACGTTGTCCCAACGGAGTTCGTCTTCCCACTCCCGGAAAGTGGAGCGTCGCAAAGGCTTCTCACTGCTGACACGGTCTGCGTGCAATGCAGACAGAACGGCATATTTCAGACAGTCGTTCCCACTGGAGTAGGCATTGATCACTGCCTTTTTAGCCTTTAGCTTTGGTGGAAGTTCAAATGGGTTGGAACTTATACCTGAGCCATGGGCAACTGATATCTTACAATGGAAAGATCTACGCAGCGAGTGGAGTCAATTGTCCACCCACTGCCATTGCGAAGGTATTTGCTCAGTCGTTCCAAAATAAGTGGGATTTCCCGAACAAAGAAATCTTCTTCCTCATCTGAAAGGACTTCGGCCGTTTCACTGGCAAACCAGGCTGTGCTCTGCGCCACAAAGCTGCCACCAGCCCAACGCTGCATAGACACGCCGAGTCGGATTTGGACCTTGATGGCAAAGCCTGGTTTCGAACGCAGATCTGCCAGGAGTTCTGTGCCTGAAGCAATGGATGACTCCAGGGCGTCGATGGGATCGCCGGCAACGATCCGCCGATAGAGTCGCGTCTGGCCGAAAAATGCTTCTTTAATTAATTGGAATTGACATGGTTCATCAGAAAATAAAGTTGGAATAATTGGGCACACTGAGTAGTGAGCTAATATGTCACCGGGCACTGTCTGACTACAGTATTCACAAAATGTCATGTTTAAAATTTAGAACGCAAAATTTAAAGTCTTTAAATAAAACTCTAGGACCGAAAAACTGTGAGCTTTCCTTCCGGCTGTGTGCGAGATTATATACGACGAGAGTTGGTAAGTAACACCAGCTCCCGCTCCATAGCAATAACCAATCCGAACCCCGAATCCAACCCCACACAACAGCCCTCTCGCAGGAACTCTCGGCAAATCAGGAGCCCTTCCGGGGACCACTCAGCCATTTAGAAACCAGCTCCTGTTCCATAGCAATAACTAATCCGAACCCCAAATCCAACCCCCACACAGCAGCCCTTTCGCAGGAACTCGGGCCTTAACAAAGTCTCAGCCATCAACGTAACAGGAGGTGGCGGGACCTTCTTGCGGCCCTCTGGCCGCCAAGAAGTAGCGTTCTAGGTCTAACGACCTCACGCTGTACCCGCCACAGCAAGATACAGTACAACCAAAGCATGGAATGAGGGTTTTGCCTTGGCTAGCTTTAAAGGCGGTAAGTGAGACAGGTAATAAGACTAGGTTTAGGAATTAGGAGGGGGGAATTGGTTTTGGTTAGAGTACAGGATAGAAGGACCTTGCTATATGGGATGGAGCAAGGCGCAGGATAGGAGGGGGCCTTGGTATGGGATGGGGTGCAGGACAGTAGGGGGCCTTGGTATGGGATGGGGTGCAGGACAGGAGGGGGCCCGGTTTGAGGTCAGGGTGGGCATCTTTGGGGGGCCCGGTTTGGGGTCGGAGGTAGGTGCGGCGGTGGTTGGTTTGGAGTCGGGGTGGGCGTCTTTGGCGGGCCCGGTTTGGGGTCGGGGTGGGCATCTTTGGGGGCCCGGTTTGGGTCGGGGGTGGTGCGTGGCGGTGTTGGGTCTGGGGTCGGGGGTGGGTGCGTGGCGGTGGTGGGTCTGGGGTCGGGGTAGGCGTCTTTGGGGGCCCTCTCCCCTCATTGGCCGGGTGCCCCGGCCAATCCCGTGCGATGGCGGTAGAGGGTACCACTTTCCTACTACTCCTACTGATAACAGCCCTGTGAATATCGAGACTAACATTGAGAGGACAACCGCAACACCCGTGGACTTGTACATTATCTATGCATTTGAGAGGAAGGTGAAGCTTAACATGATCAACAATTCATCCAGTAAAGTTTAAATTTTTTGTGGGTGAAAAAATGGAAGCGATTGCTGAAAGACTAAATAATATTGTTTCTCACTCTAAGGAGAGCATTCCTGTTACAATAACTGGGCGAATTAATGACTCAAACGGGATATTTGTTCAAAAATTAGAGCAGGCGATTAGCCTGGATCCAGGTGCTAATTACCATGTCTATCTTAACGACTTCACTGGTTGGTCAAACGTTCCCAATGTGACGGCAGCAAATAATAAGTTTTATTACAAATGGAAAGGTGCAGCAGCAGAACCTGTGGTATTCCATGTGAGCACGCAAAGTGTGGATACCTACAATTACTTTCTAGAAAACGTCTTTACTAAAAGAGGCCATTTTGAGACACCTGATATGAGTAAGCCAGAGAAAAAACTGTTCCCTGTCAAACTAGCCTATGATCTAACTGTAATGAGAGTGGTCATGCAAGTTCACAAAGATGCGGAGGTTGAGTTTAAAGATGACACTTGGTATAGGGAATTGGGATTCGTAAAGAAAGTTTATAAGGCAGAATCCACAGCACGGACCACCACTCAAGCGTCAGGGGCCGTTAGCATGGCCCGGGAAAATGTAAGCGGTTTGTTCTTAGCACCCAATATTGCAGACATTGTAAAGGGTTTGAATATTCTAATCAGAAGTAATCTCAGTCTTGATTGGGTATTTAAGGGAAAGCGAACGAATATTTTGTACAACATCTCCAACTCTGTTGCTGGAGGACAGATGCTGGTAGAGAAACCAAATCCAGTGAAAAGAGTTGTATTGAGTAATAAGGAGATTCACAAGATTGTGCTACAGTTTGAGACTGAAGATGGGGTGGGTGTTGATTTCAACGGTGAAGAGTTTGTATTGACGTTGATCATTGAAAGAATGTGAGAAAATGCGTTCCCCTTTTAAGTATGCTTACCGAGAATAGAGTGGTACGAAAAAAAATGCGCGCATGTGTACTCAAAATCTCTTACCCCATTCTCAGAGGTTGTGGGCGCGGGCGTCGCGTGCGTGGGAGAGAGGGGAGTGTATGTGTGTGGGTGCAGCGCGCGTGGGGGGAGAGAGATTTTCACTTTAACTGAGCCCAGCCGGGGAAGAATTCCATCTCGAGGGAAGGCCAGAATGCAAAGGATTTCGGCCTCGCGCAAGGCCAGAATGCAAACGATTTTGGCCTCGAGTGAAGGCCAGAATGCAAACGATTTTGGCCTCTAGTGAAGGCCAGAATGCAAACGATTTTGGCCTCGAGTGAAGGCCAGAATTCAAACGATGAAAATCAGTTGTTTTTTTTATCAGTTTTTTGGCTGCATACTATTAATTATAAGTCCTGTAACTTAAGTGAGAATACCGCTACTTTTCACCCTTAGATTATGCTGATTTTTTTTGCTGTCCTAGGGACGGGAGGGGTGGTAGACTGATGTTATCCCCCTTAGATGAGTGGTTGTAAGTAAGTATTGCCACTACTGACAACTACTGAGTTTCGGTTTGAGATTTTTAACGCAATTGCTTAATGATTTCTGCAAAGTTATAGTAGCTGTCGTAATCTTTTACATAGGTTACTCCATACTTATGAAACCAGTGTCTTTGGAGAGCTAGATTAATATTAGGGACATTGATATAAACACCGGGCCAATATTTTCTCATGTACTCGCTGCATTCTAGTTTGCATTGGTACTTGGATTTGTACAATGGATGAGGCTGAGTATAATAGGAACCTGGAGAGACAATTGGAAACATTTTTATTAGGAATTTAATTTTTTCAAAGGGTAAGGACCCTGCGCTGATAATTTAAAGTCTTAGGGATTTGGTTTCGCGTTGCAAATTGAATGTGGGGAGAAGAATGCAGATTCTTTTCTGATTGTTTCGAATATACTATGGGTGGATGTCAGTGGATTATAATGGGATTATGTTCGAAGTTTTCGGAACAAATAGGACACCTGTTATGCTCTGATTCTGTCGGGGATAATACGGATGGATTTAATGGGATTATGTTCGAAGTTTTTGGAGTAAGTGCGACCCCCCTTTTTTCTGATTCTGTCGGGGATAATATCGATGGATTAAATGGGATTATGGAGGACGTGAAAAATTTTGTCCCAGAAGCCCCCTCATGCATTCTACTCTATTGTCTAGCCTACTGCTACTAAATATCGAAGTATTGTGTTGGTTCGTGACAGTGTCTCGTGATGAACAGCATGACGGAACTCCACTGCTCGAGCTACAGGTTTCAGCTAACGCGGAATTGCCTGAGCTGACAGTAAAAGCTGATTCCGGGTCTGTATTCACAGTTGCCCTACAGCTTAGCGACCTGGCATGTGGGGACATCTCTTCCGGTTGAGGATCAGGGATCCTGGATAGAGCGTCAGCATTCACATGTTTAGGGCCACTTCTATGTTCTATCTCAAAATCAAATTCGGAAAGTCTTTCGATCCAACGACCTAAAATGCCTGTCTGTTCGTTTTGGCGAAGCAACCAGGTTAGGGCATGTGATCAGTGCGCACCTTAAAATGTTTTCCCACGAGGTAAAATCTAAAGTACTTCAGCGCGTCAACAATCGCTAGAAGCTCCTTCCTCGTAATCGGATATTTAGTTTCTGACTGCCTCATCTTCCGACTATAATACGCGATCGGTCTTTCTATGCCGTCGCTCTGAACTTGATTCAAGACCGCCCCAATTCTGACATCTGATGCATCAGTGTCTAACACAAAATAAACTTGGGAGTCTGTATTAAACTCTGGGTAAGCAAGCACTTCTTCGGAACACATCCGTTCCTTCAACAAATCGAAGCATTCATCATGAATCCTGGTCCATTTGTCCTGGATACACTTGATGTTCTTCTTAGTTAACTCACAGAGTGGTGCTGCTACCTCGGCAAAATCTCTAACAAATTTTCGATAGTAATTACAGAGTCCGAGAAAACTTCGAAGCTTTGTCACAGATTTAGGTTTCGGCCAGTTTCTAATTGCTTCTAGTTTCGACGCATCTCTCTTAATTCCTGTTTTGCCTATGACGTGTCCTAGATATTGTAGCTCTGATTTGAAAAGGTGACATTTCTTCGCTTTTAGTTTCGTGTTAGCTTGGATTAGTCTCTTGAGCACTTCTTTCAGGTGTTCTAAATGCGATTCAAAGTCTGTACTATAAACTATTACGTCATCTAAGTAAGCTATGGCGAACTTTTGTGCAATGTCCTTAAGAACTAAGTTCTTGCACTTTTGAAAAGTTCCTGGGGCTCCTTGCAATCCCATTGGCAACACTTCGTACTCAAACGAGCCTCGATGTAAAGTTGGAAAGCTAGTCTTGCACTTATCTTCTTCCCTAAGAGCTATCTGATAATATCCCGAAAATAGATCTAACGTAGAAAATTGACTGGCTCCATTGAGACATGAAAATGTTTCATTGATATTAGTTATTGGATACGGAAAGTACTCCTATTTATTGTTTAGTGCTCGATAGTCGTTAACTAATCTCAGCGAACCGTCTTTCTTAGGTACTATGACTAATGGAGTCGATTACTGCGAGTAACTAGGCCTAATGATGCCTCTAGCCAACATGAGATCTAACTGTTCATCTACCTCCTTGATCCAATGAGGTGGAATCTTCCTAGCTGGTATCTGAACTGGGTTGTTGTCCTTCAAGATAATCTCATGAGTGACTAAATGTGTTTTGCCTAAGTCTAACTCGTGCTGCGAGAAAGCTGCTGAATGTTCCTTGACGACCTCGATCACCTTTTGTCTCTGTTCCTGAGTCAGTTCAGTTCCTATGTTAATCTCACTAATCTCACTAATGACTGATCTTTTCTCTGCTTCCGCAAGACTGCGTGTTCCTATTCTGCTCTTCTACTGGCTGTTCCTTGAGATAGTTTAACTCGCTAGCTAAGAGCGGTTTAGCCATCCCAACTAATGCTGATGCTGGTACTCTAGCTTCCTGTGAACTGGTGTTAATTACTTCTAAATAAGCTTCCCCTTGTCTTAGAGTTACTAAACTTGGCACTACGGTTACTTTCTCTGGTCTAGTCTTCAATCCTGATCTGAGTGGCTCAATAACTGATGGCACTCCGAAATTAGTTTCACTACCTGCTGCTAATCTGACCTTGACTAATCCTGAACTATTGGCTGGAACTGTCGTCTTTTCTGCGACACAAATTCTCCTAACCTGAGGCTTAGCTCTGGTTGATCGAAGCGGAATTCTAGTTCCTTGTTTCATGGTTAGCATTCCTGCATCGAAGTCAATAGTAGTACAATATTTTTGGACAAACGTCACACCTATTACATTGTCTACATCTGCGTCACATAAGAGAAACTGAACTTCTTCTTCAAAATCGCCATATGTTACCTTAATAACTACGAAACCCTTCATTAAAATAGGCTCTTCCATAAAGGAAACAATTCTATTGTCCCAATGTTTAATTAGATGCTTATTCTTGCCAGTGAAAAGATGCTTCCAGGTTTCGCGCCCTAAAATATTTCTATTGCTGCCAGTGTCTAATAGATAAACTATTTCCTTATTTAAAATGCTGCCAGTGATGTACCGATCCTAACTTTGCTTTTTAGTTTGTTCATTTATTTTTGGTTGTTTTAGCTGCTGCTCACTAGAATAAGGTTGCTGTTGTGGTGCGTTTGAAAAGTGCTGAGAATAAATGTTTGGCTGATTAAGTGATTGATTAAATGTTTGCGAATGCCTACTGTTATACACTGACGAATTCAATTCACTATTTACAGAAAAATTAATCGCTGCTATTTACAGGTTGTGAGGCTACAGACTGTGAGGGATCTACTGCTGGAAAGCGCTGCCTCCGACGCTTCCGTCTATTCCGTTTCCCGAATTCTGCTGCTGAGGGTAATGCGGCTGCGGATACTGCGGCTGCATTTGCTGCTGTGAGTACATCGGCTGCTGATACTGCGGCTGCTGATACTGCATCTGCTGCTGAGCCGGGTACCTAAGCTGGTTCTGCGGATGTGGCTGTCTGCAATTCTTAGCTACGTGACCTAGCTTGCCACACCTGTTACACTTTACTGGGGACGCCTCTGCTGATTCTGGCCTTGCTGCGGCTGACCTGACGGCTGCTGCTGCTGCTTGACCTTCTGTTCAACACTCTGGTGGTGTCGGAGTAACTCCTGAAGCACCTTCTGCTGGTTTTCTAGCGCCTCACCCTGTTTGCGGACTAATTCCTTCAAGCTATTCTCAGCTTCTTCTCCTCCAGTTGCCTTACACTGCTGCGGGTCTCTACCTCGGCGAGACAGCGTACGCCATTTCGATACGTCGCAAGACTCGACGTGTCTCTTGAAGCGAGTTTACCTGAGCTAGCAGTAGCTTTTCCCTAGTCTCTGGGGCAACCCTAACACCTCTGATAAATTGTTCCACCACCTCTTCCTGTCTCTGATCATTGGTTAGATGGGGAAACGCCCTGCATGCTAGCTCTGTTAGCTTCTCAGCGTAGTCATCAGTGCTTTCAGTTTTGCACTAGAACCTACTACGGAACTCTTCCGTTCTCGTAAATTCTGCGTATGCAAGATTAGGGTCTAAATTTAAAAGAGTCTTCCCAATCTCTTTTGCACCGAGGGGCGCTCCGTGGACCGCCAGTTTGCTGCTCGTTGGTTCGAGCGGCTTCGGGAGCCGCCTGCCACGGAGCGACCTCGACCTCGGGTTGGAGGGTGGTCTAGCAGAGCAGTCTTCCTTAGCGGGGGCTCCGTCCGCGGTCCTGCTGAGGTCTGGACATTCGTCTCCACCTGTAGCAACGTGCGTCTGGTGATCCCAATGGGCGCCGTGACCGGCGGGCCCGATGATACCGGCGCCGGTTTTGTAACTACCCGCCCTGCATCAGGGCGCGGTGACGAGGCGTCCGTTGGTTCGAACGAGTCATTAGAGGCAGACAGCGACAGTTGCTGCTCTAAGGGCATATCCGAGTCGCTCATGATAGCGCTGGAATGCGGAAAGAGACGTCTTAGTGTAGAGGCTTACTAGATTTAGCTCTAGGATTCATTACTAGTCTCTCTGGGGCTCGGCGGTCTCTCTGCGGGCGCTCAGCAGCAGGCTGAGAGTCCGGGGGCACCGCTTCTGGCTGTTCTATGTCCCTAGGTATTTCAGGTTGCTCATGAACAGCTTCCCCATTCTCATTCATTTCAGGTTCGACGACTTCTGGGATCGCTGCTAGCGCTGCGGCCGGACGCAGAAAGTAGCGCGGAGCCCAGTCATCATCATCGTCATCGAGCTTGTCATCGGCGGCTTCGCCGGTATTCTAAGAGGCGGTGGTTTCTACGGCAACGCGACGCTTACAGGCGGCCCAACACGGTGCTCAGCTACCCGGCCAGCTGGCTCTGGATAGTCAGCTTGCGGAACCGGTAGCATATTGCGACGGTGCACCATCAACTCCTCTCGACGAGCCCTAGGGTTCTGGAGGCGAGGTCTGATCTTGTAAACTACTTCTCCTTTGCGCTCTACTACTTCATACACAGCCTGTGAAATTTCTGCGCTTCCCAAGACTGATCTAAGACTGGGTTGTTCAAGAAGACTAAGTCTCCAGGCGAAAGTTGTTTGGCCTTCGGGCGATTCTCATAATGCTCATCGCGAAGTTCCTGATGCAGCTTTACTCGGTCCTGAGCTAACTTGTTAGCCTCCTCCAGTCTCTTCTGGAAGTCTTGGACGTACGTTGGCAAGTCCGGATACTCAGGTGGGACCCGAAGCTCATTATCAATGGGCATCCGGAATTCTCTTCCAAAGACCAAGAAGTAGGGCGTAAACCCTGTAACTGGGTGAACGCGAGATCGCAAGGCGATCATGCATGCTGGGAGGAAGGTGTCCCAATCTTGGTGATTCTTCTCCAGCAGGCACGTGAGTACACTCTTGATTGTCTTGTTGAGATTTTCCACCTGGCCATTCGAACTAGGATTATAAGGCGTTGTGGTCGTGTGCCTAATGCCGTACAGCTCACAAAACTTCTTAAAGTCTTTTCCAGTGAAATTCGTCCTTCGTCAGTGTGCAGCCACGCTGGTACACCATACTCCGGAAATAATCTTTCCTGAAGAATCTTGACTACGGTCTTGGTCTTCTGGTTCCGCATCGGGAACGCAAAAGGGTATTTTGAAGTAGCATCGCATAATGTCAGAATGTAGCGGTGGCCAGCTCGCGAAGGCTGCGAGATAGGGCCGACAACGTCACAGTGTAGCTGTCCCATCACTTCACAGACTGGGAAGCTCTGCACGGGTACAGCTTCGCGACGGCGAGTCTTGCTCTCCAGGCAGACTCGACATCGGGCCACGTAGGCCTTAACCGCTTTACTCAAAGACGGCCTCCAAAACCTCTGTCTAACCCGAAGATAAGTCTTAGTTTCTCCGAGGTGTCCACTCAAAGGGGCGTCATGGAGCTCCTTGAACACCTGGTCGTCTAGACTCTTCGGTAGCACAATGCGCGGTGGACGGTCTGCTATGTCTTCATCGTAGACGAGCAGGTTGTCTACTAACCGCAACATCTCAAAGTAGCCTAGTAGGTTGCGCGTATCCCTACTAAGACGTAGTCGGGCGTCAAAGGACGGCTTAGGCGAACTAGTCGCTAAAAGGTTTCTGACGAACTCAATGTCCGGGTCCTTCTGCTCGAGGAGCAGTCGGTCTCGCTTCAGAGGTTCGGACATAAAATCACTAAGCAGAACACGACAGCGTGGAGGAACATCCTCACTAACGCTACGGTTCGCTGATTCCGTTATTGAAGCAGATAGTGGCCCTGCTGCGTCGTCGGTCTGGATCTCTGCGGTCAGGTCACCTGAGACACGAAGGCGAACAGCTTCTATGGCCGTAGGTGCGGTAGTGTGGCGTCCAACTGGGGCAAAGTCCACAGCTAAACCAGCAACCTTGGCTGCCCATTCCGAGCGGCGGTCCACTGAGGGACAACATGTCGCATCAGTCTGGCAGACAGCCTCGGACGCTCCAGCCGAACAACGGTTCACTGAGGAACAACATGTTGAGTCGGCAGAAACGGCCGCAATAACGGGTGTCGGACATCGGTCCACTGAGGGACAACATGAAGCCGGCAACGGCAATACGAGATTCCTGCGAGGCAGAACTGCTGGATGTTACTTGGTTGGTGTCTTCGACCAATCTGAGGGCTGAGGGTACAGTGGCCTCATTGTCTGTCTGGTTGGGCATCCGTGCTCCAGGACGACCGTCATCGAACTCCGGACCGTCTGGCTTTCTTGATAAGCTGTCTGCGTTCTGGTGCAAACTTCCCTTCCGGTGAATGAAAACAAAGTCGAATTCACTTAGCCGTTCAACCCAACGACCCAGGATTCCTTCGGCTTCAGTCTGGCGAATGAGCCAAAGAAGAGCCCTGTGGTCTGTTCTGACCTCAAATCTCTTGCCGATTAAGCAATATCGAAAATGCCTCATCGAGTCAACAACGGCCAAAAGCTCACGCTTGGTGTTGTTGTACCTCGTTTCAGGCTCGCGCAATTTCCGACTAAAGTAGGCAACAGGCCGCTCCGCACCAACGGATTGGCGCTGACCTAAACAGGCGCCGATTCGGAAACCTGAGGCATCACAATCCAGGACGAAGACTGTGTCTGGGTCTGTGTTGTACTCTGGGTACCCGAGGACCTCTGTAGAGCACAGTTTCTTCTTGAGCTCATCGAAGGCTTTCGAGTGTTGCTCTGTCCATAGCACTTTGAACCCAACAAGGTTCTTCCGAATCAATTGATGCAACGGGGCAGCAATTTCGGCGTAATTCTTGACGAATTTGGCGTAGTAGTTACAGAGACCTAGAAAGCTCTGCAGCTGCTTGACTGTCTGAGGACGTGGCCAGTCTAGGATCTGCTGTACCTTGTCCTCATTAGTCCTAATGCCTCGTCTATCGACTACATGTCCGAGATAGTGCAACTCTGTCTTAAACAGATCGCTGGAAGGCTCCGGGATCGCGAAGTCCCATAGGCAAGACGTTAAACTCAAACTGGCCTCGATTGATCACTGAGAAGGCTGTGCGGAAACGATCCTCTTCACGCAACGGAATCTGATAAAATCCTTGGGCAAGATCCAAGCTGCTGAACCATTGAGATCCTCGGAGACATGCAAACGTCTCCTGGATAGATGGTAACGGATATGGACGGTATTCGCATCGCTCATTCAGCTCGCGATAGTCGTGGACTATGCGGACTGATTTATCCTTCTTAGGCACTACTAAGATAGGAGAGCTGTAGCTTGAATAAGATGGTCTGATCAAGCCCTTCTCTAGCATCTCATCTAGCAGCTGATTAACCTGATCTTGTAGGTGCGGGGGGACCCTGCGAGCTGGGATCCTAACTGGAGTCTCGTCTCGCATGATGATCTGATGGGTCACCAGGTGAGTCAGACCGTGATCAAGGGTGTGCGTGGAGAACACATTGCGAGACTCTCTGATCAGCTCACGAACCTGGGACTTCTGGTCCTCCGTGATCGAATCGCCTATCTCTATCTCATTGATCCAATCGTCACTGGCTGAGTTGACATTATCGTCTAGGTGCAACTTACGCACAGGTGTTGCTTTCAGCTCTGGATAGTACTCGAGGTCTTGCGTTCGGAGCGGTGTGGCAAGGCCCACTAAGGCTCCTTTGGCTATATTAACTGGAAAGTTGTTAGGGTTAACAACTTCCATGCAGCCTTTGCCTGCCTGCATCGTTACCAATGCTGGAGATGCGGGGACCTGTGAAAGCCCAGCGCGGAGTGCAGATCTAAGTGGTTCAACCACTGCTGGCACTCCATGATTCGATTCTTTGCCACGTGCCAGTTGCACAGATATAAGGCCAGAACTTCGAGACCTTATATCTGTGCAACGCTGGTTAGTCGGAACGCTGGTACTGTGGTACAGTCGCCGGAGCCTCCTCCTCTCCTTAATCATAGCAATGATCCTCTGGGGGAGGGCTCTACGGCCTTTTCTGACCGGGAAATTTTGCTCAACAGTTTCCTGGATGGCGCCTGTAATAATGTCGACCTCCGCGTCAATTTGCTGCCTAGTGTTAAGGTCGGGAGGCCACGCGTCAATCAGTTTTTCCATTAGCGAGTTCTGGAACTCCTCCCAGTTGGCTTTGGCAAAGTTGCGAGTCTTCTCCGGCCCTTGCCAATCTGGGAGTTGCTCGCCAGAGTGAGAACAATTGGAAGGTGGTCGCTATTTAGGTCGTCACCCACTTTGAAGTCCTGGATAAAGGGGACTAGGTCACCGGAGGCCAGACCAAGGTCCAGCACATTCCGAGAGACCGTACCATTCTTGTGGGCAATCCTGGTGAACTGACCTGTTTGGTTAAGGACGGTGGGACGATGGATGGGGTCGCCGCAGAGCCAATCGTGAAGCTGTTGACCAGCCCTGTTTTTGCGACTCTCGCCCCCCAAAAAGCTGAGCCTGGCGTTGAGGTCACCCATTATAAGAGAGTACTTGGCCGAAGACAGCCGAGTCATCAGACCGACATCAAGGTTGTCCGGCGATGGGGACCGATAAATCAAGGCCAGATGAAATGCAGGGCAAGCTCCGTCAAGAGGCGTGACCGTGCAGGTAAGAACTTCATGGTTGATGTTGTCATACGAGAGCTTGGACGTCAGCTACCTTAACCCGTGGGGAGTGAACAAGGAGGAGTCCGCGCTTCGTATTCGGAAGGTCAAACCGCACTGCAGCATAGCCCGGAAATTTACATACTTGGGTATTTTTCAGAATGGTCTCAGACCAAAAGTTAGATGTGGCGCTGTTTTCTGAGACCCAGAGCCTAAGTTCTTTTAGCTTCGGTATAATCCCCCTGCAGTTTAGGTGGGCGATCCTAAGCCCTAAGACAGTGGGGTTGGAACTATCTTGCTCATTATCACCGAAGATTATTATTCACTTTATATTCTAGGTCTGGTTATCCGCCTGCCGCCAGGGGGGCGCCAAGCAGCTGACCAGAGCCTTGGTGACTTTCCGATCCCCCGCGAGGACCCAGGTCAGAACCCTACCTACTACATCTGGCACCGTTTGACCGGTACCTTCAGTAGCAGGCGGCCGTTCGACTAGGCTCGGTGAGAGGATCGTAAGCACCTCTACGAGTGCTTGTACCAGCTTGGGGAAGAGCCCACTTACCGTAGCTTCCATGGCAGCGAG
Organism: Macrostomum lignano; assembly: GCA_002269645.1. Classification (NCBI taxonomy): domain Eukaryota; kingdom Metazoa; phylum Platyhelminthes; family Macrostomidae; genus Macrostomum; species Macrostomum lignano. Next base: position 276,674 of record NIVC01000114.1, read on the forward strand.
CATACTAGGCGGCTGGTCACTTGGCGGCTGCGTCTGGGTCGCAGAGTCAACCGAGTCGCGCACAGGGCGCTTTCGACTAGGGAGGCCACGACCTGTAAGCCAGGTCGAGTCATCGTCGGTGACCCCCGTAGCCGTTGGCGCCCGTGCAGCGGTCTCAATTGGTCTAGGCGCAGTCGCCGAAGCTGGTCTTGGTGCGGGGGCGGGTGGCGCTGCTGCTGCTGCTGCTGCTGCCATCGCCTGCGCTGCTATTGGTGCAGCTCGCTCAATCACTGCTGCTGCTGATACTGGTGGCAAAGCTGCTGCTTGCGCTGCTGCCATGGCTTCCCGGGCGCCGGCTTGGTAGGCTGCAGCGCGCCGGGCCGCCTGGCTGTGTTTCTAAGCAGCTACAGGGCAGTTCCTGTGATTGGCTCGATGGGCCTCGCCACAGTTCGCACATTTGGCCGCGTCCGGGTTCGGGCACTTCTGCCAGCGGTGCGCCGCCGCACAGATGTTGCAGCGCGGAGCAGCACGACACAGATTCGCGCTGTGGCCGAAACGCTGGCACTTATGGCACTGGAGCGCCCTAGCCGGAGCAGCCGTCTTGCTTGGTTCGCAGGCATACCTCGTGAACTGCGATACGATGCCTGTCGCCAGGCAAGCATCCGCAGTGGCTTTATTTGGTAGAAATAGGCGGACGAGGTGAGTCGGCTCGTTGCGCGCTCGTGACGTGATGCGGCTCGCGGAGATAATCTTCAAGCCCACGTCCTCCCGCAGGTGCTGAATGAACGCCGGCATCTCAATCTCGACCGGCACTCCCCGGACTACTACCGAGTGCACCGATTGGACTGGAGGTTGCCGGTCAGCGGGTCTGTTATACGTTGTTCTGGCATTAGGCAGTCTACGGTTAACTGGTACACCATTTATGTGCGGCTCCCTCAGCGGCCCTCGGAGGAAGATCTGATGATCAGCGTAGCTCGGGCGTTGCCCTGGAAGTTTGACGCCAACCATTCGAGGAAGCTAATTTGGCTGAAGCTGCTGTCGCCGGTGTCGCCGTCGAAGGTAAAGACGACCGGCACTACATTCTGCCGGCCTGGTGCAGCATTATTATTATTATTCCTAATTTGATTATTAATATTCTGACCCGCAGCTGACGCATATGAGCGCCCTTGGATGTTAGGCCGTTGAGCTGCGCCACCGCGCCCCGCACCAACATTGCTGCTACGGTCTTGGACTTGGTTGCGGGAACTGCCAAGCGCAGCAGGGCCGGGCGCGCCGGCCGCCCCACTGCTGCCTGGTTGCCCGGTCGCCACGCTCGTCCGGGGGCCCGACGTAGCAGGACTGGAGTCCGCCCCGCCTCTGCCAGGCCCATCCCCGACGGGTGCTGCTGCCGCTGTCGCGCCTCCGTGCCCCGGTGTGCCGACGCCAGGTGGATGGGTCGCCCTAAAGGTGAGTGAGATGCGTACACCCTCCTGGACGCCGACTCCTGGGACACTGTGCTTACATCTTTGCTGACAGGCTCCCGACATTACGATCACCGAGCCGGGGTTGGTCTCAAATTGGGCAATTACACGCTGATCCTCGTTATTTTTTACCAAGAATTGGCGCACGGCTCCGAAGGAGACCGTAGCAATGAAGGGGTCTTGGCCAAGCTCTGGCTCGTTATCGGCATGATATGGTATACAATCATCTGCCGATTCGTAGAAATTAATGAGGCAGCTATTGAATTTAGGTGCGTTTATGTCTGCATTGAGCTCTAGATAATCTCGCATAACCTTTACTAATGGGTGCCACTTCAGGTTAGCGCCAAGCGGGACACCGGAATAAGAATACTCCGGGCAATACCACACAACTCGACGCTGTTCCTGGGGCCGATGTCTCACAGCTATTGGAAGAAGGTCTTGAACTAGCCTGTCATAAACATCGATGGCAACACTGCGTAGCATATTAGGATAGTAGACCAGGCGGACGTCTTGGCTGGACAACTTAGATATCATGCCGGACTTGTCTGCGCCTCTTGGAAAAGCGATTAGGTTCTCGTAAGGTAAGCTAATGTCCTCGGCATCTAGGTCAACGTTGACGTCGCGCGCAGAATCCGCCACGGAGGCAGAATCAGATTCAGATGCTGCTGCGGCTGCGTTGGGGTCTTCGGAGCCGGCTTGGCCAGCTCCTTCCAACACAGCAGGACCGTCTTTGTTGTTAAACGAGTGGTGCTGAAGACACCTCGGTTCAGCCCGGGTAGGGCTCTGCCGATATATTTAAATTAAAAAAAAGTTTGCTAAGTATTGGTTATACGAGAGTTAAAATATTCGATTTAAATTAATTATTTACATTTAGGAATAAAAATAAAGAAGTGGTCGCAACTGATAGAGGGGGAACTCTACAGAAATTGGGACGGGTCCTCACAAAGATATTTTGGACCGAAAGGGGAATCAGCGCGAAGGTTTTAAATCAGTATTCAAATATTTGTATTTAGTAAAAATATAATATAATAGCTATGCGGCAGGAACTACTACTAGTAGCAGCCCCTACACGAAATATATTGGATTGGCCTGGTTGGCACATATAACTAAAAGTTTATGTAAGAAGCATTATTTGTATATTTGGGTTAGGAAAGAAAATACTCATGACAATATATATATACAAATGTATCGCACAACTGACAATTATTTTATCTCAATGCCAATATACCAAACAATTATTTTAATGCCAATATTCCAAATACGTATTAATGCCAATATCTAAAATACTTAACAATAACACAGTTGCAACTCTGCTCCTCCGCCTCTTTGTGCTCTTCTTATCCTCTGACTCTCTCTTGACTCCGATCTGTACATATTTTTCAACTTCACTGTTTTAATTTGTTTTTACAACCCCTCACATCTTCTTTCTTCGATTTGTTTAAAAGCTTTCGCCCCTCCTTCTTCGATTTTTCATAGATTAGTTTTATTAACTCGATTACTCTCATATTTAATCTGATGCACTGTTTTATTTGTTTTATTTTATGCACTTTGTAACAAAATATTGAAAACAAATGTCAATAAAAACTCGATAAACTACAAATATAATGTGGCGTAAGAGCCGACAAGGCTGAAGCGCCGGGCCCATTCAAGCCCAAATACTCATCAAAGAAAGAAAAAAAAGATATTTGGGTTAGGATAAAAAGAAGAGTAAAAATATAAGCAGGGCAAAAGCCAGGTGTAAAAGAAGCATTTGCAGTTTAAAATAATTCGATTGTAAAAAGGTAAAGAGAGGCGGAGTCAGGAAGAGGTCTGCGGCGGATCACAGTATCATCAGCAGTACTAACAGGTAGGCACAGTAATTCTTACTGTATAGTTACTGGGTCGTAGGCACCCCCACCTGGTCCAGCACTCGCCGCATTATTCTACGCCAATTAATATTTTGGTTTGTTTGATTGTGCGCTGACAGAGGATTGATCCTCATAGAGGAGAAAGAGGGGCAAGCCACTGTTTGGGGGCGCACCCATATATTGGAACAGCTGAACTAGCAGATCTACGGCGGGTTCTGGGCCGCACGGGCCGCCGCATACGCAGCTGCTTGTCTATTTGCTTGCCTTCTCTTCAGGCTGTCCCATAGCAGGTTCAGCACTGGGGGCGGTTTCGGGCAGCTCTAGGGAGTTCCGGTTCTATGTGGAAGTCATGGTGCCCAGCAGCCTTCACTTTGGTGAGCCAGCCCACGCCTAGGGCGCGAATCCTATCCGCCATCATAGGCATGGCTGCCAGCTCATGTAAGTAGGCTACCTGGGTGTAACTGGGGCACCATAGCAGATCCTGAGAGCTAGGTTTTGGATTTTTTGGAGCTTATTGAGGTTACTGGGTGCAATAATATTCAGCACCGGGGCACCGTAGGTCAGCGCACTCTCAACATAAGCCCTGTAGAGCATTTTTAGGGTGTTACTGCTTAGTCGGGTCAGTTTAGCAATGCGGTTGATGGAAAGCACAAGTGCCCGGCCATGACTGACTACTCTTTCAACATGCGAGTTAAGAGTCAGCCTGTAGTCCAGGTTCATACCAAGGAACCGGACTTCATCTTGGTATTCAAAGCTCGTGCCACCAAGTTTCAGCTTGGGGCGGAGGTCGAGCCGCTGGGTAAGCTTGTAGTTAAACGCGATGACCTGACTCTTGCCGGCGTTGATCTTGATCCCCTGCCCCCCACACCATTTCCACACGCGGTCGAGGTAGGGTTGCAAGAGTGTCTTGAGGCCAGCAAAAGAGTCCGCCGAGGCCCAGATGGCCATGTCGTCGGCGAATTGGCTTCGCTTAAGGTTTGGTTGTCCTGGCCGAGGCATGGTGCTGATGAAGAGCAGGTAAAGGAAAGGGCTCAGGATGGGACTCCATCCTGACGACTCCATCCTGTTGCAGGCCTGTGGGACACCCGCCTGCAACTCTTACGGCTGACTAAGTGCTCCGTTAACCTTCACCTGCATTAGCCTGTCTGCTAGATAGACAGAGCAGATCCTGACGAGGGCGTCCGGTGTATTGACTTCGTACATCCTAAACCTCAGGTAGTCGTACCACACCGAGTCAAACGCCGCTTGTACGTCAAGGAGAATGGCCAGCAATCTTTTTAGTTTGGCTTTGCCCACCTGGACGTCTTGAACGAGGCGGACAAGATTGTCGTAAGTCGAATGGACCTTCCTGTAGGCGCACTGGTCCGCACCGAGGATACCTTGGTCCTCAAGATGTTTCATCTGCCTCCTCACCAATAACTTCTCGAACACCTTGCCGAGGCAGGAGGTCAGGCTGATGGGCCGGTAGGATCCCGAGGATTCAGGAGGTTTGTCAGGTTTAGGAATCAGGCGGTTTATCCGGTTTGGGGATCATCGTCACCACCGCTTTTTTTCACTGCGATGGGAAGATGCCCGTACGATAACAATCATTGAAGAGTTTGGTAATGCGGGTAACCGCAATGGGCTCTAGGCCATGCTTAAGGACGCAGTTAAGAACTTTGTCCAGGCCCGGAGCAGTGTCTACTTTTAGGTGGTCCAGCTCCAAGAGGGTGTCCGTGACAGAGAAAGGAGCCTCCAGGGGGTGGCCCATGTATGGTTCTGCGCCCGGGGGGACAGTTCTAAAGAGGGGGAGCTTCATAGCCTGCTCAACCCGTTTCTTCAGATCTTCATCAGTTGATGGGATCGGGCGCATTTTGGCATTTTGGCGTTCGGCAGCACTCGGCCAGAGCGTCGTGACCACCTCTACGAGTGCTTGAACCAGGCAAGGCAGTAGCCCACTCACCAGTCCTGGGATCAGCGGTTCAAAATTTACACTCGGCGGCGGATTGTTATTTTGAGTTACTTTTGGCACAGTAGATTGCGATTCCGAGTTGGTCGATTCGTGCACAGGGCGCTTCCGGCTTGGGAGGACATGGCCGGTGAGTCAGGACGAGTCATCATCGCCTCCTGTCGCCGTTGGCGCCCGTGCTGCGGCGTCGGCCGAACTCGGGACTGCTGCCGGTGCTGGTCTCGATGCGGGGGCGGGGGGCGCCGCTACTGCCGCTACTGATGCTGGTGCTACTGCTGCCGCTACTGCCGCAATAGGTGGTGGAGCGGTCGACCGGCCTATCTCAGCCACGGCTTCCTGGGCGCCCGCTGCGTAGGCAGCCACACGCCTTTGGGCCGCGCTGTGGCAATCGACCGCCACCTGGCAGCTGCGGTAGTTAGCTCTGTGCGGCTCGTTGCAGTTCGCACATTTTACCGCATTTTGGTTGTCGCAGTCTCGCCAGTGGTGCTCGGCCGCACAGATCCGACAACGCTTGGCCGCCTTGCACCTCTGGGCGTGGTGGTGACCGAAGCGCTGGCAGTTTTGACACTGCGGTGCTCGTGCCGGTGCTGCGGTCCTATTTGGCTCGCACTGGTAGGTTGTGAAATCCGTAACGATTCCTGTGGCTAGACAGGCATCAACGGTCTGTTTGTTACGGACAAAGACTCTGATTAGGCTAGTAGGCTTGTTGTCTCGCCTAGCAGTGATGCGGCTAGCTGATATAATATTAAGACCCGCGCTCTCTTGCAGGTGCCGCTTGAAGTCGCTGGCCTCGACCTCCTGAGGCACGCCGCGCACCACGAACGAGTGGACCGCTGGGGTCATTGGTCGCTGTGGCGCAGCAGGCCTAGCTCGTGGGTCCGGTCGAGCCTTTGGTAGACGCCTCGTTACCGGCCCCCCAGCAAACTGGGTCTCGCGCAGAGGCCCACGCAGGAACAACTGGTGGTCTCGCGGAGTAGCCGGAAACACGAGGAAGCCGACTTCATAAGTCAACTTTTTGGTGAGTGTAGCCTGGGCCGACCCTTGGAAGTTGGCCGCGAGCCACTTTAGAAACTCAATTTGACTAGCTTCTGCCGCAGTGTTAAACACTACTGGTACCACATTACTTCCCCGGTTATTGTTCGGGGGCCGTGATGCATCCTGGTTGTTATTCGCCGCCATTTCAGCGTAGGAACGGCGATAGCCGCCCCGCCCCGCACCGCCGACGTTGCCGCCGCCGTTGCCCTGGGCTCGTGGGCCGCCAGGGACTGCAGAGCCGGGCGCGCCGGCCGCTCCGCGGAAGAGACCGTCTTTGTTGTTGTTGTTAAACGAATGGGTGTAAGTTAGGCACCCTCGGATCAGCCCGAGATGGGCTCTGCCGATTTATTTTAATTTTATATACGAATTTAGTTGGCGAAGCATTAAAAATAGAATTTCAAGTTGGTATTTAAAATATTTACATTTGGCTTCATTAAGATTAATTTGCACTAAAATAGGGGGAGTTTCTGAATAGAGGGGGGTCCTCACAAAGCTCTGGACCATACTGTAAGGGGTAGTGCAAGCATTCTTGGATTAAGATTTAGAGTAGTTTTGGCATTAATTGAAAATGACTACTGCAAGTATAGCCAGGTGATAAAATAATTTAGTTAGTTAGAAGAGACCGTCTTTGTTGTTGTTAAACGAGCGAGTCGAAGTAGGACTCTCGGATCAGCCCGGGTAGGGCTCTGCCGATGTAATATGTTGATTAAAAAAGGTAATGCGAATATTGGTATAGCGAAAGAGAGTAAAAGAAATTTAATAAAAGATTCGCTTAATATTGAATTATTTACAATTTGGGATAAATAAAAAAGTATTTGTCGCAACTGATTATTAGTGGGGGGCTCTATTTAGCTTGGGCCAGGTCCTCACAAAGATAAATTTGACCTATTAGGGGGATCAGCGCGAATATTTGAAATAAAAACAGGGCAAAAGCCAGGTGTAAAAACAGCATTGCAAATAAAAGTTGGGTTGTAAGAAAAAATTATATAAGCAAGGCGGAATACGGAAAGAGTAGGTGGCGGATCACAGTACATCGGTTCGGCATCGCTACTTATACTGCCTATTTACTGGGTCGTAGGCACCCCCGCCTGATCCAGCACTCGCCGCTAATTATTCATCGCCTATTTAGTAATTTGGTCTATTTATTCATTCATGCACTGACAGCCTGCAGGTCCATGGGATGGGAAAGAAGGGCTAGCCGCTGTCTGGGGGCGCACCAGGTTCTGTGGGGTAGCCGACCTAGCAAGTCTAGGGCGGGTTGCGGGCCGCACGGGCTGCCGCATTTGCAGCTACTTGTCTATTAACCTGCCTCCTCTTCAGGCTGTCCCAAAGCAGGTTCAGCACTGGGGGGGGGGGCGGTTTCGGGCAGCTCTTGGGAGTTCCGGTTCTATATGGAAGTTATGGTGCCCGGCAGCCTTCACTTTGGTGAGCCAGCCTACGCCAAGGGCGCGGATCCTATCAGCCATCATCGGCATGGCTGCCAGCTCATGTAAGTAGGCTACCTGGGTGTAACTGGGGGCACCGTAGCAGATCCTGAGAGCTAGATTTTGGATTTTTTGGAGCTTATTGAGGTTGCTGGGTGCTATGATATTCAGCACTGGGGCTCCATATGTCAGCGCACTCTCAACATAAGCCCTACATAGCATTTTTAGGGTATTGCTGCTTAGCCAGGTCAGTTTAGCAATGCGGTTAATGGATAACGCAAGCGCCCGGCCATGGCTGACAACTCTCTCAATATGCGAGTTGAGGGTCAGCCTGTAGTCCAGGTTCATACCAAGGAACCGGACTTCTTCTTGGTATTCAAGGCTCGTGCCACCAAGTTTCAGCTTAGGGCGCAGATCGAGCCGCTGGGTTGGCTTGTAGTTAAATGCGATGACCTGGCTTTTGCTGGCGTTGATCTTGATCTTCTGCCCCCCACACCATTTCCACACGCGGTCAAGGTAGGGTTGCAGGAGCGTCTTGAGGCCAGCAAAAGAGTCCGTCGAGGCCCAGATGGCCATGTCGTCGGCGAATTGGCTTCGCTTAAGGTTTGGTTGTTGTGGCCTAGGCATGGTGCTGATGAAGAGCAGATAAAGGAAAGGGCTTAAGATGCCACCCTGGGGGACGCCCGCCTGCAACTCGTACGGCTGGCTGAGCGCCCCGTTCACCTTCACCTGCATGTGCCTGTCTGCCAGATAGTCGGAGCAGATCCTGACGAGGGCGTCCGGTGTATTGACTTCAAAAGTCCTGAGCCGCAGGTAGTCATACCACACCGAGTCAAACGCCGCTTGTACGTCAAGGAGTATGGCCAAGATCCTTTTGAGTTTAGCTTTGCCCACCTGGACGTCCTGGACGAGGCGGACAAGATTATCGTAGGTCGAGTGGACTTTCCTGTAAGCGCACTGGTCCGCACCGAGGATACCTTGGTCTTCTAGATGCTTCATCAGCCTCCTCACCAATAACTTCTCGAATACCTTGCCGAGGCAGGAGGTCAGGCTGATGGGCCGATAGGAACCCGGGGACTCAGGCGGTTTGTCTGGTTTAGGGATCATCGTCACCACCGCTTTTTTCCACTGCGATGGGAAGATGCCCGTACGATAACAATCGTTGAAGAGCTTGGTAATGCGGGTAACCGCAATGGGCTCTAGGCCATGCTTAAGGACGCAGTTTGGAACTTTGTCCAGGCCCGGAGCACTGTCGACTTTCAGATGGTCCAGCTCCCAGAGGGTGTCTGTAACAGAGAACGGAGCCTCCAGGGGGTGGCCCATATGCGGTTTGGCGCCCGGAAGGACAGGTCTTAAAAGGGGGAGCTTCATGACCTGCTCAACCCGCTTCTTCAGATCCTCGTCAGTAGATGGGATCGGACGCATTTTGGCATCTAGCGCACTCGCCAACATGTCCGCTTTATCCGAGTCAGTATGTGCGAGGGAGGCGCCATCGTTCAAGGACGGAATAGTGGTGCCCTTTTTTCGCCCCATCAATTTTTTTGTGTCCTGCCAGAAGTCCTTGACATTCCGGCATTGACTTTTTTCAACTATTTTCTCGCACAATTGAGTAAACTGGCCCTGCTCAAACGAATGGATAGCGCTTTTAATTTCCTTCGCCTTCCTATTCGCGAGCAGCCTAAAGTTATCTTCCCTGGTACTGTGATACAGACGCCGGAGCTTCCTCCTCTCCTTGATCATGGCAATGATCCTTTGGGGGAGTGCTCTACGGCCTTTTCTAACCGGGACATTATCCTCAATGGTTTTCTGGATCGCGTTTGTGATGATGTCGACCTCCGCATCAATCTGCTGCCTAGTACTAAGGTCTGGAGGCCACGCGTTTGCCAGCTTTTCCATCAGGGAGTTTTGGAACTCTTCCCAGTTAGCTTTAGCAAAATTTCGGGCCTTATCCGGCCCTTGCCACTCTGGGGAGTTACTCGCTAGTGTGAGTATGATTGGGAGATGGTCACTGTCCAGGTCAGAGCCCACCTTGAAGTCATGAACATATGAGACGAGGTCGCCGGAGGCTAACCCAAGGTCAAGCACATTCCGGGACACAACGCCTTGCCGGTGGGCTATTCTAGTGAACTGGCCTGGTTGGTTGAGAACGGTGGGGCGGTGGGATGGATCGCCGCAGAGCCAATCATGGAGCTGCTGTCCTGCTCTGTTGTTGCGACTTTCACCCCCCAAGAAGATGTGTCTAGCATTGAGGTCTCCCATGATGAGCGAGTATTTTGCCGAGGACAGCCTCGTCAAAGTCCGGTGTCGAGGTTGTCCGGCTACGGGGACCGATAGACCAGGGATAGTTGGAAAGGTGGACATGCGCCGTCAACAGCAGTGACTGTGCAGGTAAGGACCTCATGGTTGACGTTGTCGTACGAGAGCTGGACGTCTGCTACCTTAACCCGTGGGGTGTGAACAAGGAGTCCGCGCTTCGTATTCGGAAGGTCAAACCGCACTGCAGCATAGCCCGGGAAAGTGCATACTTGGGTATTTTTCAGGATGGTCTCAGAGAACAGAGCAATATCCAACTTTTGGTCTGAGACCCAGAGCCTGAGTTCTTTTAGTTTCGGTATTACCCCCCTGCAGTTTAAGTGGCCGATCTTAAGCCCTGAGGCAGTGGGGTTCGAGCTATCATGCCCGTTACTACCGAAAATTTCTATTTTATACTTTTCTAGGTCCGGCCATCCGCCTGACGCTGGAAAGCGCCCGACAGCTGACCAGAGCCTTGATGACTTAGCGACGCTCCTTGGAGTGTACGGGCCAGAACCCTACTCACTACTTCAGGCACTGAGTCACCAGAGCCATCAGTAGGAAGCGGCCGTTCGGCAGCACTCGGCCAGAGCGTCGTAATCACCTCTACGAGTGCTTGGACCAGGCAAGGCAGTAGCCCACTCACCAGTCCTGGGATCAGCGGTTCAAAGTTCACACTCGGCGGCGGATTATTGTTTTGAGTCGCTTTTGGCACGGTGGATTGCAATACCGAGTCGGTCGATTCTCGCACAGGGCGCTTCCGGCTAGGGAGGGCGTGGCCGGTGAGCCAGGACGAGTCATCGTCGCCTCCTGTCGCCGCTGGCGCCCGTGCTGCAGCGTCGGCCGAACTCGGGACTGCTGCCGATGTTGGTCTCGGCGCGGGGGCGGGGGGCGCCACTGCTGCCGCTGCCGATGTTGGTCTCAATGCGGGGGCGGGGGGCGCCGCTGCTGCCGCTGCCGATACTGGTGCTGCTGCTGTCGCTGCTGCCGCCATTGATGGTGGAGCGGTCAACTGGCCTGTCCCAGCCGCGGCTTCACGAGCGCCCGCTGCGTAGGCAGCCGCACGCCTTTGGGCCGCACTGTGGCTGTCGATCGCTACCTGGCAGTTTCTATAATTAGCGCGGTGTGACTCGCCGCAGTTCGCGCACTTGACAGCATCTTGCCTGTCGCACTCACGCCAGTGATGCTCGGCCGCACAGATTTGACAGCGCTTGGCCGCTCTACATCGTTGGGCGTGATGCCCGAACCTCTGGCATTTTTGGCATTGTGGAGCCCGGGCGGGAGTCGCCGTTCTGCTTAGCTCGCATTGGTACGTGATCAAGTCTGTGATGATGCCTGTTGCCAGACAGGCGTCCACGGTCTGCTTGTTTTGGACAAAGACTCGCATCAGATAGGTGGGTTGATTTTTGCTTTTGGCAATAATGCGGCTAGCCGAGATAATTTTTAGGCCCGCACTGTCTTTCAGGTGGCGCTTGAAGTCTTCAGCACTGACGTTGAGCGGCACTCCGCGCACGACAAAGGAGTGGATCTCCTGGGTCATCGGTCGCTGCGGTGCAGTCCGCCTCGCTTGTTGGTCATGCCTAGCTTTCGGAAGCCTCCTAGTAACCGGACCCCCGACAAACTGGGGCTCGCGCAGGGGCCCACGCAGGAAAACTTGATGGTCCCGTGGCGTGGCCGGAAAAACCAGGAAGCCAAATTCGTGCGCTAATGATTTGGTAAGTGTGGCTCGGGCCGACCCTTGAAAGTTGGCCGCGAGCCACTTAAGAAATACTAATTGGCTGGCTTCTGCTGTTGTGTTGAAAACCACTGGCACCACATTACTGCTATTAGGTTGTCGTGGTCTTTGCTGATTTGCCGCCATGGCCGCATAGGAGCGACGGTTGCCGCCCCGCCCCGCACCGCCGGCGCTGCCGCCGCCGTTGCCCTGGGCTCGTGGGCCGCCTGGGACCGCAGAGCCAGACGCGCCGGCTGCTCCGCAGTCTCCTGGCTGCCCGTTGGTCGCAGCTGTCCGGGAGCCCGGCGCAGCCAGGCTGGTGCCCGCCCGGCCACTGCCAGGCCCGTCTCCAACGAATGCTGCTGCCGCAGTCGGGCCTCCGTGTCCCGGTGTGCCGACGCCAGGTGGATATGTCACCCTAAAGGTGAGAGAAATGCGTACACCCTCCTGGGCGCCGACTCCTGGGACACTGTGCTTACATTTGCGTTGGCATGCACCGGACATTACTATCACTGAGCCGGGCTTTGTCTCGAATTGCGCTACTATTCGTTGGTCCTCGTTGTTCTTAATTAGGAATTGGCGTACTGCACCAAAGGAGACCGTAGCGATAAAAGGGTCCCTGCCGAGTTCGGGTTCATTATCGGCGTGGAAAGGTATGCAGTCATCAGCCGTTTCATAAAAGTTTATGAGGCAGCTATTAAATTTTGGTGCACCAATGTCCGCGTTGAGCTCGAGGTAGTCTCTCATGTCTTCAACTAGCGGGTGCCATTTTTTGTTGGCGCCGAGCGGGACTCCAGAGTAAGAGTACTCCGGCCCGAACCACACCACTCGTCGCTGTTCCTGAGGCCGGTGACGTATAGCAATAGGCAGGAGATCTTGGATCAGCCGGTCATAGACGTCGGCGGCTACGCTACGGAGCATATTCGGGTAATACTCCAGCCGTACGTCTTGGCTAGGCAGCTTGACTTGAAGTGCCGATTTGTCCGCGCTTATTGGAAAGCCAATTGGATTTTCATACGGTATGCTTGCGTCCTCCAAACACAGAGTCACAGAGTCAGACACAGAGTCAGATGCTGCTGCGGCTGCGTTGGGGTCTTTGGAGCCGGCTTGGCCAGCCCCTTCCAACACAGTCGCAGAGCCAGAGCTACTTGCCGACGATATGGAGATGGCGCCGTCTGGTGATTTTGGCTGCTCTGCTGGGATCGCAAGCACCGGAGATTTTGGTCTTGTAGATGCGTTGTCATTAGAATATTGCACCTCAGGTAGTTCGGCTGGATTTGGTATTGAAGCTGGCGTAGTTACCTCAGCCTTTTCCCTAGGAGATGGTGGCGTGTCCGATGGCGGTGCTGGTGCGCAGTCCATACCAGCCGGGCAGCTAATGGCTGCTAGACTATACGGGGCATCCGGCGGGATGCTGTCTGCGCTACTCCTGGAGGCCCTGTTGCTATTGGGCTCTTTGCTAACTGCGCTCGTAGCACCAGAGGCAGTTGCAGCGCCAGAGGGACCAGCAGGTGGCCGTGTTGGTTTCTTGCCTAGGCCTAGCAGGTTTCGGCCAAAGGCCTCCATCTTATCAACCGATGAGCGGTTATCGACACGCTTGGCCGCAGGAAGACCGGAAGGTTTCGTAATTTTAGTAGGCGGGATCTGCTAATATTATTATTAACTATAAAATAAGACTATTAGCTCTTGTCACAAAGTTAAAAACTAGTGGAAGGCAGAACAATGAGCAATTAGAGTCACAGGCCTTGTTGCAATTTGGAATTCTTTGCTTTGCAGATTTTTTGCGCGCGCGCGGACGGTCTCCGAGAAGAAAGAAAGAAGAGGATTTCCTAATACCTAGTCTTGTAATTTTAATTAAAGAAGAGGCAAGGATGCTGCTAGCAACAATTTAATAAATAATGTAGATGAGTACAGTAGGCTATAAGTAAATAAATTGATTACTGTATGTAGTATTTTATTTTGTAATTACAAATTAATTTTTTTGGTTTTTTGGCTTATTTCTGTACTTATTTTGGTTAAATTGAGATTAAGCTAGGACCACACAGCTACTTTAAAAGAAAGCTTGGATCGCACCCTTCCTATTCTAGCTTCTTAGCGTTTTCCTAATCGAAGCCTTCGTTTTCGTAAGACAAACTACTTTCTGTAGTAGTATGAAACCCACCCTCTCCCACCCGACATGTCAGCGAAAGCGCGCAGCTTCGCAAGACTCGGTGAATTAACTGTCGAGATTAGCACTCGCCTTGCGTCGTTCAGCCGAATGTGAGATCCGGAGATTTGACGTTTACAATCGCCCAGAAATTATTGACAACTAAGTCAATAAATTCAGCTGTGTCGGTGTGGCCGCTCAGTCGTAGGGCAGTGGTGGTCTTATCATTAAAACCGCTACAGCAAGAGACACCTTCTGTCTCTGGAGAAGAAATGGATTACAGGCGACTGAATTGAGCGAAGTAAGCCGCACGATTTGGCCACGAGAGGCTTCCTCAATTTGAAAAAGGTCACTCCATTTGGCTCGATATACGTGGCCACCAGCCTCTGGTTGGAAATCGATTTCCCCATTAGGCTGTGTCAACCAGTTATTGCGGATGTTTTTCAGTAGGCGTACTGAGTTATATAGAAGAAATAATGGCTGACTAGGATCCGCTGGATTCTTAGCTCGCCAAGGAACACAGTATCGCTAATGGACTGAAAGAAGTTCTGATTTATAAAACGGTTGTCACTGATCAGACATACAACGGTTCCACCGTTCTGATGAACTATTTCAATCAGACGCACCACTTGATTCTTAAGAAAGTCTGACTGCAAGCTGTACACAGGGATAAGCCTTGCAACAGAAGCGGATGCTCCCATGAAAGGCTTCACCATTAGTGCTAAACACAGTCCGTGCAAGTAACTGTAGAGCGTCTTCGGAGTAACCAATAGTGTGACAGCCACTGAAGCGCAGCGACGGCTGAACATGCACTTCGTCTAAGAGAATAGAGCAGCAGCGTTGAGATGGTGTAAACTGTTCAAAGTGCGCCCTGACTGCTGCCTGGCAGTCGCCATCGGTTCCATATGCCGCTTAAGCGTCTTGACAGACGGCAAGTTAGCTAACTGCTTAACTGCTCGGTAAGCTGACCTGCCTGCCAAGTGAGTTTTCACAGCGCTCAAAATGTCGCTTGACAAGTAACGAACGCCGTTCGGACTGACCGTCGTTATAGTGAGTTCTAGCTGTCTAACAAGAAGTTTATGCGTGGATCATTGATCGGAATGGACGCTGCTCTAATTTCATCGATATGATGTTGCATTTCCAAGGACTGGATGACTACAGTGTTTTTCACACGACTAAGGATAGCCTCCAGTTGACTAAACTTTTCTAGTTTTCTAGTTGTCTAGCTGAACGGGCTATGAAATTTAAAGTTTCTGCAGTGGCCAAATAGCTTGCTCAAAATATTGCATGATACATCTCCTCAACTTCCATTATCTGCACGTACTCTACTACAAATACCAAGGCAAACGGCAACAGTTCAGCTTGGACAAGGTGAATTTATCTATTTAGGAATTAAAAGCAACTTGCAAAATGACACTAAGCTTTTAGCTCCTTTCAAGCTTTTAATTGGAATCGATGGCTTGCCTGTCTTTAGAAGTAAAAATGAAGGTTTTTGGCCTATTCTTGGATTGTTTCCAAATTCAAGACCGTTTATTATTGCACTTTTCTATGGTGTAGACAAGCCAGAGGTTGGTGCATTTCTCAAGGATTTAGTAGCTGAGCTTAATGATCTCAAAGATCAAGTGGTACTTGAGAAAGTTATTGCAGACCGTCCTGCAAAAGCATTGATTAAGTGTATCAAAGGACACAGTGACTATTCATCATGTGACAAATGTACTATTCATGGTGAATACCATCAACAAGTTGTATTTGATGAGCTTGATTGTACATTGCTAACTGATACGTTTTTTAGAGAAAGGCATGACCAAACTCATCAAATTGGGCATGGCTCAAGCCCCTTTGAAGACCTTCCATATGGCAGCTGCTTGCACTGAGGCAACAGTCTTCAAGTTTTTATTGGTTAATGATCACCTGCCTTCTGGAATTAGCAAGTTTTCATGTTGTATTATTAATAATGTTCGCTTTTCTTCTAACATAAATGATTGTCACTTTTTTGACAATGAGTACAACTGTTACAAAGTTAGCTATTTTCTTACTTCTAGAAACTCAAATGAAGTGGTTTGTAAGCGCTATAAAAAGAACTCTTCTGCATATCAATACCCTTTTGAGTCCTGTAAAGTTCATATTTATTGTATTTCAGAGCTCTCAACAAAGTTGCTTACTTACCTCTCTCTAGAAGATATAGGAAAGCATGTATTTTACCATACCACCAAAACGTGTATGCCTTTTCACTTTTTGCACCGTTGGGAGGTAGCCTAGATTGTTAAATCATTTTGTATAATGTGCTCTGTATCAGCCATTTGCTAAGCCATATAACCATTTGTATGTAAGATGTATGCATCATGTATTATTAAAATGTTTTTTATAACTTTGCATCATGCTCTTGTTCTTAAATATTAACATTTTTTATTATTTTATATTGTACTTACTAGACAATCTGCTATTTGATTGAATTATAGTATAAGTAATATCTTATTCCTATTCCTGGTTTTAATTGATATGATAACAAAATTCTTATTTAACTTTAGTACTTACTTTATAGTTTAAAGAAATATTCCTTCATATACTCTATTCTTTTCTTTCTTCCTTATCCAAAGATGATTAGGTCTTTACTTTAATTCAGCTAAAATTGCAGTTGCATATCTAGATTAGAGCAGAGGTTATTTAGAACAATACAAAACTCTACGTATATCCGTAAGTACTCGAAATTCCAAATTAACTTACTCTTCCAGCTGTTCTTCATTGTGGAATTTGAGGGGCAGTTTGTGGAATATGCCCCTGAAGCATGGATGGTCGGCCTGACAAAATGCCGATGGCCCCCCGTCGGCAAAGACCGACTGAGGATTCTTCGAAGTAAAGGAGCGGTTTCTGAGAGCGACTGGGAGTCTCATTCATGTCTGGTTCTTTCGAAGTGTGGTGAGCACTTAAGATTTATATAGACCCATCCATTCCATTCTTTCGAACAAATTTGATTTTTATAAATCCTGTTCCGCCCCCTGTCAATAGTATTTGGTTCTTAGATTAACTAATCCATACTACGTCATTGGTTCATTAGTGTAAAAAGATAAGTAGAAAATACAATTATGCTGATGCTCTTGTATCAAGTATAACATAATATTTTCCAAATGGTACTATTCTTAAACTCTGCTAATTAATTAAAGCCCAGTTCGTTTAGACTTAAAATATAATTAAACTATGGATATGTGCATGATTGCGTTTCAATTTTTGTGGCGATTTTTGCACTGCAGACAACGAGGTCACGGCGCGTTCAAGGTGCAGAAAAGCGGTGGCTGGTGAGGAAGAACTCACAACGGATGCCGAACAGCCACGTCGTCGACGAAGTACAACGCGCTTTATTGATGAACCACAACCGGTCCGTCAGAAACGCACGTGCCGAATCCTAGATTCAGACGACTCTCAGCCTCCCCCAACCAGGACTAAGCACTCAAGTCTCCGACAGGAGCCAGAGTCGGACTCAGACTCAGACTCAAACTCCGGGTTGGAGGCATCTATGCCACCTGCAATTCCAGACCAATCTCATCATTTTTCCATCGTAAGCGCTCATCGGTCTAAGCGCGCTTATCGAAAACGGCTCCAACAGTACCAGCGGTACGCCGTTACCGATAGCCATGCAAGCATCGAGGAGTAGTGACAACAGTTTAACTGTTCAACAAGCAGCGGTTGTCTCGCCATCAACACCAGTTGCGGATATGCAGCGCATCGGTACATTTTCCTCTGTGTCTTAAGCACTTGACTTTACACCATATAGTTCTGCGAGTATTAACAACAGCGTGTCACGTCGTAAGTTAAATATTTTATATTCCTTTATGTACAAAAGCGATAGCCATCATACTAGACTTCGTATGCATAATATAACTCGAGCACGTCTAATCTATTGCAGCATTTGAGCTCGAAGTTTTACGAGAGCCCGCGGCTATACGCCAGACTGTGAAGGACAACGCTAGGAAAATTTCAGCTATTTCAAATGGTCAACGGGAACGGCCTGAAATTCCTATTAGCCTGCCAGTGGAGTCATTAGAGCTTTTTGACAATCTTACTGAGTGGCTTAGTGTTAAGAAGCACGAGAACCTATTGGTAAGACATTTAGACAATAACTAGCCATTTATCCCCCCTCCGGGTGGCTTTTAAGCAGTTTAGCGCTTGTCTTTCTTTTCTCAATTAGCAAATGGTGCTTATCCTTTCAAGCAAAAACTCTTAGTGCGTATTGTCATTGGCCTTGTTATATTCTGGTCTGCAGGAGCTCAATATGCCAATCCCTGACGGCCTTAGACCCCTTTTTATTAGAATCAAACCTTTAATAAATACGCAGGTACATTTATTTCCTTTTAGCAGAACTTAGAATCACTTACGTGTACTTTTTCATTATCTGAATTAAATGAGCTATTGAACTTAAGCCGTACTACTTAACTATCTGACAATCGCCCAGAAATCTACCCCTCCCTCAACAATTCAGCCATCCCCCATGAGCCTTGACATCTCAGCAATTCCCCAGTAAACCTCGGCATCTCAGTAATTCCCTTAGTAAGTCTTGACATCTCAGAAATTCTCCCATGAGTCTTGACATCAAAGCAATTTCCCATACCAGCCTTGACATCTTAGCAATTCCCAATGATTATTTTATGCTCGACAGGCTTCTTCTTTTATGGTTGATGTAGTGATTCTTTTTCGCTTTTTCTTGCGTTAGTGACTTTTTTAATTTAATAACTTTAGCAATTGTTCACCAGCAGTTTAGCAATGCTTCACCAGCAGTTTAGCAATGCTTCACCAGCAGTTTAGCAATGCTTCACCAGCAGTTTAGCAATGCTTCACCAGCAGTTTAGCAATGCTTCACCAGCAGTTTAGCAATGGTTCACCGGCATTTTAGCAATGCTTCACCAGCAGTTTAGCAATGGTTTCATTTGAAATTGATTTGCAATCTTCTTACATATTTATTACTTTATTGTACGTCAGATTAGCACTGCTCTCCCCGATTAGTGCTGCCACCCAGATTAGTAATACCTTCTGCAAATTAGCACTTACATCAGAGTAGCACTGCTCTAGAATATTAACGCAGCCCCAGCAAAAGTATCTTTAAATTTAAAGATAGGAGACAGTAAATATTGTCACAGGTCACAGAAATAAATTCGCTGCTTCAATCCAGGCTCGAACTGCCGACCTTCAGTCTATGCCTGTTACTGCCTGCTTACTGCGGCTATTGTGCCTATTGACAGATGGTCGAAATAAAACTTCTACTATTCAAGAAGTTTAGTAACTTCAGCAGTTTGAAGTTAACCCCTTACCCCCAGAAATCGGCAGCTAGCCCTAAAACAACCTAAAATCATCCCTCCATATAATCGCGCGAAACAGACTGCAGTCATCTTTTAGCAGTCGGCATTTATCCACTTTGCAGTCTACAACTTTCAGTACATTAAGCATTTATACCCTCAGCGGCCTAGAATTGTCCCTTCAGCAAACTAAAATAATTCACTTGGCAGTCCGCTGTAATCCCCGCAACAACTTGCACTTAACTTGCACTTGCACTTCCCTTTAAAAGTAGCCTTTCGTTAACAATACAATGGTTCACCACCACTTTAGCAATTTGTTCACGAGCAGTTTAGCAATGGTTCACCAGCAGTTTAGCAATGCTGCTCGAACTGCCGACCTTCTACTAAAAGCCTTATACTATTCAAGAAGTTTAGTAACTTCAGCAGTTTGAAGTTAACCCTTCCCCCAGAAATTGGCAGTTATCCCCACAACAACCTGAAATTAGCTATCCCTTGTAATCCTGCAAACAAACTACAGTCAAACTCTTAGCAGCCTGCAGATTAACAATTATCCTCTCAGTGGCCTAGAATTGTCTTCTCAGCAAACTACAATAATTCACTTAGCAGTCCGCAGGAATCCCCTCAACAATTCACTCAAAACTCTGTAGATAATTATCCACTCAATAGTTTGCAGCTATACGCTCTTAAGTCTGGAAGGTCTGCATGAACGATCTATTTGACAATCTGCAGTTCCCCTCAGAAGTCTGCAGTCAATCCATTTGCAGTCAGCAAGTGTTTCCTTAATAACTCTCATTTATAACCTCAGCAGTCTGCAGTTATTCTCTCGGCTGGCCCCTCAGTATCCTCAGCAAACTGCAAATGATCCTTTCATCAATCTAGAAATTTGCTCAGCATTGTACGGCTCACTGATTAGCACTGCTAACCCAAATTACTAATACCCTCTGCAAATTAACACTTACAGAAGATTAGCACTGCTCTAGAAGCTTAAAGCAGACCCAGCAAAAGTATTTTTAAATTTAAATGTTTTTATTACAAGTTACGAAGATAAAGATAAATTTGCTACTTCAGTGCAGACTCGAACTGCCGACCATCTGCTTAGCCTATGCCTGTTATTGCTTGTCTACAGTAATTCAGTAATTCTTGAAATTAGCTATCCCTTCTAATCCCGCAAAACAGACTGCAGTCATACTATTAACAGCCTGCAGTTATCCACTTTGCCGTCTACAAATTTCATTAACATCAGTAAACTACAATAATTCACTCAGCAGTCTGCATTTATCCCCTCAACAACTCTCACTTAATCATTCACAGTTATTATCCACTTAAACTCTGTAGATAGTTATCCCATCGGCAGTTTGCAGCCATAAACTCATAAGTCTGGAGGAACTACAATACCTCAGCAGTTTTTCGTTTTTCAACTTTGCAGTCTAAATGAATGATCCCTTGGACAATCTGCAGTTCTCCTCAGCAACCTGCGGTCATTCCATTTGCAGTCTACAACAATTCTAATTTATCCCATCAGCAGTCTGCAGTTTTCCTCTTTGCTGGCCCCTCAGTATTCTCAGGAATCTGCAATGATCCTTTCAACAATGTAGAAATTTACTCAGCATTGTACGGGTCATTATATAATCAATTTTCGATAGATGTTGGCAGTCTTTTGCACATTAATGCAACGAAGATTTTGCATCGTCTGCATTTTAGCGATTTCATAGATCTAGGCAATAACAATTGATGGGATAACTAATATTCGAAACTAATTATTTCTAATTAATAAAAAAATTGTTGCTATTAATCAAAAAATGTTCGATTAGTCCAGGCACAAGCTACAAATAAATGAAAAATAATTTAATATATTTTTCTCTCCTTCGTGGATATGCTGAAGCTTGCGAATATTTAATTATTTATAGCTCATAGCATCAGCTCAAGAAATTAAAGTTTAGTCTATGGCCGTAGACGTATTATTATTTTTCGAGCTCTCAACTGCGAGAAAAATACACTAATTAGATAGGGAAAATACAGTTTTTTGAATATTTAAGACCTTTAGAATTGAAGCAGATTAAAGAAATTTTAACCATACAATCCTTGGCGTTCAACCTGTAGAGCGTTTTACACGGACATAGATTAGAGATTTAGTATATAGGATAATATTTTCGTGTGTCTGTGATGCTAGCATAAATTCTTTGTAATAGTAGCACACCTGAGTTAGTCGAAGAAAGCAAATAAATTTGCAGATCTTTAACGATAAATTTCTCCTATCCTGTTCATTGTTCTAATGTCTACAGGGTTGTCTCAAACAGCAAACAATAATTTTGTCCGTTTGATATCAATATTAGACGTATACACTAGTGTCCTTTGCACTAAGCAAGTGCTTTGATTCACTTGCAGTACTTTACTATTCACCTGCAATTAACCCATTTCAGGCTCGACACCTAGCCCACGTGGGTAGGAAGGATACGAGAGAGATTGTACGAAGAATGCTACGTCGTGTTTTAGTGCCGGAGGTGCTGATGAAATTTAATTTCACTGGTGTCGGCTCCAAGAAGAAAGGCCTGAAGGGTACAGCTCTTCACAAGACAATCGTGAAGGCTATTCGCCAAGGTCAGTGCCAGAGTTTCGACAAAGACATTGATGACGCGATTGCTTATTGTCTAATGCACGCGGCTGATCCCCTGCGAAAGCATGAAAAGCCTAAGTCCTAGTAGTCAAATAGAACACCTTCGTTAGCATGGAACTGGTCTCTGACCCCCCTAGAGAACATTTCATTCGACTATAAACAATTATTAGATTCCCAATATACGCGGGCTTTGGATCGAATCATCCCCCGTTAGAAAAACGGATGAAAAAAACTAATTAACCCCTCATCATACAAGTGCACGATGGCTGCTCCCACAATATGCAACCGCATAACGCTAACACAAAGAAAATCCTGATAGGGGAATTTCCATTCTTCGATTGAAGTGCACTTATATCCGTGGTTTTAATCAGTACAAACCAGTGAGGAAAGCAGGACCTGCTTTATGCCTGTAATTTATTATCCTTGGAACTCGTAAGAAAATATACTGAAGCTGCCGCCAGCAGATACTTCTACATTTCCGAATTTTTTGGCAGTTTGCCGTTGACTGTCTGCAATAAGTTGCATACTGGAAAGAAAAATTTGTGTGCTTTTGTGTACTGCATTATAAATTCTACTTATTTTATACTTTTTTTACTGTACCACAAGGAAACGTGAAAAATAAGTCGCTAATTGCATGCCCCGCGATATCGCGCAGGCGGAAATCCGCGATGGTGTACTGGTAACAAGCGATCATTGGGCGAGGCTTCGGCGATATCGCGGGGCGATACGTGGCGATATCGCGCAGGCGGACATGCGCGATGGCTTGGCGGTAATGGGCGATCATTGGGCGAGGCTTCGGCGAATCGCTGGGCAATATCGCCGCGTTATTGTAGCGAGGATTTTGGTTACGTGGGTAGTAGCGCTCTTCGCGGTATTGACTTCATGTCCAGTATCTTTAAGAGTTTTTTCAAATATTTTAAGGTGCTGAGCTAGGCCAGCTTCAGAGGACGCGCAGATAGCCATGTCGTCAGCAAATGCTGCCGAATTTACCGTCTCCTCAGCTACCGGAAATGCAATATTTGGGTCTAGGCTTGCTAGCACCTCATCTGCAAAGTTTGTAATCGTTTTTATTTGGTTTTCAGTCTCTTTTCTTTCTTCTGTTAAATTAGTACTAAGTTTCTTCTCAATAATTTTATTTTTTCTCTGCCTTTTACCTCACTCTCATCTTCATCAATTCTGTCTTTTCTAATTTTCTCTACAAGTAGTTGTAAGTTTTAGTCCACCTGGCTCCCTTGATACTATCGAGAGTCCTATTTGGAATAATTTTTTCTTTAATTGCTGCATCATAAATTGGAAAAAAATTTGGATCAAACTTTGATTCAAAACTGGCTAAAATATAAAGTTCCTCATCTGGCCATCTTTTTTGGCGACCGGCAGAGCCCAACAAACAACTGCCAGGCCCTTGACCGTCGCGAGCTGCTGCAGTCAGAATTGGGCCTCCGCGCCACGGTGTGCTGGCGTCAGGGAGATGCGTCACCTTGAAGGTGAGCGAATCCTTCCTAGACATCGACAGCTGGGACACTGTGCTCACATTTTCTTCGACACGCTCCGGCCATGATGATGATTGAACCAATAGTCGTGTCAAAGATGGCAATAATTTAGCGTTCGCCTTTGTTCCGCACCAGAAACTTGCGCACTTCCCCTTGCGACACCGTAGCAATGTACGGGTCAGTACTAAGCTCTGGCTCGTCATTGGCATGAAATTGAATACGATCGTCGGCATTTTGGTAGAAATTTACCAGGCAGCTTTTAAACTTTGGCATTTCAAGCTCGGCGTTAAATTCAAGAAAATATCTGAGATCTTCCACCGCTGGGTGCCACTGGTGATTTGCAGCTAGAGGCTCATTCGAATAGCTGTATTACGGGCCGAACCAGATGACGCGACGCTGTTCCGTTGGCTTGTGCGGGAATGCCTTTTGCAGCAGATCTGTGATGAGCCGGTCATATAGGTCTTCGGCTGTGCCTTCTAGCATCTTTAGATAATATTCTGGACGAACGTCTTAAAAGGTTTTAGTTACTTGGTAAGATTTATTTGGACTAGTGGGAAAGCCGATAGGCTGTTGATTATAGCTCTGGAAATCGTATTTTTCAGGTAAAGTTGCTCGCTTGGCAAGTAGGATGAAGAGAAAAGCGAAAATCAACAACAATTTAGTTAAACGACGCGTTTCGCACGATACTGTACATTTTTTCAGGTTATTTTGAGCGAAAAAAACGAGTAGAGATCGGAAGTGAATAAATACGACATTTTTGGGGTGTAAATTTAATCAATATTTTAAGTACATATTAGTTAGTCCATAAATCGAGAGGCAAAAGTCCAGGGACGGATTGGTAGCGATGTACAATAGCTAACAGTAAATAATGTACATCCAGTGCCCCCTCCCTTAGAACACACCGAGAACATGGCCCGCGCTACTGTGTTGGAGTTGAGCGTTGAGGTTGGGGGAATGCGCTTTAATGTACAGCGCTTCAACTATCTGCAATTTGGAATCAGATGAGCATTGGTCAATGACTTTAAAGCGCTCTTCGGGTTTGCAGTTGGAGCAACTATTACGCTCTAAGAGATGGTTTTGTATGGCCGACGGTTTTAGCCAGTGAAGATCGTATTTGCTACGAGTATTTTGTTCTCTTTCGGCATCCAAGTCGGCCGACAACGCCGGTGACTCCGCGCTAGAGTCTTCGGTGTCGGCTGGGCCGGCATCTTCCAGCACGGTTACAGAGCCACTGGCACGGTTACAGAAGCACTGGAACTAGCCTGTGGCTGTGGCTCCGTTGGTTCCTCTGCCGGGTTGGATAGAATAGACGAACTCGGTGCAGTAGATTGGTCCGAGCCAGGCTGCAGCGTATTCGGCTCAAGACGAGGCGTGGTCATTTGTGTCGGACCATGGAGGCCCTTTGCCTCTGAGCTAGTGGTACAGATATGCGATCTGGCGCATCCGTTTCACCTCTGCTGAGTGGGGCTGCAGCCGTCTCTCATTGTTTAGCAATTTGACGATCATTATTCTCATTTTTAAATGCAGAACAATCCATTACTACAAACAATGCATTGTCTGTAGGATCGTCAAACAGAAAAACAATGCAAAGAATCAGCGGTCGCAGCACGTGACAACGATTGTCTGGCGAGCGCCGGTACGCACTGGAACCGCTTATTATTTATCCATTGTTCACGGCGTGAATCAGTTGACTGCCTATTGTTTGGTTTTTTACCAGAGGCTCTGCCAATTTTTAACTTTATGTTACTGTACTGGATTGAAGTGTTTCTTGACGGTGGCTACCAACCAGACCTGACTGAGCAAGGAAACTCTACACCTGGACAATCCGGACCCATTTCCCCGCCATACGCCGCTTTTTCATGGATAATATTAGTGCATTTAGAGAGAGAGAGAGAGAGAGAGAGAGAGAGAGAGAGAGAGAGAGAGAGAGAGAGAGAGAAGAGAAATCACGGCGTGTTAAATTATTTAATTGAAAGTAGGCTACCGGTTTCAAGCCTCTTGGCTCTTCATCAGGCCAAAAATCGGTGTGTAGTGCAATGCAAGTTGGTCTTTTAATTTATTTTTCTTAGTCTGATAAAATTGATGAGTAGTTGTACATATGAGGGATGTACAATTAAAACCTTCTTTTGCCTAGCTCTAACTTGTCCCAGAGGCTTTCCACCGTTTATTTTAATCGACAGTATATTTATTATTATACAAAAATTGTTTTTTCGAAGTACCATACGATTGGATGAAATGCCGGTATTGAGGGTAGGAGCATAAAATCGATATTTGTGCGTACAATCAAGCAGTTTGAGTAAAATAAATCACAAGTGAATAAATAAAGTACTTCAATAAGGTAAAAATAGCGCATTAGTTAAAATGATTCAATGGCTTCCTGGCTGAGACTTAAATTTATTGGGAGCCAGGAGGCTCTGTAAATTACGTTGCCGTGTAAATGCGGGCAGTATGCGGGAGCCTGGTTTATTTTGTAGTTTATCAAAGTTTTTAGCAATCTCGTTGGCAAGCCAGACCGTAGATGGGTGAAAAGGAAGGACCAGTGGAATGGGTCGGAGAAGATGATTGTCAACCCTGATGTTCGTACCTGGCGGTTTGTCAGTCCCCAGTTTTTAATCCAGATTTCTTCCCTTAGTTCGATTTTGTTGTTATTAAGAACCTGTTCAATGGCAATGGTGACAAAGTTTACAATCGAGTGATTGGGAGTGAGAAAGTGCTCTGACCCCGAAGTCACGACTCTTCTGTTAATATTTGAATTGTGTTGGTTCATTCTATCTCTCATTGTTCTTCTAGTCATACCTACATAGAGGATTCTCCCAGGGTGGCACTGGTTGCAGGAGATGCCATAGATGATGCTCTTGGAGCCACAGGACAGGCTCTGAGAGATTATAAAACCGGAAGCCGGTCCCAGTCCCTAGGCGGAGAGAGCATGCGGTGAGTGGGTGCAGCATTTGCAGCGGGATGACCCACAGGGATGGAACCCTTTGGGAAGCAGACCCAGATTGGTCGTTGGTCCTGCAGTCCAGTTCATAAGTTTGAGGACCTCCTTTTTGCAGTTTCTAAGAAAAATCTTCGAGTAGCCTAATTGCGTTCCGATTTTAAAAAATTGAAAGCATCGTTGAAAGACTTGTAGTCATCACAGATTCGAGCGTACCGAAGGACTTGGGATTTTACCACCCCCTTGAAAGTGTGTGACGGATGGAAGGATTGTCGGTGCAACAATCTATGAGTGTCTGTTTCTTTCGAAAACAGTTGTGTTGTGAAGCGGTTTTCAGCTTTTTTGATGGTCATGTCAAGGAAACTGACCTCAGTTGATGAGGAGCTGACGGTGAGTTTAATGTTGGGGTTGATTGAATTCAGGTGTCGAACAAATTCTGTCAGAGCTTCAGCCGGGTGGTCCCAGTGAATGAAGATATCATCTATGTATCTAAAATAAATTTTCGGCTTATAAAGAGCAGTTCTCAGGGCAGTTTTCTCCCAGAGGCTCATGAAGAGACAGGCATAGCTGGGCGCAAAGATGCCCCCCATAGCTGAGCCTCTAAGTTGTAGGAAGATCATTTTGTCAAATTCAAAGTCATTCCTGTACAAAAACAGTTCCAGTAGCTTTATTAACTCAGCATCCGGTCTAATGGGATCCGGGTATCGGTTAAAGAATTCCTGGATCGCTGCAATGCCCTGGTCTATGGGGATCATGGAGTATAGACTCTGGACATCACAAGTTGCCAGAGTCGAACATTCCGTGCAGCTTTTATCCATAAGGTGTGCCTTGAAGTCATAGGAGTCCTTAATGAAAGTGGGTTGCGCTTGGCCAATCGGTTTAAGAAAGAAGTCTATGTACTTTTCTGCCCCAATAGCTTCAGAACTGCATCCGCTAACAATAGGTCTGCCTGCTGGGACCCGAAAGGGGATCAGCCAGGTGGCCGGGTCCTTGGGAGTTTTTTGGGAGCAGGTAGAAATGCCGGGGACGGAAGTTCTCTCCGGGAGAAAGAAAAGAAAACTGTTTCTTAGTTATGAACTTTCTGTTACATAAATCGAGGAAGATACCCCATAATTCCCGTAGTCTCGGGTTGCAGTGGCTGGTCCAGCTGTTGATAGGCATTGGTGTCAAGCAATTGGTTGTAGGCTGCAAATTCGTAATCCTTATGGTGCATGATGACCACTGCGTTACCTTTGTCCGCCTTTTTTATTAGGACGGAGCTGTTTCGCTTGAGCCCCTGAATCGCTCTGGTCTCTGGTGCCTCTAGGTTGCCTTTGCCTTTGACGCCTTTGACGCGCACCGTTGTCAAATCCTCCACCAGTTTTTGATTCTCAAGCACAAACTAGTTGCACTCAGCCTTTTTTATTAGGACGGAGCTGTTTCGCTTGAGCCCCTGAATCGCTCTGGTCTCTGGTGCCTCTAGGTTGCCTTTGACGCGCACCGTTGTCAAATCCTCCACCAGTTTTTGATTCTCAAGCACAAACTAGTTGCACTCATCCCTTCTAAGTCTGGGGGGAACCTCCTTCACTGATTTCCCGGTGAAGAGGGGCGGGCTGGTTTTGGCGAGACCCCTCTTCTTGAAAACTTCTTTCCAGAAAAGTTTACGATGAACTTCCGTCATGCAGTTCCTCAGATCCTCGAAATCAAGGGCTTGGGTTGGGATAAAATTGAGTCCCCTATCTAGCAACCTCGTCTCAGACTCGGAGAGTTTGAAGGACGGGTGTGGATTCAAAATGTTGCCTTCCAGTTTGGGAGGCCTACAGCAGTCAGCTAGTTTAAAGTTCTCAGTAGATCGATAGCCTCAGAGAGCGACTCTCGCCAGTGGTCTGTGCTGAGCAGCTCGTCCGGCAGGACCAGCACCGAGAGGGGAGAGAGAGAGAGAGAGAGAGAGGGAGAGAAAGAGAGAGAGAGAGAGAGAGAGAGAGAGAGAGAGAGAGAGAGAGAGGAGGGCAACTCCAATCTCAGGCACTGACACGGTAACGGTAAAAACGGACTGAAGAAAGTCAGTTTATTTGAATTGCCGATATTTCGAAATTATTATATTTCTTCGTCAGGGCAGGTGAAAAGAGAGAGAGGGGGGAGAGCCTCCAATCCCGAGGGTGCTGACACGGCAAAGCAACAAGACAAACAAGAAAAGTTAAAAATAGTTAGTTGCCGATATTTCGAATACGAAATTCTTCGTCAGGGCAAAAATGAGTATAATTATTGTGAGAAGCCGACAAATAAATATAAGCGAAAAGTGGGGGAAGAGATCGCGCATGTGCATACTGTATGTACACCAACTATGAGTCAAGACTCTAAATTCCAAAACTGGTTGGCTAAAGCGAGATTGCGCAATACAGTGGGCCCAGATGGCCCTCAAAGGTTGAATAAGTGAAAACAAATAATAAAGAACAAAATGAACTGAGTCAACACGGAAGAATAAAAAGTAAAAAGTAAAAAGTAATTGCTGACATTTCGAAATTATTATATTTCTTCGTCAGGGCAAGTGAAAAGAGAGTGAGAGAGAGAGAGAGCGAGAGAGAGAGAGAGAGAGAGAGAGGGAGAGAGAGAGAGAGGCCGGGGGAGCCCTCACTGCCGCAGCACGGCACAACTTTCACTGAGAGTATTCCTATCCGAGCTATCCTCATCATCATCTCTCTTTGGCTCTTGACTACTATCTTTTTGTTGGTTTTCAAGGTTCTCTCATTTGTTTTTTTCGTGTTTTCAATATGTACCTCCTCTTCTGTGCTAGGATTATACTTTTCGTTAAGATCTTGTGATGAAGCAGGGGGAAGAATCCAGAGGCTCTCTGTCTTACCCGGGTTGGTGTACTGACCCTTTAGTGCTACGGTCGTCCAACCTATTCCCGTACGACGCAGAGTTTGCTGGGATCAGGCCGATCGACGCACGATGGTCTCCAGCCAAGCGGACGACGCTGAGCTGGTTGGGGTGGGAATCGGCGTACGACGCTCTTAATCCTGGCTAAGTCCTAAGCACGAAAACACCAAAAAAAATACAGTAAGTGCTTACGTTTCGCTTGCTGAACGGTCCGGGCCCGGTTGGGTCATCGTCTAGGCTTTCTAGGACAAAAATCGCCAACTATATTTATACTCGCAGTCGCGAAGTCGCAGGTACAAAGCGCAGTCGCAAAGTTGCAGATACAAATCGTTGATCGCAGAGGGGCGAAGGCGAAGAAAACAAGGGCCGCAGAGGCCCATATAAATAGGCAGCCAAGCAGGGGCGCCAGACAGACGAGCCTAAGGACTCGCAGCCAATCAGAGGCCGGGGAGGGGTTGAGAGCACAAGACAACAAACTGGGGCCCACTCTGACCGCCTCCGCCAATCAGACGCCGGGAGGCTGGCGCAAGCGCTGCGCTCGTAGAGTGATGGGGCACAAATGCAATGGCAACGGAGAAAGTAAAAGGGCAGGGATTTCAACGATATACGAAGCGAACGCAGGGCTGGTATGGATATGTGACGAATAAGGCAAATAAGACGGATTTGTGTAGCGGTTAATTTAGATAGTTCACGATTAGTTAGCAGATCGGCAAGCCGCTTCAACCCTTAGACTTTTGCTAGTGCTACTTAAAATTGCTGGATCAGTTAATTAACTAATTGGTGTGCCAAGGTAGACGGCGGAAGAGTTGGTGTAAGGAGGCCAGACAGCGTCACAGCTAAGGGTTAGCGAGCCTAGGTCGAGAAGCGAAGCAAGGGGAAGGGCGAGAGCGGCTGCTGACTGCAGTGTAAGCATATATTTAAAGGTAAACAGATAACAACAACCCCCTTAATCCAAAACCCAGAAAAACAACCCCCCACGCGGCGCGCAATGTACATGTACAAATTAATCGATAAATATATCATGCAAGAATAACATACGTCAGTACATGTACATAAGTAGAACTACTTTACGACAAATAATAACGATTTGAATGAAATACAAATAATAGAATCAATACATACGAGGCTACAAAAACAAAGCAATTAACAGTAAAAGATAGCGCGATAATAATACGTACGAATATTGTTAAAATAAATGAAAGAATACAGTAGTAGTACGGTATGCATATGAAAATAAAGAAATACGATACACGCTTCTACGAATCACACTGTCACAGATAGAGCACGCGAGGGAGAGTGACTCACAAATAAGGGGGCCATAAATTCAAGTGCAGGCTGAGAGAGGCTCATTTACCATAAGCTTTATTTGTCTTCTCTAGTCTTCTCTCAAATTGTTTCTGCCTAACTGATCTAAGTTTATTTATACTTTCTCTGACTCTTGTCGCCATTTTTATAAATATTTTAATTAAATAATTTTCTAGTAGTAGTTTATACGTTTCTGTTTTTCTTGCCCCTTTATCACAATATACTAAATCTCTAATTACTATCTAAAGTTCTATCTGGAAGAATTTTGGCCTTAATAACTGCATCATTTATTGAAACGAAAATTAGCTTTATAAAACACGCCGCAGACTATCTTTTTTGCCGCCCGGCAGAGCCGAGAATTTTATTTTGTGATAATAATCTGAATGAGCTTACCTCTGGTGATTACTCAGTCCCGCCCTAGTACTAAATGTACCGCCACACTCACTGCACTCATGCCCGCTACCAGCCTGACCTGGATTCCCTAGCACGACACCTATTTCGCTCATCGGCAGAGGCAGACGAGTCTGTTTTATTTTGACGTTATGTAGCAATATGTAGTCCCGTATAGCAAAGAGCTGCTGACCCCAAGCCCCTCGGTTATATACTTGGATTTAGCCACGAAGCGCCGATACGTTCTGTGTAAGAAAAGGGGAAAGCAGAGCAGAGAAAAAGGGAAGCAAAGAAAAGAGTGAGGCAAAGAACAGAACAGTAGACTAAGGTGAGGATGTGAGGAGTGAAGATTGGAGCGAGGCAGTGATACCAGATGAAGAAAAGAAACAACGCCCCCACCCCCCACACACGCCGTTGCCCGACGCTCGCCTCGTGGAGGCACCAAAGTATCTGACAGGGATAAGCGCTCCAGCTAAACTAGACAAGCCGGCTCCACCTTTGCGTCGTTCCCCTGCGAACATCAACATCTGAGCCGAAACTCGGACCCGCCTGAGCGGAGAAAGAAGACAATTAATATAATAGAGTTCGAGCCGCACCTGACCATACGGGTACAGGTCCGATTCCGTTCCATGTTTCAACTGCACTAAGAGGTTCCTCGGTCCAAGGGCGTAGCCCAAGGATTAAGGTCTCCGGTGAAGAATGAACCACCGAGCCGAACCGGGTGCGTGGGGGTCACCCAGTCCGAAGGCAGAGCACTCTTCACAATTATCCGCACTGAGAAGCGAAGCTTTCAGTCCAGAATCCAGAATCAGGTTTCCCCAGTAGTGGACTGTGAAGTTACGAGCCATACGTATAACTAAGCTATCTGACATGGACCCATTTTTCGAACTGGTAGCCCCACGCCAACCAGTCGCCATTCCTTTACAGTCATCTAGGCATCAGCCACGCTTCGCCCCAACAAGGTTTTCCGACCACTTGGAGTGGTCGCGGCTCAACCTACACGACCACATAGCAACGACAGACTGGGTAGCTGTCGCCAGTCGCTGCCGAAACAGCCAGGCTTAAGTCTCGCCGGTACAACATTCAAGCAGTCTGTCTAAGATAGCCATACAAGCGTAGTTACTCGTGTCGTTTACCTGCACTAAGCTCTGATCCCAATGAAAATTAAATCGATATTTAGCTATCATTTTGGCAATATTTTAAAGCGAACAGTCTTTGCATCTCATTGAGCCTTGCTAATGAGGCTTAAAAATTAAATCCCGACTGAGCACACCCTCTTTACGATTTTTTGTATAGCTAGTCTTCAGGGAATTTTATTGCTGTATGTTCTCTTATAAAATAAGTTTGCTTTCAGGAAGATTGCAAATTTAAAGTGTATAATATATTTAAAAACACTGACCAAAAAAACACGGCTTGTGCTTTACTCCACACTTTACCCCAAGTGCAGTATAGTAACAAGCATTCAAAGTTTATCTTGCCATTCAGAGTTTTATAAACCCTTAGTACTATCCTACCGAAAGTTTATTTAGTCCCTTATCTCCGATCCCAATGAAAATTAAATTAATTTTTAGTAATCTTTAACTATAATTTCTAAGTGAGCCAATGCTTTACATATTTATTTTGGTGTCTTAAATTTTATCTAAAGAATACAGTATAAAAGAACAAATAACCTGACCCATTTTCAAATGGTCAGAAAACTTAAAGTTATCGTCAGTTACAGATCCAGTCTGCTATTTAAAAATGAACATGAAAAAAGTTGGAATGCTGCTTTGAAACATGAAAGTGAACAAGTTCGAAATAACGATCTACCTGCGGAGAACCTCAGCAAGTGGTATTGACGCAGCTTTTGAGTATGTGTTCCAGAAAAGTTTACCAATTGATTGGCGCAGTATGTTTTTCATACGAGGAAATATCAAACTGCAAACATAACTGTTTCTTTTAATGTACTCGTAAAAAACCAAACACCAATGCATGAGTAAAAATTACGCTCGTAAATGTTAACAAATTAAAGTGGAGTGGAGTTGGGTACTATTTTCGCTTTCTGTACTGATCAGACTGATCAGTAGTCTAACCAGTAGTGCTGAAGATATATCAACGCAAAACTGTAAGCACCCCAGCGGAAAATGTGATAAAACTAGTTTAATTTAGTTTTATAATGATACACCTTTCTGGCTCGTATATTATATGCTGTACTTTAACTTCATAAACTTCATGCATCACTACTACTTAAAAATGGATTTGATAAAAACTACTATGTATCATTTTTAATCATACGCATGACGAACAAAAACTTAGTTAATTAATTTTCTATAATAACCTATACCGCTTTAGCCGAAGAGATATTTTTTATAAATGATTCATGGAATAACAAAAATAAATAAGCATGCGGCACAGCCGAAAAGTGAAACTTGAACCCGCGGAGTGTGCAGCAAGGCTTAAAGCTACAATTTTTTTGTTGACCATCCATGTTAAAAAAGATGCTGATATCTAGTAAAATTGAGAAAAGAGTGAACTCCAACTATTTACTCTAAATTATCAATAATGATTTTTTGAAAGTTGTCCAATAACTCATTAAGAAGTGCTTGAGACTCATTTAGATAATCTATAATAGCTCGTAATTTAGCGACCCAAAGGTAAAATAAAATCTGTCCTTCATGTATAGCTGCACGCATCTGACCGCAAAACTCCGATCATTTTTAGAATAAAGCAAGAACCCAAAATCAGAGGAACGAAAAAATCTTTGTCTCATATATCACCCTGCAATGTCACTTTCTTTTTCAATCTGGCACTGTATAGCTCAAATATTGCCAACCGTAGAATAGGTGACAGCGGATGAGCTCTGCTGCTGGCGGGTGTTGTAACCACCCATCGACTGCGGCTGCTGCAGCTGACTGGTTGCCCCGCCGCGTCTCAGAATTGTCGTCGTCTGTTGCTGCTCATAACCGCCGCCGGTGCTACCGCCACCTCCGTAGCCAAGCTGCTTGCCACCGCTGCCGCCTCCGCTGCTGGCGCGAGACGCTGCGTGTTGGTTGGCGAGTGATAGCCCAGAATGACCGACTTTGATTCAGTGTATCAAATGTAACTATTGTCAAGCATTATACTGTTTTTTTACCTATTAGAATAAAAATTGACATTTGGTACAAAACATTCAACTGTTAGGATTGTCGTCTGCTAGACAGTAGCGTTCATCAGCTAGTCGTGAGATTAACTTACGTCTTAGACATTCTAAGTCCACTATAGTACGAATGAGTTTTCTAGGTAATCTATTTAGGTTTGGATTGATCTATTTCTAAACAAAAAACGTTACTAATAAAATGCATGATTATCGTATTTGCTTACTATATGTCCAACGTGTGAGAGTAGTATCATGAGATTTCTAAAATCTATGACGACTCATGGTGTTTTGTAAAATAATATTGACGATATGTTGGAGAAAGAACCTTACACCCTATCAATAATTCATGGGAATAGATCTTATATCGCGCATTAGCATAATATAGCACTCACTCAACAGCCAAACCTTGCATTTGAATAATTATTTAGTAAACGCCCAAAACTCTGCGAGCGCTGCGGTACCGCTAGGAATTTTGAGATTATTATATAACTAATTCTTCTCCCAGCCACTCTGCGAGAAGTACTCAGCTTGACTCACCTTCGTGCACCTCAGTGCTCCATGACCACACTGGGTTTTTCGGTGGTCCGGAAGCTGCCCTGTCGGCTGATGTTCTCCACCTTCTCCATGGCTACGCCCTCAGCGTCAAGCAGCTTTCGATACGCGGCAATCTCCAGCTCGAGACTGATCTTAGCGTCTAGAAGGGCCTGTAGTTCGTTCAGCACACGCCTAAGATCCGTCTCCGTATTGGTAAGCTCCTTGCCAAGACGCTCCTGCTCCTCACTGTGACGGCGACGCTCCACTTCGTGCTCGCGCTGCAGTTCTTCGATCATGCGTTCCAGGGAGTCATTCTAAAATCATGTTGCAATTTGAGTTTGATTTTGCATTCGGTTTTTTCCAGTACTTTTGCTGAGTAGTAGCAGTACAGCGGTAATGAGTCTGACTTTCAAGCCAAAGACCTGACTGCTTTAATTTGGTCCTTTGATTGGCCAGAATATTGGCCTAGGGACTACTCAATACTCGGGAAGGGACTCAACTACAAAAGTTGAAGGCCGGTCTATTAATAACTTAGTCCTAGAAAAGCCTTATTTAGATAGGTTTTACCTTGTAGCCAGTGAGTTTGCATTTGTGGTGGAAACCTATCCAAGTAATGCTTTTCGAGGACTAAGATCGACCTCCAACTTTTGTAGTTTCCCGTCCTTAGTTATTGAGTAGTCCCTGTATTGGCCTAGGCCACCCCAATGTCACAGAGTGCGTACATGTGAGAAAGGCAGGGCTGCTGTACACCCTGTGCGACTTTGTCTGCGTACGCATCCGTGTGCGTGCTTAGGTCTTGACGAAACTTGCCTCTTCGCTGCCAAACTGCACATTTTACATTTTGAAGTACAAGTACCTTTCTGGCAACTTTGGGACAAGGGTTGACGCTTTGTCTCCGCCACATCAGATCACCGGTGCGGTAAGAATTGGCATCCAGGCCATAGCCATACATATAGACTGCAGGTGGACTGATAATTTGGCTCATAATTAACACTTGAAGCTTACCCTGGCCTGTTGATCGGCAATCTTCTTTCTCAGTTCGGCCATCATGTCTTTCATCTTCTTGTTTTCTTCTTTAAGATAGGTGGTCTCCGATGTGCCTTGATTGTTGTTCTTGGCCAGCTCTCGTAGCTAAAGCATTCGAAAAGGGGGTTATCGTCCCTTTTGGTGAGATGGGTACTTTTTTAGGTTTCAAGAGGTTTAAGGGATTATGAGGACCCATTATTGGAATGTTGGTTCTCACTGAAGGACCGGTCAAGTGGTAGCTGCACGCACTGAGAGACCCGTTGAAGTGGTAGCTGCACTCACTGAGAGACCCATTGAAGTGGTAGCTGCACCCACTGAGAGACTCATTGAAGTGGTAGCTGCACCCACTGAGAGACTCATTGAAGTGGTAGCTGCACCACTGAGAGACCCATTGAAGTGGTAACTGCACCCACTGAAAGACCCATTAAAGTGGTAGCTGCACCCACCGAGAGACCCATGAAAGTGGTAGCTGAACCCACTGAGAGACCCATTGAAGTGGTAGCTGAACCCACCGAGAGACCCATGAAAGTGGTAGCTGCACCCACTGAGAGACCCATTGAAGTGGTAACTGCACCCACTGAAAGACCCATTAAAGTGGTAGCTGCACCCACCGAGAGACCCATGAAAGTGGTAGCTGAACCCACTGAGAGACCCATTGAAGTGGTAGCTGAACCCACTGAGAGACCCTTTGAAGTGGTAGCTGCACCCACCGAGAGACCCATGAAAGTGGTAGCTGCACCCACTGAGAGACCCATTGAAGTGGTAGCTGCACCCACTGAGAGACCCATTGAAGTGGTAGCTGCACCCACTGAGAGACCCATTGAAGTGGTAGCTGCACCCACCGAGAGACCCATGAAAGTGGTAGCTGCACCCACTGAGAGACCCATTGAAGTGGTAGCTGCACCCTCTGAAGGACTAAATTTAGATTATTTTAAACTATAAAACATTGAATTTACGGTAAGCATTTAACCCCGACAAAAGTTAATTACAGCTATTTCAAAAACAGTGACATAAGAAAGCAGAAATTCTGTAAAAGAAGTTTCGGTGACGGAATATTGCGATATTTTGGGATTTATACTGCGGTGACAAAAGCTTGAGGCGTACTGGTACTGATGCTGTGAAGAATACGTTCGTGATTTTTCTATATGGGCTATAAATAAACTTGCTACGTGTTACGAATGGACGTTAGTCTTACGAGCGTAAAATTTAGGTAATGTGATGGTCTGTTAGTTGTTTACCTCATGGAACTGGAACACAATAGTGGGGTTGCATAAGTTGCGTGAGAATGTTGCTTTGGAGAGAAAATTTCTGTATGATATCGTCTGAAGCTTTTTACATACATAATACAGAGTACAGTACAGATTGGGGGAGTTGTGGGTACATTATATAGTATATGCACAGGATGGGAAATGGTGCGGGCTGCATCATGTGGGAGTCGGGTTCATTTTGGTTGAATTAAGTGTGTGTAGCGTTATTTTTCACCTTGTTCATGTAGACAGCCTCCAGTTCCACCCGCACGAGGTCCACCTTGTCGTCGTACTCCTTTTGAATCTCGTGGATAGCCTGTCCCAGCTCGGTCTTCCAGAATTCGCGACTCTCATCTTCGTCCTTCTTAACTAGCACGTAGAGCTCCTTGATTTCCTGATAAATATTTTTAACAGTCAAATTATTAGTAACTACCAATACCGCTTCATTATTTGATTTACGATTCTATATTCATGTGCTTAAATCGCGACCCTCTACACACGCTATTAGAGTTAAAAAATTAGACATGGCATTTAAATAAATTACATCTTCAGCTACTGTCCAAAATTCGTGTACATGCGCCAGGTCGAAGGTTTGTACGAAAGCCAAAAGATTGCTTGAATAATAGGCTTTAAATTCAAGGCCTATTTTCTTGAAAGCAAATGCTGACCTGATCATGAACCCGTTTGAGGAACTCCAGCTCCTCCTTCAGTGTCTGATTCTCCGTCTGGGCACCAATTCTAGTGGCTGTCTCAGCGTCCAGGTCCGTGTGGAGACGGGCCAAATCCTCCTTCATCTTGATCATCTGCTGCTTCACTCGCGTCTTCTCGCCCTCTAACTGGGCGAGCCGTCGCCGGAGCAAAGCAATTTCGCCGTCCCGATCGGATAGTTCGTGATTTTGACGGTCGATTTTCTCGTTGCAACTCTCGTTCTGGTTGTTGGACTCCGTCAGTCTGGTTTGGAGAGGTTTGAACATTTTTAAATTGCAACATGACGCCGAACCACGACTTAATTACGCCCCTTAAAACACCACAAGAGCACCCTGAACAGCAGTTTGAACAAAATCTGTTACAGTACTTTTAATTGTACCTACAATAGTTAGTACTCCATTAAAGTACAAGCATAAAAGTACCGAAATCTGTACCATAGCAACCATAACAGTAACCCACAATGGCAGAGTTAAGCAACCCTAAGCTACGACCGAGACAAATAATTTTGTTCCTGAATAGATTTTGAAGCCATAGTGAACTGAATAGTCTCAGAAATAGCTTATGCACCAGATAACCCCCCCCCCCCCCTAGACTATATATTCTTGCATGTGTACCTAATGCGGTATAGACCGGATTTCAATTAAAGACTTCTACATGCGCCCCAAAGTCGAGACTAAACAATGTTAGGATAATGCATAGAGACTTACAAAAATACAATAGCAAGCAAGCTTAATCTCTTGTCAACAGTAACTAGCTAACTAGCTAGGACTGCGATAGAAATAGTGCACCCCAAGTTGGTGAATATAAAAATAAACCTAAATCGAAACCAGAAAGTGAAATATACTTTATAAGACCTGAGCACAGTCCGCCCAAATGAAGTTGGTCCAATCAGTGCACATACCACCCCTGCAGTGCCGAAAAAAATAATTTTTTTTAGTTCTTCTACCCTTCAAGGTGAAGAAAAATTGCTTAGTGTGCTGCTAAAATCTGTCGCTAGCCATGCAGAGAGAAGTAGCCAACAGTTCCTTTGACCAAATGGAGGTGAAATGAGCGATCGCCCTTTTTTCGGGGCTACTGCTGACTGCGTTTATTGCTGAGTCTAGTTGGGATTGCAACTGAGCTAAGTATATCAACAAATGGGAGCTAGCTACATGTAGGCTAAAAAAATCAATGACTTAGAGTCCAGCCGAACTGACCAGACTGGTCGGGGTGCGGGTCGAATTTATTTGGTTGCTAAGTGCAAGCGGACGAGAACTAGCAGCTGTCTGGGTAATGCAGTCGGCGTCTAACACTCGTATTGAATCTCCCATCAAGGATGGGCACTTATTTTCATCGCATAATGCTTTAACATGTAGCTATAATTAGCTTCAAATCGGGTTTCTTTCATCAAAGACAAAATCTTAGAACAATGAATTGTCTAACAAAGATTTAATTTAAGCACTGGAGTTGTTCTTTAACTAATTCAATAAGACAAAGTCAAGCAGCTATGCTCCTTCTGCCGACGTCTGAGCACTTGGACGCTCGCACAGTGTGTACATTTATCCCTAACTTTCTAATCGTCAGACATGTACACAAACTGTACCTTTTGGGTTGGCCCCATGGTCGTGAATTGGTGTACTACAGAAACTACAGAGCAGTGCAAGAGGGCAACTCACTGCTCCCGCATGTCCTTGTTGTAGGCATCAAGCGAAGCCAGTTTGGCGTCCTTCTCGCCCTTCATTCGCTCGGCATCGTCCAGCAGACGGCGGAGCTGCTTCAGCTCCACGTCGTACATTTGACGGATTTTCTCGGTCTCCTTGCCCCAGCGCGCTTTCAAGCCGGCCAGCTCGTCCTTGAGCTTCTTGTTCTGAGCCTGCAGGTAGCGGGTCTGAAAAGGCGGGCAGGCAGCAGTTTCCAGGTGAGCATATTTAGGCTGATCTGATGCTCTTGTGCAGTCTGACCTCCCATGTAATTTGTAGTTATTGCAGTCTGACCTCCCATGTTTGTAGTTTTATTGTATTCTGACCTCCCATGTTTGTAGTTTTATTGTATTCTGACCTCCCATGTTTGTAGTTTGATTGTAGGCTGACCTCCCATGTTTGTAGTTTCAGTGTAGTCTGACCTCCCATGTTTATAGTTTTAGTGTCGTCTGACCTCCCACGTTTGTAGT
Organism: Macrostomum lignano; assembly: GCA_002269645.1. Classification (NCBI taxonomy): domain Eukaryota; kingdom Metazoa; phylum Platyhelminthes; family Macrostomidae; genus Macrostomum; species Macrostomum lignano. The sequence continues at coordinate 316,176 of NIVC01000114.1, forward strand.
TTTAGTGTAGTCTGACCTCCCATGTTTGTAGTTTTATTGTAGTCTGACCTCCCATGTTTGTATTTTATTGTATTCTGACCTCCCATGTTTGTAGTTTTATTGTAGTCTGACCTCCCATGTTTGTAGTTTTATTGCAGTCTGACCTCCCATGTTTGTAGTTTTAGTGTAGTCTGACCTCCCATGTTTGTAGTTTTATTGTAGGCTGACCTCCCATGTTTGTAGTTTCAGTGTAGTCTGACTTCCCATGTTTATAGTTTTAGTGTTGTCTGACCTCCCACATCTGTAGTTTTAGTGTCGTCTGACCTCCCACGTTTGTAGTTTTAGTGTAGTCTGACCTCCCATGTTTGTAGTTTTATTGTAGTCTGACCTCCCATGTTTTTATTTTATTGTATTCTGACCTCCCATGTTTGTAGTTTTATTGTAGTCTGACCTCCCATGTTTGTAGTTTTATTGCAGTCTGACCTCCCATGTTTGTAGTTTTAGTGCAGTCTGACCTCCTATGTTTGTAGTTTTATTGTAGTCTGACCTCCCATGTTTGTAGTTTTAGTGCAGTCTGACCTCCCATGTTTGTAGTTTTAGTGCAGACTGACCTCCCATGTTTGTAGTTTTAGTGTCGTCTGACCTCCCATGTTTATAGTTTTAGTGCAGTCTGACCTCCCACATCTGCAGTTTTAGTGTAGTCTGACCTCCCACATCTGTAGTTTTAGTGCAGACTGACCTCCCACATCTGTAGTTTTAGTGTAGCCTGACCTCCCATGTTTGTAGTTTTAGTGTCGTCTGACCTCCCACATCTGCAGTTTTAGTGTAGCCTGATTTCCCATGTTTGTAGTTTTATTGTAGTCTGACCTCCCATGTTTGTAGTTTTATTGTAGTCTGACCTCCCATGTTTGTAGTTTTATTGTAGTCTGACCTCCCATGTTTGTAGTTTTAGTGCAGTCTGACCTCCCACATCTGTAGTTTTAGTGCAGTCTGACCTCCCACATCTGTAGTTTTAGTGTAGTCTGACCACCCATGTCTGTAGTTTTAGTGCAGTCTGACCTCCCACATCTGTAGTTTTAGTGCAGTCTGACCTCCCACATCTGTAGTTTTAGTGTAGCCTGACCTCCCATGTTTGTAGTTTTATTGTAGTCTGACCTCCCATGTTTGTAGTTTTAGTGCAGTCTGACCTCCCACATCTGTAGTTTTAGTGTAGCCTGACCTCCCATGTTTGTAGTTTTAGTGCAGTCTGACCTCCCTCATCTGTAGTTTTAGTGTAGCCTGACCTCCCATGTTTGTAGTTTTAGTGTAGTCTGACCTCCCTCATCTGTAGTTATAGCGTGGTCTGACCTCCCACATCTGCAGTTTTAGTGTAGCCTGATTTCCCATGTTTGTAGTTTTATTGTAGTCTGACCTCCCATGTTTGTAGTTTTATTGTAGTCTGACCTCCCATGTTTGTAGTTTTATTGTAGTCTGACCTCCCATGTTTGTAGTTTTAGTGCAGTCTGACCTCCCACATCTGTAGTTTTAGTGCAGTCTGACCTCCCACATCTGTAGTTTTAGTGTAGTCTGACCACCCATGTCTGTAGTTTTAGTGCAGTCTGACCTCCCACATCTGTAGTTTTAGTGCAGTCTGACCTCCCACATCTGTAGTTTTAGCGTAGCCTGACCTCCCATGTTTGTAGTTTTATTGTAGTCTGACCTCCCATGTTTGTAGTTTTAGTGCAGTCTGACCTCCCACATCTGTAGTTTCAGTGTAGCCTGACCTCCCATGTTTGTAGTTTTAGTGCAGTCTGACCTCCCTCATCTGTAGTTTTAGTGTAGCCTGACCTCCCATGTTTGTAGTTTTAGTGTAGTCTGACCTCCCTCATCTGTAGTTATAGCGTGGTCTGACCCTTTCCGATAGTTTTAGTGTAGTCTTACCGCCTCCGTGTGTGTTTATTTGTGTACTCTGACTCTAAATAGCATCGTAATCAGAGTAGTGCTTCATCACACATTTTAGTGGACTCAATGACTCAGCGGTCAGCAAGGCGGACCCGATTTCTTGCAGCAGATTTCCCACGCCTGAGGCTGAGAGCGAACGACAGTCGGCATTTCGAGTGTGTGAAAATTTCTCCTAATTAAACTTATATTTATCGCCGTTGCATGTATTTTCAGGCTTTTATGCCAAAATATGCGACTAAACTTAGCTTACAAAGGTGAGTTCCTTGATAGTAATAACTAGTCGTTTTATTTTCTAATTGCCTGTTAGACATTACGACGATGAAGTCATATATATCATATCGTATCAGCACTAATTTAAGAAATTATGCTGATTTTTTCGAATTTCCCCTTATATAAGACTCCGCATCACTCCCCTCCTCACCCTCCTCTCCCCCCTCTCACCCTTCTCATCTCATCCTCTCACCGTCCTCATCGCAACCTTTCATACTCCTCATCTCACCCTCTCACCTCATCTTACCCTCTCATCCTCATCTCACCATCTCATCCTCATCTCACCCCTCACCCTCCTCATCTCACCATCTCACCCTCCTCATCTCACCCTCCTCATCTCACCCTCTTACCCTCCTTATCTCACCCCTCACCCTCCTCATCTCACCATCTCACCCTCCTCATCTCACCCTCTCACCCTCTTCATCTCCCCTTCTCACCCTCCTCATCTCACCCCTCAACCTCCTCATCTCACCCTTTTACCCTCCTCATCTACCCCTCACCCTCCTCATCTCACTCTCTCAACCTTCACATCTCATCCTTCACCCGCATCACCACATCCTCTTATCATTCTTATCTCACCCTCTCACCGTAGCATTTCCCCCTGTTTCTTTCTAACTTTTTTCTTACTCCCATCTTTTTTAAAACAAAGCTACCCAATCCCCAGTCAACCAACCTTCTCAATAAAGCCTCCCAGCCTCTCGTTCAGCTCCTGCATCTCCTTCTTGCTCCGTCCCCGAGCCTCTACCACGTGTTGAATATCCGGGATGTCGGCTTCGAGCGACGCGCGACGAGACCGAGAGGTCTTAGAGCTGTAGTGCACGCTGCTGGAGCCCTGGGTTCGCGACACCATGGCCTGTCTAGGGTTGGACACGGCTGTATAGTTGGATGCCACGTCTGTCATCTCCATCTTGCTGTGGCCGCCCAGCCTCTTGCCATTGCCGGCCTGCTGTGTCTGATACAGCTGCACGTTCTGCTCCATATCGCTGTTCGTCCGGTGTTTGCCGCCTCTGCATCGGTGGGTGCAGTTGGTGAGATTACGTAATGGCTCCTTTAGACTGCTAAATTCAAATTGAAGTCAAATTTTGCTTATGTGATTCCTTATTCTCTTATGTCTGTCTTTGTCACCTCTCTCTTTTCTACCTCTTCCCTTTTCTCACCCCCTATCTCCTTGACTCACCCCTATCTTCACCCCTATATCCTTGTTCCACCCTTATCTCCTTGTCTCACCCCCTATCTCCTTGTCTCATCCCCTATCGCCTTGTCTCACCCCCTATTTCCTTGTCTCACCCCCTATCTCCTTGTCTCATCCCCATCTCCTTGTCTCACCCCTATCTCCTTTTCTCACCCCCTATCTCCTTGTCTCACCCCCTATCTCCTTGACTCACCCCTATCTTCACCCCTATATCCTTGTTCCACCCTTATCTCCTTGTCTCACCCCCTATCTCCTTGTCTCACCCCCTATCTCCTTGTCTCACCCCCTATCTCCTTGTCTCACCCCCTATCTCCTTGTCTCACCCCCTATCTCCTTGTCTCACCCCCTATCTCCTTGTCTCACCCCCTATCTCCTTGTCTCACCCCCTATCTCCTTGTCTCACCCCCTATCTCCTTGTCTCTCCCCTCTATCTCTTTGTCTCTCCGCTCTATCTCCTTCTCCGACCCCTATCTCCTTGTCTCACCCCTTTATCTCCTTGTCTCACCCCCTATCTCCTTGTCTCACCCCCTATATCCTTGTCTCACCCCCTATCTCCTTGTCTCACCCCCTATATCCTTGTCTCACCCCCTATCTCCTTGTCTCACCCCCTATATCCTTGTCTCACCCCCTATCTCCTTGTCTCACCCCTTTATCTCCCTATCTCACCTCTCTATCTCCTTGTCTCACCCCCTATCTCCTTGTCTCACCCCTTCTATCTCTGTCTCACCCCTCTATCTCCTTGTCTCACCCCTCTATCTCCTTGTCTCACCCCTCTATCTCATTGTATTATCCATCTATCTCCTTGTTCCACCCTAATCTCTCCTTGTCTCACCCTCTATCTATTTGTCTTACTCCTCTATATATTTTGATTCCGCAGCCTAGCCCATTCTCAGCTCAGCTGCCGCCAACCCCGCCCGCTCAGTGGCTAGGTCAAGAACAGCCTCAGCTCTCCCGGATCCAATCAAGGCATTAAACATTTATCTGGTTGAGCAGCATTACTGAGCACCACGAGCTACTGTTACTTGGCTATGCAATATTGACGACTAGGTTGACTTGGTTCAGGGCAACGGGTGCGGCGGGCTATTCCACCTGATCTCTAAGACGATTGCTCTCCGTTGCACTCTCTGATCGCTGACTCACTGTTGTATTGAGTGAGGATTTCTGGGAAGATTCTCTACGTATCCGGGGGAAGGGCGGCTACCCTGGCCGATCGGTTGAGAATTTTGTCTTTTGGTCGATCAAATAATCGAGAATTTGGGGGCTCTGTCAGGCCGCCACTCGCCAGGCTGTTCTGTCTGATTCTGTCTGCCTGCCTGAGCTGCCTTCCACGGGGGGTAGAGAGAGAGGCAGAGGAGCAGACTGTTTCACTTCCTGCTTGGCTGAGGTAGCGGGTGTAGCCGTGAGTGAGCTCGGGGTCCGCGCTGGCCTGTACATGGACTCTGCGACTGACTCACCAACAATGGGACTCTATGGATAAACTGCCTGTATGTATGACTGTCTGTCTGTCTGTCTGCCTGTCTGCCTGTCTGTCTGTCTGTCCGTCTTAGTATCTATCTATCTATCTATCTATCTATCTATCTATCTATCTATCTATCTATCTATCTATCTATCTATCTATCTATCTATCTATCTATCTATCTATCTATCTATCTATCTGTCTATCTATCTATCTATCTGTCTATCTATCTATATATCTATCTATCTGTCTGTCTATCTATCTATCTATCTGTATATCTATCTATCTATCTATCTATCTATCTATCTATCTATCTGTCTATCTATCTATCTATCTATCTATCTATCTATCTGTCTATCTATCTATCTATCTATCTATCTATCTATATGTCTGTCTGTCTATCTATCTATCTATCTATCTATCTATCTATCTATCTATCTATCTATCTATCTATCTATCTATCCATCTTTCTATCTATCTATCTATCTATCTATCCATCTTTCTATCTATCTATCTGTCTATCTATCTATCTATTTGTCTATCTATCTATCCATCTTTCTATCTATCTATCTATCTATCTATCTATCTATCTATTTATCTATCTACCTATATATTTATCAATTTATCCATCTGTCTATAATCTCTCATAAAGTAATTTGCTTTTACGAACGCCAACTTACCCAAATTATACCGAAAAAAGAATTAGTTACTCTAATGCTCAGCTGCAAAGCCAATCAGTCAGAAGCTCTCTATACTTTAGCGGCAGTGTTTTTCTGGGCGAGGGCAGCTTGACAGCAACACACCTTTGCCCCGCTATATAGCCCTCACCTTAGGGTGACCCCGGAACCTTCGGCCACCCCCCTAACACTGAGTCCTGCTCACCGCATAGGCGAGGCCAAATCTCTCTGGAACAAAAGCCACTCCCAGCATAGGGGAGGGTGGTGTTCTAGCCCAGCCAATGAGGGACTCACTGAGCAAAACTACCGCTATTTATATATATTGTGTATTTGCTGTTCTGCTGACTGACCCCCTATGCCAGCCTGACAGGCAATCATAATGGGATTCCATTTCCAGATTAAACACGGACATGGGGTGAGGGATATAGCTAGGCTTTGCAGGAAGACGTGGGAAGACAACAACCAGAATTTGAGAAGGAATCCCATGTGGAGCCTCATGTTGAGCACACCGCCCCTCATTTCGGTTAAATATTCCTCATTCAAAACTAAAGCATATTGTTCCTGCGCTAACATGTGCTCATGATGCATGTACTGTGTCAGCTGTGTGCTCATGATGCATATACTGTGTCAGCTATGTGCTCATGATGCATGTACTGTGTCAGCTGTGTGCTCATGATGCATATACTGTGTCAGCTGTGTGCTCATGATGCATGTACTGTGTCAGCTGTGTGCTCATGATGCATATACTGTGTCAGCTGTGTGCTCATGATGCATATACTGTGTCAGCTGTGTGCTCATGATGCATATACTGTGTCAGCTGTGTGCTCATGATGCATATACTGTGTCAGCTGTGCTCATGATGCATATACTGTGTCAGCTGTGTGCTCATGATGCATATACTGTGTCAGCTGTGTGCTCATGATGCATACACTATGTCAGCTGTGCTCATGATGCATATACTGTGTGAGCTGTGTGCTCATGATGCATATACTGTGTCAGCTGTGCTCATGATGCATATACTGTGTCAGCTGTGTACTCATGATGCATATACTGTGTCAGCTGTGTGCTCATGATGCATACACTGTGTCAGCTAGGTGCAGTGAGCACATAGATAAGAATTAAATCTTGCTTAAAGCTTTTGAAACTTTCCAGGATAAATAATTTCTGCACCGTGCTTTTATATTTATTGTCTTCAACTACCTGTGACGCTTACAAAGTATTATAACAAATCAATGAATCAGTTATTGCTCAACAGTGCACAATATTATCAAAAAGGTGTTGCTTATTAGTTTCATTGTATAAAGAATCAGTAGGTAAGAAAATAGGAAAAACACAAATCAACAAAATATTATTCCTCAAAGTTTTTAACAATAATATTCATCGCTAACTGCTGCTATTGTAGAATATTGAAAAATAAAAGTACAGCATATTTCGGTTATTTTGGCAATGGTGATTATGACTAAGTCTGTGATATTGATTAAATATTCAGAATTATTCCTAAAAAGTTATTAAAACTCAATAAATTTATCTTAGCATTTTTTCGCTACTTAAAGTAGAGTATTCAACATTTTCCTTGCTATTTTCTATTAGGCGGCGATATTTTGCTTGCGGCTTTCTTTTAGAACTCCTTGGCCCTGAGCTCGTTCGGATGATGGGCAAAGAAGCAGCTGGCGCCGTGCGGGCAGACGCCGAGGCTGCTCTGCAGTGAGCACATCTTGGTCTTGTACCGCGGGTGCTCGCAGATCCTTCGCAGCTCCCGGTGGCCATGCGCGTACTGGCAGGTGTCGCCTTTCACGCATCGGCCCAGGCCGCCAGCCATGAAATTCTTGCACAGCTGCGTCTTGTACCGGAAGTTGGTCCGCTGGTCCTCGACGCTGCTTCCGCTGCCGCCAGTCGGTGACAGAATTCCGGCAGTCAGCGAGTCGTCAGCTGGCGAGTCGGCAAATTCCGAAGGCGGAGCAGCTTGCATTAGAGGGCCGGATTGAGACTGTTGCTGCTGTTGCTGTTGCTGCTGCTGCGGTTGCTGCTGCTGCTGCTGTTGAGGACACAGGTCCTGGCACCACATCGTAGTCAACTCAGACAGCACAGACAAGATGCCCTGCTGCATCTGCTCGCGAACCAGTTGCGACTCTTGCAAAGCCAAAGCGGCCGTGATCTTTACTTCGTTCAGCGACTCAGTCAGATCCTGGATAGCTTGGTCGTAGCCGTTCAAGTCCATGGCTAAACTCGATGATGCACTGGAGCCAAGCAGCGAGCCGTTATCGTGTCCCAGCATCTCCAGGCCGAGTGGCAGGGCACCTCCCGCAGGGCGATTGTTCAGCGACAGACGCTGTCCGTTCGACGTGTAGAGGCGCAGGCGAGACATTTTCCTCTACTAGTATGCACGATTTTATTTTATTTGAGCTTGTTATTTTTATTGTCAACTTGCGATTGCGTTAAAAAGTGCAAGCGTTAAAAACCAGGTAGAGTGATAACTGGGGGGCTGGGTCAGGGCGGGGGGTTGGGGGTTGGCGCACCGTCGCCCTGTGCCTATTATTATTGATCGGCCTGAGGGACGAGATTTTGTGGTATGGCAGGGTTAGGGGGTAGAGAATTTCTCTCTTACCCCGTAGAGCTGAAGCTTATTGGTTGGCCAGGACACAATGTACATTCCCCCGTCGCAACACCCCTTGCAATACAACTCATGCCCTCTTAGAACCCTCTGCCCCATCCAATGACTTCTAGAACTTTAATTATATCAGTGCAGTGTGTGCTGAAAATTGCAGCCAATCATTGCGTTGCACAGTGTGTGCCAAATCGACTTAATTCCTTCCTATACAATCCAGTTTATTCGGGCATCATTTCGCTAGCATTTTATCGATTTTTCTTGATCAATACAAGTCATGTATGTCATCTCTCAGTGAACTTTGATGTCGTAGAACAATTAGAAAAATGAGAGTAGAATTCATTTTTTTCAAGCAAGATTATATTAGATGTTCGTTTTGCTTAATTACAAAGTTGATTTTTAGCGAAGTTGTAAGGTTATTGACTCCTGGGTAAATTGAATACACTACTTATTAGTAGCTAACGACTCTCGATTTCTTCTCCCAACTTCACTCCCTTTCAATCGCCCTGTCTACTTCTCCCTCTCCCTGTCCCTTCTACATATTCTTGTCTCATTCTACCTCTCCCTGCCTCTATCTACCTCTCCCTGTCTCCTTCTACCTCTCCCTGTCTCCATCTACCTCTCCCTGTCTCCTTCTACCTCTCCCTGTCTCCATCTACCTCTCCCTGTCTCCTTCTACCTCTCCCTGTCTCCATCTACCTCTCCCTGCCTCTATCTACCTCTCCCTGTCTCCATCTACCTTTCCCTGCCTCTATCTACCTCTCCCTGTCTCCTTCTACCTCTCCCTGTCTCCTTCTACCTCTCCCTGCCTCTATCTACCTCTCCCTGTCTCCATCTACCTCTCCCTGTCTCCTTCTACCTCTCCCTGTCTCCTTCTACCTCTCCCTGCCTCTATCTACCTCTCTCTGTCTCCATCTACCTCTCCCTGTCTCCTTCTACCTCTCCCTGTCTCCATCTACCTCTCCCTGCCTCTATCTACCTCTCCCAGCCTCTATCTACCTCTCCCTATCTCCTTCTACCTCTCCCTGCCTCTATCTACCTCTCTCTGTCTCCATCTACCTCTCCCTGTCTCCTTCTACCTCTCCCTGTCTCCTTCTACCTCTCCCTGTCTCCTTCTACCTCTCCCAGCCTCTATCTACCTCTCCCTATCTCCTTCTACCTCTCCCTGCCTCTATCTACCTCTCCCTGTCTCCATCTACCTCTCCCTGTCTCCATCTACCTCTCCCTGTCTCCATCTACCTCTCCCTGCCTCTATCTACCTCTCCCTGTCTCCTTCTACCTCTCCCTGTCTCCATCTACCTCTCCCTGCCTCTATCTACCTCTCCCTGTCTCCATCTACCTCTCCCTGTCTCCTTCTACCTCTCCCTGCCTCTATCTACCTCTCTCTGTCTCCATCTACCTCTCCCTGTCTCCTTCTACCTCTCCCTGTCTCCTTCTACCTCTCCCTGTCTCCTTCTACCTCTCCCAGCCTCTATCTACCTCTCCCTATCTCCTTCTACCTCTCCCTGCCTCTATCTACCTCTCCCTGTCTCCATCTACCTCTCCCTGTCTCCATCTACCTCTCCCTGTCTCCATCTACCTCTCCCTGCCTCTATCTACCTCTCCCTGTCTCCTTCTACCTCTCCCTGTCTCCATCTACCTCTCCCTGCCTCTATCTACCTCTCCCTGTCTCCATCTACCTCTCCCTGTCTCCATCTACCTCTCCCTGTCTCCATCTACCTCTTCCTGTCTCCTTCTCTTTCTCAGCCTCTCCATCTTGCACGAAGTACAATGAATCAATTTGATAGATCTATCAGCATATTATTAACAAGGCATATCTATTATCTCGGCAAAATAAACATGAAATTACCAACCAGAATCATCTTTTCTTTCAGACGCAAGTTATTTTTTCTCAGTGCACTCAATACTTTGGCTTGGCGTGTATACGCAGAAACGAAAGGATACTTGCTTATTGTTGCTACATGAACTCTGCCCCCTCCCACTTACAGTTAGAGCGGCATCATTTTCAGATAGGCCCAACTCTGCAACCAACATGACTTCTGCGTGCGTCTACTTGGCTAATCTTTGCTTGTTTCCCACGATAATTCCTTTATACTATTGCTGTGTATATAATAATAAGTGCAAGCTGGCATCAGCATTGCCAATGCTTTGCTGTATAGCTCACACAGAACTGATCATGCAGCAATCCCATCTGTTCCCCTATTTGTCAGCTTTGCTGATCTTCATCAGTTTGTTAAGCTGCCTGACTCTCACCGGTCTGCAAGAGAACTATTGCAGTCTGACTCGAGTGCAGCTGGATCTACTTGATCAGCTGCCTCTGGTGTTGGCACAGCTGGGATTTGCCAGCTTAATCTGCTGGCTCTGCGACAGGTTAATTGGAGAACTGTACAGGCCTTGGGGCTGGCCGGTTGACTGGCTGCTTGCGGCTGGAAGCCTTCGACTGTCCGAGGTTCAACACAGCGGCGCCTTCCACTGCCTGAGCGAGGCACTGGAAGCCGATCTTCGCCAGAAAGAGCTGCTCAAACGGATGAAGAAGCAACGAAAGCAACAGACAGGCAGCTGGGATTTCTGCAAGCGGCTGAAATGTGCCAGCCACTCGATTGTGTGGTTGCTAGGCGCTCTGATTCGAGCAGCAATTAGCCTGGCCCTCAGCCTGTCTCTGGCTAATCAGCTGTCTGGCGGCAAGTCCGAGTTCGAATCCACATCTGCTCAGCTGCGCTACCGAATTGCCAATTGCACCGGCGCCGGGCCGAGGCTCAGACTGGCTGCCGGCCTGCCGCAGCTCGCTGCCATGGCAACCGCCTTCGCTACAGTTGCCAGCCTAATTAACCTGCTGGTTAGGGCGGTGAGCCTGGCGATTCCGGCGCAGCGACTGCGGCTTTCCTGTCGTCTTCTGTCGCCGCAGGCGGCCGGCGTAGCTGGCCTGCTCACCTGGGACGGAGCTCAGGTGGTGCTGCTGCTGGCCAGCAATCCTGCAACATCTTGGATTGCTTGTCTGCTTTTAGAGGAACTTCTTAGCGGCATGGATCTTGAAGAACAGGTGATGGCATCTTCTTCTGTGGAGAAAAAGAAAACAAAGAAGACAGTTTTGGAGAGCCAGTCAGGCTCTGAGGCTGTCGAAGTCGGCTGCAGCTCAATGGCAATGACGAGTGGCGAGTAAGAAAGATTCGAACCAACGACCTCAACATCTGCTGAGAATCTATTGGGCATCTATTTGGAATCTACTGAGCATCTATCGGGCATATATTGAGCATCTATTGGGCATATATTGAGCATCTATTGGAGATCTACTGAGCATCTACTGAAAATCGATTGGGCATCTAATGAGCATCTATTGGGTATCTAGTGAGCATCTATTGATCGTCTACTGAGCATCTAATGAGCATCTATTGGGCATCTAATGAGCATCTATTGGGTATCTAGTGAGCATCTATTGATCGTCTACTGAGCATCTAATGAGCATCTATTGGTCATCTAATGAGCATCTATTGGGCATCTAATGAGCATCTATTGAATATCTACTGAGCTTCTATCTGTTAGAAATCTACTGTGCATCTATTGGGCATCTATTGGGCATCTAATGAGCATCTATTGGGTATCTAGTGAGCATCTATTGATCGTCTACTGAGCATCTAATGAGCATCTATTGGGCATCTAATGAGCATCTATTGGGTATCTAGTGAGCATCTATTGATCGTCTACTGAGCATCTAATGAGCATCTATTGGTCATCTAATGAGCATCTATTGGGCATCTAATGAGCATCTATTGAATATCTACTGAGCTTCTATCTGTTAGACATCTACTGTGCATCTATTGGGCATCTATTAGGCATCTAAAGAGCATCTATTGGGCATCTAATGAGCATCTATTGGGCATCTAATGAGCATCTATTAGGCATCTAGTGAGCATCTATTGATCGTCTACTGAGCATCTATTGGTTGGGTATCTAATGAGCATCTATTGGGTATCTAATGAACATCTAAAGGGTATCTAATGAGTATCTATTGGGTGGGTTTCTAATGCATCTATTGGGAATCTAATGAGCATCTATTGGGCATGTAATGAGCATCTATTGATCGTCTACTGAGCATCTATTGGGCATCTTATTATCTATTAGCTGAATATTCAACTAAAAAGTACCGCTGCATAAACAAGACGATACAGTTTGACACTTCAGAAATTATTTGAAAAACCAGAGTGAAAAATACAAGCCAGAAAAGAAAGACAAAAAACTAGACTTTTTTCTCATATTTTTTTCGCGGCAGTTGATATTTTTCTGAAATAAAAAGATGAAAAAAACTTGTTTTTATTGTTCTAATGAGCCTTCAAATAATTGAACCTACTGATAGTACTATCAACAGGTACGTTTGTTTTTTAACAATTCTCTAGCATCAACTTTATTCAGCAAAAAACACAATGCTCTTTGCAGCATGGTACTGACTTAGTAGTACAGTTGGTGCGCGTACTAGAGGTTATAATGTTTTAATTTGATTATCTCAGGCAGACCAAGCTCTTGACGAGTAAAATGCATTAATCTTGTCAGAAATGGTTTTGCTTCATTTTTTAGATAGCTCAGTCGTGCTTCTAGTACTTCTGAAGAGTTCTGTTCTATACTGCACTGAAAATCAATGTTTTTTTCTATATATTCTGCTCAATTTTGAGGTTTATGGTTCGATTCTACGAGAGCACTGTGTGAATTAATTGATTAACTCATTATGCATCTCATGATCTGCTAATGTACTTCAGTTTGAGTCTCTGTCTACCGGTACATCACCCATGTCTACCCATATATATTCTTGTCTACCGTTATATCACCCCTGTCTACCATCATATCTCCGCTTTCTACTGTCGTATCACCTCTATCTACCGATATATCACCGCTGTCTACCGGTATATCATCACTGTCTACCGATATATCACCTCTGTCTACCGGTATATCACCTCTGTCTACCTTTATATCACCACTGTCTACCGGTATATCACCTCTGTCTACCGTTATATCACCCCTACCTATCGTTTTATCACCTCTATCTACCGTTAGATCACTTTTGATTTATCAATATAAATGGGTCATATATCTATTGCAGTGTATAAGCAACATTAAAAATTTGTCAGTTTTTATCTAGCCTAGTCAAGCAGTTTTGCACCCCAAGCTGTGTTTAACCCATCGCCAGTTGAAATTTCATTGGCCACCGCAATCTCACAGGCAGGTAAAAAGCCTAACAATAAAACAGTTTTATTACCCCATGTAACATTTCACCCTCTGCTGGTGAGGACTGACCGCATTGAGCGGATTCAATCAATGGCCTGTCGCAACTCTCAGTCAGCTCTGCCCTAATTAATTATTAATGTTTATTATTTAGTCAGAAAACTGCAGTCTACATGATGACTTGAGTGTGTATGGATAAATAAACTTGCACATTGCACAGATTGCTAAAGCTTTGTCAACTGTGGAAGGTGCAGATTTCACACAGGAGAGCCTGGGCATGTTTTGAGAATCTACGGAGCATCTATTGGGTATCTACTGAGCATCTATTGGGTATCTACTGAGCATCTATTGGATATCTAATGAACATCTAATTGGCATCTACGGAGCATCTATTGGGTATCTACTGAGCATCTATTGGGTATCTACTGAGCAAATATTGGGTATCTACTGAGCATCTATTGGATATCTAATGAACATCTAATTGGCATCTACGG